>JAMPIV010005884.1:290000-875420 GCA_024509875.1 Oreohelix idahoensis | reverse complement strand
TATGGGGTTAGTGAGAATAATGTGGTATGAGAGTATGGTGATGGGGGGGAAGTAGAAGGGATAATTTTGGGGAGAGTGTTAGGTGTAAGTGGTTATTGGTAATAGAGCAAAGTATTTGGTGAGTAGGTATAGGGTTTAGGGGATTAGGGGGTTTTGGTAGGAGAGGTAGGGGGTTAATGGTGGGTATAAGACTGGGGTGGTTTAGATTAGACACAATTTAGGACAGATGGGTGTTAACGACATGATAGAGGGGTGGATTTTATAGATGTTGATTTTGTGATACGAGGCAGTATATGAAGGGTCTAGGCACATGCTGGAAAGGATGTTTGATAGTGTAGACTGGGGGGGTATGTTAAAAGATGTGCATGGGTATGTGGTAATGTGAGGGGGGTTATAGGTTATTTTTTATTGAGTTGGGATAATAATGGTAATGGGATTACATGTGGAAGTGTATGTATGTGAGGGTATATAGTTGTTTTGTTTTGTTATAGAGTAGTGGATATGGGTGAGATAGTGTAGGTATTAGTATTGGCAGTAGTTGGATTATGATATGATGAGTGGGTGGTGAGTGGTGGAGTATCATGTGGGATTTATCCAATATGCTGGAAGCACGTCACAGCCCTTTGATATACGAAGTGGCGTTAAACAAGGCTGTGTTCTGGCTCCGACCCTCTTCTGAATCTTTTTTGCCTTACTCTTGAAACATGCATTCAGAGATGCAACTGAAGGAATATGCCTTCACACTAGGTCAGATGGCCGTCTGTTTAATCTTTCAAGGCTGAAGGCAAGAACAAAAATCAGAAGGGTCACTATAAGAGACTTGTTGTTCGCTGATGATGCTGCAGTCGTCACTCAAAGCCAACAGGAGCTTCAGAGCTTGATGAATCGCTTCACTAAAGCATGCAAGGACTTTGGCCTCACAATAAGTCTAAAGAAAACGAATGTGCTGAGTCAGGATGTGGGTGCTGCACCAGTTATCACTATCGATAACTATGAATTGGCAGTGGTGCACCACTTCACATACCTAGGGTCTACCATCAATGACAAACTCTCACTGGATATAGAAATCGACAGCCGCATTGGCAAAGCTGCAGCTACCTTTGCCCGCCTCACATCGCGTGTTTGGGGAAACTCTAAACTCACAATGAAGACCAAAGCTGCGGTATATAATGCCTGCGTCTCCAGCACACTCCTGTATGGCGGCGAGACCTGGACGACCTGTGCTGGGCAAGAGAGAAGGCTCGGTGCCTTCCGTTTGCGGTGTCTGCGCCGCGTCCTCGGCATCTCGTGGAAAGATAGAGTGACAAATGTCGAGGTGTTGTCACGTGCTGGCCTTCAAAGTATGTATACGCTTCTTAGACAGCGCAGACTTCGCTGGCTTGGCCATGTTCGCCGCATGGATGATGGTCGCATCCCAAAAGATTTCTGCGGACAATTAGCAGATGGCAAGAGAACAGTTGGGCGACCACAGCTGAGGTTCAAAGATGTGTGCAAGAGAGATATGAGGGCACTGGACATGGATCCAGCAACATGGGAGGATAGAGCTGCCGATCGCACTAAGTGGCGATGCTGTTTACGGCGCCGCCTCAGGTTGGGCGGAGGGAGGCTCGCACGGGAAGCAGAGGTGGGGAGAGGGCGTCGAAAGGAGCACCAGGAAAATAAGCAGCTGAGGGCTGTCACCTCAGGGGCGCATTCCCATAGTCAGTTATGACTGAAGGGGCTATTATTATTATTATTATCCTATTTTCTTGTACAGAGACAAGTGTCCCTCGCCATTCAGGCAGATACTCGCCGTTTTCGGAGGTACCCATTAGAGCTGGGTCGGCTCAGGAGCCGCCAGTCCCTGGTCGACGACACTCCTTCAAATGTTCTCGCCAGGTCTCGAGTTAATCCAGTCCAAATCCCGGTCGACGAAAAATCCTCAAATGCCGTCACCCGGGTTTGATCCTGAATCACCCGGTCGCCAGAGCGGTGTTGTAACCACTACGCTAGCGCAGCTCCCTAAGAAGAATTTGTATGAATGCTACAAGTTCTGAACCTTCGTGGTATACAGGGTAATTGAAAAGTCCTCCCTACTTTTTAAAAACTTTTATACCCTTACTTCTGTCTCTTGGATATACATGAAATAATCATTATTTGTTGTTGTTGTTGTTGAACTAGGGCTGCTGAGTTTCTCGTCCTTTAGCAGCCAATACCAAGTTGAAGACTTCTTGGTATTATCTACACTGTAGATCTAGGCTTTTCTTGTGGCTTTTCTGCCATTCCGAAACGTGTTGAGCTGAAGTCATGAGCTCCAGTTTCTCCAGCTTGGCTTGCATTTAAAGGATCATCACATCTGGTCCAAGCTAGGAGTAAGAAGTGCGTGGCATAACTGTGCATTCCCCGCCATCCAAGGGGGCTCTCCAACTATGCAGAGATAAAATATTATACTCTAGTTCTGGGCTCTCCAATGAATTGTCACATCCTGCACAGAGCCACTTCTCAGCTTCCTCTGCTTATCACTGGGTACACAGTGAGATCCTTCTGCATGCAGTCAACCAAGTCAAAGAATTACGCCTAGGGCTCAAGTGACTTCTCCAAGCTTAGTGTGCAATGATGCGTTCTCAACACGTTTCACCACAGGGGGAAGTCATGTTCAGCTTGTTACGTGAAGCATGAAAGATCAGTGTGCAGACACAGGCAGTCTACTTGCAATGTTTGTGGAAAACTTGGTCACTTATCCTCAGTATGCAACTCAAGGAATTCAGTATGTTCCGCCAATAGCAGCACACGACACAGTTCCAGCACAGACAGGTTGTCAAACAAAACAAAGGATGTCAACTTGATTGAAATGGAAGAACAAATTTCTCATTAATGTCCTAGTCAACAACAAACCTGTAAACAAAGAAGTAAAAAGAAGTATCAAAAGAGACAAGAGGAAGTATATTGAAGAGTTGGCAAGAGAGGCAGAAGATGCTGCAGCCAAAGGAAATATGAGAGAACTGTATAACAGCACAAAGAAGCTAACGGGGAAATACAAGCAAACAAGTTGCCTCATAAAAGACAAGAATGGAAAACTGCTCAGCAATATACAAGAGCAAATGAAGAGGTGGACAGAATATTTTGAGGACCTTCTCAATAGACCAGCTCCACAAAATCCCCCGGACATCCAGCCAGCAGAAGAAGAGCTACAAATTAACAGTGAAAGACCAACGAAGGAAGAAATAAAGAAAGCCATAAAGCTTCTAAGAGATGGAAAAGCGTCTGGACCTGATGGCATTCCAGCAGAGGCCATCAAAGCTGATATCGACACGGCTACAGATATCTTATATAAATTACTTGGTAAAGTCTTGGAAAAGGAAGAGATACCAGCAGAATGGAAGGAAGGATATCTGGTTAAGTTGCCTAAGAAGGGAAATTTACAAGAGTGCACAAATTATAGAGGAATAATGTTACTATCAGTGCCAGGAAAAGTATTAAACAGGATTATCCTTGAGAGATTAAAAGAGTCCATAGACAAGAAACTGAGAGATGAACAAGCAGGTTTTCGACAAAACAGATCCTGTACAGACCAGATAGTCACTTTGAGAATAATAGTTGAACAAAGTCTGGAATGGAATTCACCACTATACATCGGATTTGTGGACTACAAAAAGGCATTTGACAGTGTAGACAGAGAATCACTTTGGAAATTGATGAGGCATTATGGAGTTCCCCTTAAGATCATTAATTTAATAAAGAAAACATTTTTTTTTTTTCTAACTAGCGACACTCTAGCTTTCCAGTCCTTTTGGCCCAATGACACGTCATTGCGAGGCTGGGGAGACAGTGGACTTTCCTTCCAACCCGGTCGGGAGCTTTTGCTCCTTCCCAACCACAGAGGGTTTATCTGCAGGAGCCGTTCATGTTATTTAGTCAAATTCCCGGTCGATGACACTCCTACAAATGCCGGCACCCGGGCTTGAACCTTGAAAACCTGGTCGCTAGCTCAACGTTTTAACCATTACACCAGCGCGGCTCCCAAGAAAACATATGAAGACATGACATGCAGAGTTCTTCACAAAGGACAGCTTACATAACCGTTTGGGATAAGAGCAGGAGTGCGACAGGGATGCCTCGTGTCTCCATTTCTTTTCTTACTAGCAATAGACTAGGTTATGAGAACATCGACAACACACAACAGAAATGGAATCCAGTGGACTCTGACTAAGCAGTTGGATGATCTGGATTTTGCTGATGACTTGGCTCTTCTGTCCCATAACCGTATCAGATGCAGGACAAATTAAAAACACTCAATGAGAGGTCACCGCAATTGGGTCTGAAAATACACAGGGAAAAGACAAAGATAATGAGAAAAAATGCAGGTAATGATAACAGGGTTGAACTTGAAGAAGCACCAATACAAGATGTAGAATTGTACACATATCTTGGCAGCAATATAGACAAAGTTGGAGGGACAGACAGTGATATCAAAATAAGAATACAAAAAGCAAGAGGAGCTTTCATTGCATTGAGAAATATATGGAGATCAAGAGAAATCGGATCCAACACGAAAATAAGAATCTTCAACTCAAATGTGAAGTCAGTCCTATTGTATGTCTCTGAGACATGGGGAACAACAAAGACAACAACCAAAAAGCTACAGACTTTCATAAATGGGTGCTTGTGTAGAATAGAGGGATTAAAATGGTATGATTAGGTTACCAACGTGGAACTGATGACAAGAACTAGACAAGTGCCAGTGGAACAAGAGATGAGAAGACGACGATGGCGATGGATAGGACATACGCTGAGGAAACCTGTTGATTGCATTACAAGGCAGTCCTTTTTCTGGAATCCTGATGGCAAGAGAGGCAGAGGTAGACCAAGAAGAACATGGAGAAGGGAGCTGGAAACAGAGGTGAAAATTATAAGGAGAACGTGGAAAGAACTTGAGATGATGGCACGTGACAGGAGGACTTGGCATGTGTTTGTTGAAGGCCTATGCTCCTTTGGGAGTGGAGGGTTATGAATGAATGACAATGTTCAAGGCTCACTTACATGTTCGCCATAATGCAGTTCCAAAATTTCACAAGCCACGTCCAGTACCATTTGCACAAAAGGACGCAGTCAAAGCAGAAATAAAAAGGTTGGAGGACTTAGGAATAATTAAACCAGTACATTCTAGCAACTGGGCTGCACCTATTGCAGTTGTACCAAAACCAAACAGCACTGTTAGAATTTGTGGAGATTTCAAAGTAACCATAAATTCTCAAATTCAGGTTGAACAGTACACCCTTCCTAGACCTGAGGAGCTATTCCAGAAATTGCAGAAGGGGAAGCACTTTACCAAAATAGATCTCTCAGATGCCTATTTACAAATAGAACTTGATGATGAATCTAAAAAGCTTGTTGTCATCAACACACAACATGGCTTATATCAATATTAAAGGCTAGCTTTTGGAATTTCAAGTGCACCTGTAAATTTTCAGCGTTTCATTGAGCAAATTATAGGAGGTTTGGAAGGTTGTGCAAATTACTTGGATGACATAATTGTCACTGGTAAATCTGACAAGGAACATCTTCAAACACTAGAAGAACTGTTCAGATGCCTAGAACAACATGGACTCTGGTGTAACCAGTCCAAATGTGAATTTTTTAAGTCAGAAGTTGAGTACATAGGCAACATCATTTCATCTGACGGTTTGGGAGCCGCGCTAGCGTAGTGGTTACAACACCGCTCTGGCGACCGGGTGATACAGGATCAAACCCGGGCGACGGCATTTGAAGATTTTTCGTCGACCGGGATTTGGACTGGATTAACTCGAGACCTGGCGAGGACATTTGAAGGAGTGTCGTCGACCAGGGACTGGCGGCTCCTGAGCCGACCCAGCTGCAATGGGTACCTCCGAAATCGGCGAGTATTTGCCTGAATGGCGAGGGACACCTGTCTCTGTACAAGAAATAAAGGGATACTCACGTAAAATCAATGTCAGGTTAGACATAAATAATAACCTGAGATTTCGCCTCGAGTATTAGCGGGCGTACGAAAAAAAAAAAAAAAAATCTGACGGTTTACCTCAGAATAAGGTATTGCGGCTATCAAGCAACTACCTAGACCAAGGAATCTCATGGATTTACAATCTTTTCTTGGCAAAATAAATTATTACCATAAATATATTGCCAGTTACTCTGAGATATGTGCTCCCCTAAACAGATTAAGGAAAAAGGACACTCCATTTTCTTGGTCCAAAGCTCAGGACGAAGCTTTTCAAGCTCTTAGAACAGCTATTATAAATGCAACAAAGCCGGTTCACTTCAATCCAAATCTTCCGATCATCCTTGCAACAGATGCATCATCTTACAGCATAGGAGCGACTTTGTCACACAGATACCAAGATGGATCAGAAAAACCTATCGCATTTGCATCAAAGACGATGACTCAAGCTGAAAGAAACTACAGTCAAATTGAAAAAGAAGGACTGTCTATTATTTTCGATGGGAAGAAATTTCACCAATACCTGTATGGACTCTCAAGGCCCTTTGAACTTCAGACAGACCACAAACCCTTGTTAGCGATATTTTCTCCAGATCACAAGTTACCAGTCCTAACTATGCAACGCTTACAGCGATGGGCTATTCTTTTATTGACATATAACTTTGTGATAAAATACAGGCCTACGGCAAAACACGTTAACACGGATGCTCTTTCCAGACATCCAATGAGAGCAGATCCAGGGTTTAACAAGTCAGAAGCTTCATGCTTTTCTGTAACTATGAAGAATAAAGATGCTATAGCAGACATCCCTTTGGACTCACAGCTGGTTGAAAACGAAACAGCCAAAGATAAGCTACTCAGTAGAGTTCGACAGTATGTATTACAGGGATGGCCTGAATCTCTGTCTCAAAAGGACACTGACATCAAAGCATATTTTGATCGTCGCATGAATATTTCGGTTCACAATGGCATACTCCTATGGCAAGCTGAACCGATCAGAGCAATTGTTCCAGCATCAATTCATAAGAAATTCTTCAATTATTGCATCTGCGTCACTTTGGAGCTGTCAGGATGAAGCAGTTGGCACGGCAAAACTGCTGGTGGCCAAATATCAATGCGGACATCCAAGCTGTAACAACTGGTTGTGATGCATGTCAAGCTAATCAGACTAGCCCACATCAACGTTACCAGTCATGGCCTGATACCGAACGTCCATGGGAAAGGATACATGTGGACTTTGCCGGTCCATTCATGGATGAACAATGGCTGATTGTCATGGACGCATATTCCAAGTATATGTACATCGTGAAAATGACGTCTATTACGACAGATGCAACCATACGTGCACTCAGCAAAATCTTCCTCCATGAAGGTTTTCCAGATACCATCGTATTTGACAACGAAATGCAATTCACTTCTCATCAGTTCCGTAGATTCTGTACTTCACACGGAATTGAGCACCTCACAACAGCGCGATTCTATCCGGCATCCAGCGTCAAAACAGAACGCTTTGTTCGTACTTTCAAGTCCGCTATGACAAAGACTTGCTGGGGAGGAAGCACTCGATACCGTGCGCTAGATGAATTGCTTTTCGCATATAGGACAACCCCAAGCAGTCTCAGGCAAATCACCTGCAGAACTACATCACAGCCGTCAACCCAGGACACAGTTATCACTGATAATGCCACAGACAACAATGAAAAGTAGGCCCAGTGCAAATAAGGTATCAAAGTTCCACAGTGGAGATTCTATATTCGTCAAGAATTTTTCACCAAAGGGTGATCCCTGGTTGCACGGACAAGTCCTACGCACACTTGGAAACATGATGTACCTTGTTCGCATGGAAAGGTCACCAAACTGTGAGGCGACATCAGAATCAGATGAGACCAGGTAGTATTCTCAAGAACTGCAGAGCCACTGATAATACTTATGATGACTTTCCGCTAAATCGAGCCATCTTGGAACAAGTTAACAAAGCAGCACCTAATTTGAGACTTACTGTTCCGGAGCAGATTACAGAAGACAGATCAGTGGTTGTTCCAGTTCCCCCAAGGCAATCAGAAAGGACACGTCGTCCACCCATCAGATTTGATCCGTGCTCATAACTTGCTGGGAAGGAACTGTAGTGTTTTCATACTGAACGATTACGTTCAAATAGTCCCATAACTACACCTGGATGTTGAAACTAGTGCATGCGAAGTGGACAGCAAAGGTCAACCGTCTTCGCTTCTTCTGATGACTTGGCTCTCAGCCAGTCAAGCTGCATTTCTTATTTTAGAAACCATTTGATTACAAATTAAATTAATTCGTTACTTATATTCAGTCTAGTTCTAGTTCTTACGGTAACATAACACCTGGAAGTGTGTGGATGATTTCAGGAGTCAATGAGGATGTAATTAGCCTCACAGAGGTTCCCTTCCACTTACATATATTGTAGCATTGTGCATAGCTGGTGGTCATATAAGGATGACTCCAGATATGCCTCCATGCATGAAACAATCATTAAAACATGGAGAATATAACTGTAATATGTCTAATAAGTGGGGGTTTTTCCCCGGAAACAAAATAAAAATAAAATAAAGTCTAAAATGGCCAATAAACAGACGTTACAACTGACAGCAAAAATTGCTGCCCAATATGAAGTCATCTTGCTTACTCAGAGCAACCAAGACATGCACACCGTCATCGCTGGCAGACGCTGGAGTTGGGTTGGCCACGTCCTCAGAAGAGACCCTGATGCTATCACAAGAACAACTATGCTATGGACCCCTGAAGGAAAGTGAAACAGGGGCCAATCAAAAACAGCTTGGCGGAGAACTGTGGAGGCCGAAATGCAAAGAATGAACCAGAGCTTTGACACTGCATGAAGGATGGCCACTGACCAAGCAAAGTGGAAGCAGTTTGTTGTTGCCCTACAAGACGCCTAGGCATGATGGCCACAGACTGCTTTAACAGTTGGCGGCTAATGATCAAATAAGAAGAAGATGAAGTCATCTCTTTATCTTGATGTTTGTTTCATATAAATTTGTTAGATAAGAATGAAGAAATAACAATTTAACCGTAGGAAGTCACTTTTCAATCACCTTGTAGAATGTCATGAGTGGTCTTCATGAGAATAATATTTAAATGAGCTTACTGATATACTGTACTTCGTCTTGACGTTCTGTTATTGTCTTTTACTTATTTACTTAATCGTTCCTCTTCTACCGTGAGGTGAAGGGGTTTGGAAGAGAGAGCATCATATTATCCCAAGGGCTGTCTTCCTTCTGACCTGGTTCTAATCTAGTACTGAATTCTTAAGACACTGTCTAATTTTGTCCTCCCAGCGGACTCTGGGTCATCCTGGAGGTCTGGATCCCTGGCTCTTAGTTGCCCATACTTGTCGTGCTAGCCGATCTTCTCCCATTCTGCAAACATGGCCAAACCATCGTAGTTCTGCTATTGTCACAAATATAAACTATGGACCAACAACGTCATTTTGAAGTTACTGATGTTACAAAGATTGTGTGAGTTCAGGACTTTGTGTTATCAAGCTTATTCATGTCTCTAGACAATGGATTATAACATTACCGAACCGGAACCTCCATATACCCCACGCATTTTACAAATAGTCTTTGCAACACTTGTTCCTTCCAGTGTTGTTTAACTTTCTGTGTTATTTATACCCAGGCCAGATTAAGCCAAGAAGGGCCTCCAGGCTTTTTAGTGTTTGGGTCCTCCTTCAACTAAAAGGCAATAATTTTAATTTTTGTTTCAAACCTCTTAGCATGGTGATGGTATATACTAGTATTATTAATAGACTAGTATGTTAGTTTGTTAGCATTGCTTACCTCTTTTATTAGTAATTATTTTTTTATTAATGTTTATTAGTACTATTTTTATTATTATTAAGTTAAACACAATAAAAACATTTTAGTGAAAAATCTATGCATTAAACATTTTTTTATCCTATGCACGGGCTCCCAAGAACTCCATGCCTCTAGGCTTCAGCCTACTTAGCCTAATGGATAATCCGGCCCAGTTTATATCCTTTTCAAAAAGCAAGGAGCTTCAGTGAAATGTAATTTCGTAAATCATTGCAGAATGTCATTTCATAAATCACTGCATCATTGCATTGAATTTGCACAGGCCTAACCTACAACAATAATGATCATGTGTAATAACAAGTTTGATCATCGTTCTCATTTTCCTTCATGCTCCATATAGAGCACAGAGTCACCACAGCAGCTGGGACCCTTGCAGGCAGTTACATGCTCCATATAGAGCACAGAGTCACCACAGCAGCTGGGACCCTTGCAGGCAGTTACATGCTCCATATAGAGCACAGAGTCACCACAGCAGCTGGGACCCTTGCAGGCAGTTACATGCTTCATATAGAACACAGAGTCACCACAGCAGCTGGGACCCTTGCAGGCAGTTACATGCTCCATATAGAGCACAGAGTCATCGCAGCAGCTGGGACCCTTGCAGGCAGTTACATGCTCCATATAGAGCACAGAGTCACCACAGCAGCTGGGACCCTTGCAGGCAGTTACATGCTCCATATAGAATACAGAGTCACCACAGCAGCTGGGACCCTTGCAGGCAGTTACATGCTCCATATAGAGCACAGAGTCACCACAGCAGCTGGGACCCTTGCAGGCAGTTACATGCTCCATATAGAGCACAGAGTCACCACAGCAGCTGGGACCCTTGCAGGCAGTTACATGCTCTAGCAGTGGTGGTCTCTGTAGCAGTTAGTTTTACATGATGATGTTGCAAGCCCCATGCACAAGCTCATGTTAGTGACATGCCTGAGTGTTTAGTAGTCCCATTCTTTCTTTGTCTCTTCAGAGACCCCCAGGAACTAAACGGGGCTTTTGTTTGTTTGCAGGTTGTGCCTTCTTGTTGCGAGGCACGTTCCTTTAAGCCTAGACTTAAGTCCTTTGGTTATATCAGAGAGCAATTTGCCACAGAGGCGTTCTTAATGTATTTGGATCCTACCTTTGGCACCCCTTCCCCATAAAGGAACACAGTTGCAAGTATATTTCTAACAGTAAGCACTATCATAAAAGTGTCTGATGGCACCCCGACCTGGCTGTCACCCGGGGCGGACCGTCCCCCTTGCACGCCACTGATTTGCCATTCAAAAATAAGTAAACTCTGTTAATTGAAGCGATGTGTTGATAACCTCTAAGTCCTGAAAAGGACTACTAGCATCTATCAGCTAGTATGAAGTAGCCCTGAAAAGGACTGCTAGCCCGACCAACATTTATAGATACTGTCATGGCGTATTTCTAGGCCGTATTTCTATGTTGTTAGACGGTCAAAAACTGTCCTGATACTCATGTGATCAGCAGAGTCATGTGATCAGCAGAGTCATGTGATCAGCGGGGGTAACAGAATGCGCAAGTCTGGCGCGAATTTAGTCAGGGGGAAATTTGACTGCCATCCATGGCAGACGCAGTTTTTGGGTATGCCAGCTTCGGCTGTCTGCGATATCTAGAAGAGTGACGCCATTTGAGCCCTAGTCCTAACATTGGCTATTTCTCCTATTGAGGATTACAGGGAAGTGGTTATTTACTTAGCGCTGAGCTTGGTACATGCTAAGTTACTGTCGTGCATTTTCATAGTCAGTGTTACTATGTAGGTTTTTCCCGAGTGATGGTGCGATGTCCATTTTGGGATTGTGGTAGCCAGATTACCTGTTCTGTAGATTGATATTAGTAAATGCATTCCCTGTTGTGGCACGTATAAAGTGGTAATGTTGTATTTTCATCAGGCCATGTGTGGTCATGTGTTTAATTGAATAAACGGGATATAAGCTGTTTCATGAGCGTTAGTCATATGTCACCCACTGTTGTTGTGTCATGCCTTTGGCAATACGAGCCTATGTGTAGTTCTTGATATAAGTTATTTAGGACAACAGTGGTATAGCCTTAGTGGTGAAGGGGAAGGTAGCTAGCACCTCCACTTTAGCTAGTATATAAAGGCTTGTGTGATAGATACTAAGTCCTGAAAAGGACTAACATTATCCATCTGCTAGCATAAAGTTCTGAAAAGTACTTCCCCTAAAAAGGACTCGCTAGCTACGCCAACCCTGCCGTAGATGCCCAGTGTTCAGTGAACACTGGTTGTAGTAGGAAGAAACTTGGTACACGGGGCAAATGTCTGATGCTACTGTGTTTGTGGTTGTCACAGAAATGGTGGCCACATTAGATTTTAAAGCAAAATGTTTTTAAAAAACACACTTATGAAGACAGTTGTTTGTTACCTAGCGCTGGCATAGTAAGGGCTGCCTTCCTGTTCATACTTGGCAATAATTGGGCTTTTCAGCTTGTTCTCCATTTCTTCTGTCCACTGAAATCAACATTGTGACAAAACAATATAAGGCTCATGTCACATGACATCTTCAAAAATAACATTTATTCAATCAGTAAGGTGATGACCCATGTTGGACAGTACCTTTGCATTTCATTCATTCATTACCCTCCGCTCCCAAGGAGCATAGGCCTTCAACAAACACATGCCAAGTCCTACTGTCACGTGCCATCATCTCAAGTTCTTTCCATGTTCTCTCTGTGTTGCATCATACGCCTCCCTGTGAGAGGACCTTCCTCTGTCTTGGATGGCTGAGTTTTATTTTCCTTAATTGACTTGTCCATGTTTGTTGAAGTGTTTTGTGGTTTAACCTTTTTTTTTACAGGATGGGGTAACAAGCCCCATGCCCAACCCTGATTAGTTGCTTTCTATAACATGCTTGGTAGAGAACAGTGTTACTATTCTTTGCTCCTCTTTCAGCCCCGGTAACACACGGCTGACCCTTTGCAAGTAGTTATCATAAATACTTGATCAGCTATTTCTGCTCTCTATTTCTCACGTTAGTAATAAGAGTCGGAGTGGCTAAGAGGTATGGCGTCCACCTCAAATTCTAAAGGTACAGGGGTTCGATTCCCAGTAGAAGGAATATAATGTATAGACATTTATTTTTTTCAGAACCAGTGGTCCTAATCATGTCATACTCCCCCCCCCCCCCCCCCCCCGGTCTCCTGGGTAGTGAGATTGGATGCCTAGCCTTCTTGGATAAGGGCGAAAAAACAGGCCATCAACTAACACATGCCAAGTCCTCCTGTCTCATGCTATCAGTTCCAGGTCTTTCCATGAGTTCCTCATCCCTTTCATTTTCTGTTTCCAGTTATCTCATCTCCCTCTACCTCACTTACTCTGTGGATTCCAGAAGGAATTTCTGGGGCTGGAGAACATCACAGACGCTTGCCTGTGTACTGGATGACTAGTCGCTTCATCCAGGGACATGATCTGTGTGCGGTGTTCGGTGGTTTAATTCACAAAGAAACGCATATCACCTTTCTTATTTCACAGTGCATTTTCAATGGAAGTCAGTTAATTTCATCCTCTGATCAATTAAAACTGTTTTTGCCATGTAATATGTTTCTTATAAGTCGCAATGTGTGTCATTCAAGTGATATAAAATCTTCAAGTTGACACATGAGAATTTTAAGCATGAAAAGAAATGTAAAATTCTGCACAAGCGGAAAATAAAATTGAAAATGTGCAATTCGAAAAGTCATGACAAGATTCTTCTTTTATTGGTTCAATAAGCATCTATGGTAGTTTCTCTTTAATATGATCAGGTATGAATGAATGCTGCAAAATGGTTGAGCGAGATCGCCATTTCTTATGCATTCAGTATGAAAAAGTGAAATGTTACCATATAAATTATAAATTGCCAATGATGAAGGTAAGTTGTTCATTCATGAAAATTATTCTTCAATGATTTTTATAATTTACGTAAGATGCATTCAGCATTACCAAGATGATTAGAAACAGTCATTTCGCTGGTTTATTTTAAGTCCAAGTCTACCACACAATTTTCAGATTTCAGTTTGAAGGACGACTATGATATTCACTGATTGTGTACATATATGATCCCTTTGAAATTTCCTAAGTCCATATACCTAGATCTACGTAATCATAACACACAGTTTTTTTGAGTAATCTCAGTTTTTGAGACCATTACTTACACTTTTTGCTATGCCTAGCATCACTTAGTCATATCAAGATACATGTAAAGGTGTTCACTAGATATATATAATTCATAGGGCAATAGTTCATCAGAAGTGAAGAAAATTTGGACCTCTTTCGATGTTCAGCAACTCTTCTGCAACTCCCTAGGTTTCTAACGTAGGTTCCCAAGAGCTTGGTCAAGTGACACCTACCCACGTCATCAGACCTAAAGGTCTTTTATATTTGGACATGCGCCCTAATATAACCGACTATGTTGAACAGGACGCCCCTCACCAAAATGAGGCAAAATTTTATTTAAAAAAACAAAAACCCATGTCATTTTTATTTCTTTATTAATTGTTTATATGTTTCTTAGCGACTCAAATGTTGAACAAATTTGCACACCACCCCTTCCGGCATTTAGCATAGAGATTATGCCTGTGAAAACATGAGAAAACCCTTAGGTTATTTATAGCCTTGTCTGTTGCGACACTATCAACAGGTTTGCTTCATGTTCCTACCCACTGCCTGTATCTTCTACAGAAGCATATATTATTTTCTTCTTCTGTCAGTGTAGTTTCTTACACAGCATGCCACTCACTCCATGATGCCACAGACTGAAAGCTCATAATCAATATCAATGAATACATTACTCATTGAATAATAAATATTCATATTAATTCTTCAATTCTTCTGTTACAAAACACAACTGACAGAACAGCCTAGCAGTCTAGATTTTGTCAACGACCTGGCTCTTCTGTCCCTTAAGTGTAACCAGATGCAAGACAGAATGAGAATACTTGATGAGAGGTCACAGCAACTGGTTCTGAAAATACACAGAGAAAAGACAACGATTACGAGAATAAATGCAACTAAAGATAACCATATAGCACTGGGTAATACAACCCTTTAAAAAACGAGTCAGACAAGACAAACAACATTACATAAATGACACCTGCAGGAAAATAGAGGAAATATGCAAACATGGATTGAGTAAGAATATGTTTTCTGAAGTAAGAACACTGAAGAACAGTAACTTTAAACCATCACTTTGAGCAATAAATGACAAGAAAGGTGACACTCTAACAGAACGTAAAGATGTTCTGAACAGATGGAAGGAGTACTGTCAAGAAATGTACACGGAAATAAACAAAGCGGCAGATAACAACTTCATGAATGAAGCGGAACGTGAACCAGAACCTACCATAGAGGAAGTCCGGAACGCAATCAAACACTTGAAAAGTGGAAAATCTCCTGGTTGTGATGAAATAACAGCTGAAATGATACAGGCAGGAGGAGAAGGCAGCACTCGTATATACCATGCATTATGCTGTAAGATCTGGCAAAGCGGAATTTGGCCCAAGGAATGGAAAAGATCAATTTACATACCCTTGCCAAAAATGGGCAACCTGAAACTGTGCACAAACTACAGAACTATAGCTCTTATAAGCCATGCCAGCAAAATACTATTACAAATCATAATGAAAAGGATGCAACAAAAGCTAGAAATAGAAATAAACGAAGTACAGGTGGGTTTTCGACCAGGTAGAGGCACTAGAGATCATATATTCAATATGAGGATCATCATAGAAAAGTGTAGAGAATTCAACGTTGACCTATATACTTGTTTCATTGATTACACCAAAGCTTTCGACTGTGTACAACATCAGCAGTTATGGACTATTATGGAAAATATGGGATTTCCAAACCACCTTATACAACTCATCGCACTGCTGTACCAAGAACAACAGGCAGCCGTAAGAATATAGGGGGAAACATGAGAATGGTTTGAAGTACGGAAAGGAGTAAGACAAGGCTGTACCCTTTCCCCTTACCTGTTTAACATTTATGCCGAGAATATCATGAGAAACGTAAGAGATGACCAAGAACACACAGAGTTTGACTCATTTAACATCGGCGGGTACCAGATCCCGGAAATCAGATATGCTGACAACACAGTCCTCCTATCGACCAGCCCAGAAGGACTTGAACAATTAATTCTGTCCACCAAAAAACACAGCGAAGCCCAGAATCTATACCTAAACGCCAAGAAGACTAAAGTATTGACAACAGACAAAGTAAAGACCAAACCAGAAATTAAAATTGATAACGAAGAACTGGAAAGTGTTAATGAATTCGAATACTTAGGATCAATCATCAACAGCTCTGGCGATGGTGCAGTAGAAATTAAAAGAAGACTTGCAATTGCTTCACATAAACTAATACAGATGAAAAACTTATGGCAAGGCACAAGCAAAGAAACAAAGTTACAACTGATCAGAGCATACGGCTGCGAGACTTGGATACTCAATAATACAGTTGCAAAAAAAGTTATATCATTCGAAATGAAATGCTACAGAAGGATGTTGAGAATACCCTGGACAGAAAAAAAGACCAACAGAGAAGTTCTGCACTCACTAAACGTAGAGGAAAATTGGCTCCTAAATACCATCGCAATAAGGAAGCTGAAATTTTTCGGTCATATAAAAAGACATTATAGTCTGGAAAAAATAGTGATGGAAGGCATGGTCCCTGGAAAAAGGGGAAGGGGTCGACCTAGACGACGGTGGACCCAGGACATCACAGAGTCTGAACTTGTCTTTGGCTGATGCAGGTCGACTTGCCCAGAATCATGATGCGTTCAGAGCAGCTGTAATGGAGACAACATTCTGGAAAGAATACGTCACATGATGATGAATACAACCCTGCAAGATGTGGAGTCAAGCATATATTTCAGGAGCTGTAGCAAAACACAGGAAACACTCTGGAAATTTCCATGTACTTTAGAAATCCTTAGGATTAATCACAATATAATTCTTTATGGAGTTCACATTGGGGAAATTACCAAACTATTCTGAGACGAAAAGGGAGGCAACCAATCAAAAGTGCCAAAAAGTAACCATTCAGTCGCAGAGGTAGTGAAAGGGAGAACTCATCGCAATGAAAAAAAGTTGCTTCACCCAGAGACAGAATAAACCAGTCAGATTGATGAGAGGAAGATCCAATCAAACACAGGCACAATCAAATCATACGGACTGGGAAGCTGTATATAAGCCCACTTTGGACTCAATTCTGCACTCTCTCGAAAATTCACTTCAAGATCTCATAGCTGAGAGGATGTCCAGCAAACTGATCCACATGAGTATGAAGTCACAAGTTACAGCAGACAACTAAGAAATCAAGCTGATTTGCTCTGGTGAAGCCGATTGCTCAGCGATAAGCTCAAGCCAGTCCTCGTGATAGGAGTCTGAAGGGTATGTTTTAAAAAATGTATAGATTGTTAATTATTTTAGTGTCATGTAATTTGATGTAATATTTAGCATTAATGTTATGATTGACTTTGATTTACATGCTGGTGTTTTATCTTGGTACTCCTAACACTACGCTGCCAACTGAAGTTGGTCTCCAGCTGAATATAACCTGAAAACAATCCTAACAGCATTGAGGCAGCTACAGTCCTTTTCAGGACTACAGAATGCTAACTTACAGTCCTTTTTTTTAGGGCTTAGTTTTTAATGCTGTGTGCACAAGAGTTTGTCTTCTTTTTCTTTCGATGCAAATTTCTCAATTTTTATAATGGAAACCACTTTGGCATAACTAAAGACCAAAGGGAATTAATTAAGACAAAAATGTAGACACATTTTTAAAATGATGTCTACAGTCTTCTGATGTATTTTATTGTTTGTATGACGTACTTCTTTGAGTGACATGACCACAGCCTCATGACTGTTTTGTCAAAATTAGGATTCTGATCAACAGTGGCCAGTCATCATTGGAGGGTTGTCTTACTTGTAAACAACAAATAACATAGTCTGGTGCATATGTCTGCAGGTTCCTAGACGAGAGAGAGTAGTAACCAAAGTTTCTGGTAAAGTGTAAAATCGACTGCAGCATGTCAGTAAAGGATCACCTCTGCATTGCCTAGTAGCAGCATCGCATTTACCTGTCCAGGTGAATAAAGTCTCTTGGAAAGTCTACACCTAATCAAGCTACAGAAGTGTCTGTAGAGAAAGAAACTGAAGGAGATAAGTGAATTAATTTACTGAGAAAGCAAAATCCAGAAGTCACCAAAATGGCTGATACGATGATAAGATACATCGACAATTTATTAATTTCCAGTTTGTGATTTTGTAAATACCTATCTGAAACTTTTACTAGACATTTATTTTAATTATTAAAGCGTATTGATATATTTTATAAATTGCAGTTGATTATTTTGTTTAAACTCCAGTTACAGTTCAAAATTGTGTTATTGTGTGAAATTCAAAAGAATATTTAATATTTTAAAATCGGTAGGGATAACTAACGAGCTGCATTCCACCCAACTATTAATAGAGACACCCTTGGAGCATAGGATAGGTCTAGCGAGAAGGTGACTTACTTCACAGCTCTCTTCTACAAGCTACCATCTAGAACCGTGAAATTATCTGACTTGTCGTGTGCCATTCTTACCTCTAATTCACCAGTCCTCTTCTCCATTTCTGGGAGCTATTTTATTATCTAACTTCCATCTCGTCACAGGAGCAATACAGACAAAATTGTGGGAATAGATATATATCCAAATAGGAATACAAGAAGTCATTTGAGCTTTCATTTCATTAAGAAATATATAGAAATCAAATGAGAAATGAGAAATAAAGCCCACATACAAAAAAACAAGAATCATTAAATAAATTTGAGATGGCAGTCCTACTACATGGCTCTGAAACACCAAGGCCTACAATGAAAATGAAAACCAGAAAGATACTAACTTTCATAAATGGGTGCTTGCACTAAATAGAAGTACTGAAGTGGTGCCACAAGATCACTTATGTGGAATGGATGAACATAACCAGACAAAAAGCCAGTAGAACAGGCTGCCAGGATTAAACCCTCCGCACTGGACACTGATTAAGAATAATTAAAAACCAACTGATGACATTACAAGGCAGTCCTTGTTATGGACTCCCAGGGTCAGAGAAATAAGAGTGAGACCCACACACACACAAAAACTCAGGGAGAAGAGAACTTAAGACAGATATGAAAGAGACAAAGAAGACAAGGACTAAATGGCACAGAACAGGAAGTCTTGGAATGTTTTCTATAAGGAGCAGAATGATGATGATGATTGATGATGATGATTGATGATGATTGATGATGATGATGATGATGATGATCTGCTACAAGTTTCTGTGACTTTTATTAATTTAAACTTCATTCATGACTTCAGAACCTAAGAGCTAATTTTTAAACAAGAATAGTAACTCAACACAATAAAAACAAAACAAAATTTTAAACCAATCCTTATTTAATATCAAATTTACCGGTTTTCCTTCCCTCTGTCTCTGTTCTCTGCTGACTTGGGCCAAGACATTTGCCGCCTGTTCGCCTCCCATCACTGATATCCTAGCGTTTGGCCACATGTACAAGAAATTTGGTCTGAAAAGCAGATATTGAAATAAGCATTTGGTATTAGCATGAGACCCGGTATGACATTAAACGAGACACTGTATGGTATTAGCATGAGGCCCCGTATGGTATTAGCATGAGACCCTGAATGGTATTAGCATGAGGCCTCATATGGCATTAGCATGAGACCCTGTATGGTATTAGCATGAGATCACGTATGGTATTAGCAGGAGACCCCATATGGTATTAGCATGAGACCACATATGGTATCAGTATGAGACCTTGTATGGTATTAGCATGAGACCCCATATGGTATTAGCATGAGATCCTGTAAGGTATTAGAATGAGACCCTTTATGGTATAAGCAAGAGACCCCATATGGTATTAGCATGAGACACTGTATGGTATTAGTATGAGACCCTGTATGGTATTAACATAAGACCCTGTATGTTATTAACATGAGACCCCAAATGGTATTAACATGACACCTTGTATGGTATTAATATGACACCCTATATGGCATTTGCATGAGACCCGGTATTAGCATGAGGTATTAGCATGAGACCCTGTATTAGCATAAGGTATTAGCATGAGACCCCGTATTAGCATAAGGTATTAGCATGAGACCCAATATTAGCATAAGGTATTAGCATGAGACCCTGTATTAGCATAAGGTATTAGCATGAGGCCCCGTATTAGCATAAGGTATTAGCATGAGACCCTACATTAGCATAAGGTATTAGCAAGAGACCCTGTATTAGCATAAGGTATTAGCATGAGACCCTGTATTAGCATGAGACCCTGTATTAGCATGAGACCCTGTATTAGCATGAGACCCTGTATTAGCATGAGACCCTGTATTAGCATGAGACCCTGTATTAGCATAAGGTATTAGCATGAGACCCCGTATTAGCATAAGGTATTAGCATGAGACCCTGTATTAGCATTAGGTATTAGCATGAGACCCTGTTTTAGCATAAGGTATTAGCATGAGACCCTGTATTAGAATGAGACCCTGTATTAGCATGAGGTATTAGCATGAGACCCTGTATTAGTATAATTAGTTTAATAGGGGAACGACAGAAGTGATTGCGTCATTAATAAGGCTAAGCAGCCCATTGTAAACTTCCGGTGTTGTCTTGTGTTTCGCACTAATGACCGGTCAGTAAAGCATCTTTTTTTGGGGATGCCTAGCTGGCCGGTAGGATAGTGTGATTCGCTTGTATACCTAGGCGGTGTTGTCGTACGGAAGGTCTGGGGTTCGAATCCTGGGTAAGCCACTCACGTCTGTTGTTTTTCTGTTGTCTAGTGTTCTACTTCTTTATTTCTTACGAGTGCCTGAAAACATACCTTTATGTTTGTCTAATATTTATTTACTGTTTACAGGCCTCGGGTTTCCCTTCCTTATATGTTATAAATGTTTATACAATACCAGAAACCTACCCTCTGTTCTATACTACTGTTCTTAAGTCTTCTATCATTTACTAGACACAGTATCAAGGTCTTTGTCTTGTGTGGACTGACATATACTGTATAATAGGGGAACGACAGAAGTGATTGCGTCATTAATAAGGCTAAGTTGCCCATTGTAAACTTCCGGTCTTGTCTTGCATTTCGCACTAATGACCGGTCAGTAAAGCATCTTTTTTTGGGGATGCCTAGCTGGCCGGTAGGATAGTGTGATTCGCTTGTATACCTAGGCGGTGTTGTCGTACGGAAGATCCGGGGTTCGAATCCTGGGTAAGCCACTCACGTCTGTTGTTTTTTTGTTGTCTAGTGTTCTACTTCTTTATTTCTTACAAGTGCCTGAAAACATACCTTTATGTTTGTCTAATATTTATTTACTGTTTACAGGCCTCGGGTTTCCCTTCCTTATATGTTATTAGCATGAGACCCTGTATTAGCATGAGACCCCCGTAATAGCATAAGGTATTAGCATGAGACCCCGTATTAGCATAAGGTATTACCATGAGACCATGTATTAGTATGAGGTATTAGCATGAGACCCTGTATTAGCATAAGGTATTAGCATGAGACCCTGTATTAGCATGAGACCCTGTATTAGCATGAGGTATTAGCCTGAGACCCTGTATTAGCATGAGACCCTGTATTAGCATAAGGTATTAGCATGAGACCCTGTATTAGCATAAGGTATTACCATGAGTCCATGTATTAGTATGAGGTATTAGCATGAGACCCTGTATTAGCATAAGGTATTAGCAAGAGACCCTGTATTAGCATGAGACCCTGTATTAGCATGAGGTATTAGCCTGAGACCCTGTATTAGCATGAGACCCTGTATTAGCATGAGACCCTGTATTAGCATAAGGTATTAGCATGAGACCCTGTTTTAGCATAAGGTATTACCATGAGACCATGTATTAGTATGAGGTATTAGCATGAGGTATTAGCCTGAGACCCTGTATTAGCATGAGACCCTGTATTAGCATGAGACACTGTATTAGCATGAGACCCTGTATTACTATTAGCATAATGTATTAGCATGAGACCATGTATTAGCATGAGACCCTGTATTAGCATTAGGTATTAGCATGAGACCCTGTATTAGCATAAGGTATTAGCATGAGACCTGTATTAGCATAAGGTATTACCATGAGACCCTGTATTAGTATGAGGTATTAGCATGAGACCCTGTATTAGCATGAGGTATTAGCATGAGACCCTGAATTAGCATGAGACCCTGTATTAGCATGAAGTATTAGCATGAGACCCCGTATAGTTCCCGGGGGCCTCTAAGGAAGCAAAGAAAGAATAGGTATACTACCCCTCAGGTATGTCATAAAAGGCAATTCATATGAGGTTGTGCGTGGGGTTGGCAATCCCAACATGTAAAACAAATAGCCACAGAAACCACTGCTGCAAGAGCACATGAATGATTTGGTGCAGGTTTCCTGCTAGGGTGTCAGCTGCAGGAGTGGCTCCATGCTCTATTGGGAGCGAAAAGGAAAATGATTAGCATGAGGGCCCCATGAAGCTCCAAAAGGTGAAAAATATGAGGTTGTGTTTGAGGGCTGACAACCTCAGGTATGATGTACAAGGTGAAAAATATGAGGTTGTGTTTGAGGGCTGACAACCTCAGGTATGATGTACAAGGTGAAAAATATGAGGTTGTGTTTGAGGGCTGACAACCTCAGGTATGATGTACAAGGTGAAAAATATGAGGTTGTGTTTGAGGGCTGACAACCTCAGGTATGATGTACAAGGTGAAAAATATGAGGTTGTGTTTGAGGGCTGACAACCTCAGGTATGATGTACAAGGTGAAAAATATGAGGTTGTGTTTGAGGGCTGACAACCTCAGGTATGATGTACAAGGTGAAAAATATGAGGTTGTGTTTGAGGGCTGACAACCTCAGGTATGATGTACAAGGTGAAAAATATGAGGTTGTGTTTGAGGGCTGACAACCTCAGGTATGAGGTTGTGTTTGAGGGCTGACAACCTCAGGTATGATGTACAAGGTGAAAAATATGAGGTTGTGTTTGAGGGCTGACAACCTCAGGTATGATGTACAAGGTGAAAAATATGAGGTTGTGTTTGAGGGCTGACAACCTCAGGTATGATGTACAAGGTGAAAAATATGAGGTTGTGTTTGAGGGCTGACAACCTCAGGTATGATGTACAAGGTGAAAAATATGAGGTTGTGTTTGAGGGCTGACAACCTCAGGTATGATGTACAAGGTGAAAAATATGAGGTTGTGTTTGAGGGCTGACAACCTCAGGTATGATGTACAAGGTGAAAAATATGAGGTTGTGTTTGAGGGCTGACAACCTCAGGTATGATGTACAAGGTGAAAAATATGAGGTTGTGTTTGAGGGCTGACAACCTCAGGTTTCAAAATATGAAAGTTGTGTTTGAGGGCTGACAACCTCAGGTATGATGTATATGAGGTTGTGTTTGAGGGCTGACAACCTCAGGTATGATGTACAAGGTGAAAAATATGAGGTTGTGTTTGAGGGCTGACAACCTCAGGTATGATGTACAAGGTGAAAAATATGAGGTTGTGTTTGAGGGCTGACAACCTCAGTATGATGTACAACTGTGAAAAATATGAGGTTGTGTTTTGAGGGCTGACAACCTCAGGTATGATGTACAAGGTGAAAAATATGAGGTTGTGTTTGAGGGCTGACAATTGGTATCCTGTACAAGGTGAAAAATATGAGGTTGTGTTTGAGGGCTGACAACCTCAGGTATGATGTACAAGGTGAAAATATGAGGTTGTGTTCTGAGGGCTGACAACCTCAGGTATGATGTACAAGGTGAGCAGGATTCAGATTGTCGTGACCAGGCGCTTTTTTTTTGCCAAGCCTCTTTGATGCTACAAGGTGATAATTATGGGTTGTTTTGAGGGCTGACAACCTCAGGTATGATGTACAAGGTGAAAAATATGAGGTTGTGTTTGAGGGCTGACTCTGAACTCTGCCCACCTTGTTTCCCTGAAGTGTGCTTGTGGTGATGGATTTCCTTGCTTGTCTCTTACTAATGTTGTATGAGGTTGTGTTTGAGGGCTGACTTTAGTTATTTTATAAACTGTGCTTTGAATTCTCAGTTTGCTGCCTCTTCTGCATGTCTTGCAAGGTCATCAAATATGAGGTTTTGTTTGCACGGGTGACAACCACTTCCTTGTCCAGGGACTGTACTGTTGTAATATTGCCTTTTGGTACAACCTCAGGTGCTTCTGTTTTCTTCCTTTTCAACCTTTCTCTTCGCTATGGTGTTGTTTTCTGGCTGACAACCAGTCAGGCTCTTTCTTTACAAGGTGACAAGCATGACTTGCTGCTTTCTGACAATATATCTCAGGTTGATGATGTTGAATTTTCCGGTTAAAAATCGTCTTGTGCTTGAGGGTTTGGTAACCTCAGATATGCCGTACAAGGTGACACAAATGCTTTTGTGTTGAGGGGGTAACCTAAGTTTCATACAAGGTGACAAATTTGAAGTTCTGTTTGAAGGCTGACAACCTCAGGCATGCCATACTGAGTTTTCACCTATCAGTCTGTTTGAAGGCTGACAACTAGGATGATCAAGGGGACAAACATGAGCGCCTTTCTTATTTCAGGGCTTGTAGTGCAACCTCAGGCAAGCCATTGATCATTAGGTGACAAACTGGTTTAATTTGTCTTACAACCTCAGGCAAGATTCCAATATGAAGTTGTGTTTGAAGGCTGACAACCTCAGTGCATCCGATGACCAGGTGTTAAATATGAGGCTTGTGTTTGAGGGCTGACAACCTCATTTACTGTTCCACTGCCGCACTTCCCCATTACTCTTGAGTTATAATATTGAGTGTGTTCCAACTTTCGCATTTAGGTCTCCATTACTATAAATAAATCGTACCTGGGTACAGTTACCATTTCCATTTGACAACCTCAGGTATGTTGATACAACTGTCAAATCTCTGAAGTCGCTGTCATTTGTTGGTGCATAAACATTGTATGTAATTGTGGTGTTGGTGAATCTCCCATCCGTCAGTCTTGAGAGCTTATTAGTCTGTTGTTAAATGGGTTTCCTGATTCCAGTAGAGATCTTTCCATTCCTTTCTTAAGGATAATGGCTACACCTTCGTTGTGCTGACCGTCCTCTCTACCAGAATAAAGTACTGGGTTGGTAATTCTCCCCATCCCTGTCCATCTGCTCTCGCTTAGGATATGTAGTTTTAGTTCCTCATCTCTGCTGTAAATCTGGTCTCAGCAAGGGTTGACATTCCAAAAACCAATTCTGGTTTCGTGTTTTGCGGTCTGGGCATCCGTTTTCATGCCAGTGGCTTCCTTTCGGCTTTCACCACTGTCAGTCATACGAGCCTGAGACTCCGGATGTCCGTCCCGCATCAAAGTATTTCCATTTATTGCTGTTTCCGTAACGTGTGTGATTTTTTACACAGACAGGGGTGTCGGCCCTGTGCTAAAACCCCCAACCTGGAGGACCAGGGTACCAGCTTTTGTCTGACCCCTACCCACGCAGACCAGTCCAGCATGGTTGAACCTACCAGGAGTAAAACTCCCACTGGCATAGCTCTGGGGATTGTCAGGGTACACAAGCTGCCATACCGCTACAAGGTATAGGTACCATTGATGGCAGACTACCCCTCAGGTATGTCATAAAAGGCAATTCATATGAGGTTGTGCGTGGGGTTGGCAATCCCAACATGTAAAACAAATAGCCACAGAAACCACTGCTGCAAGAGCACATGAATGATTTGGTGCAGGTTTCCTGCTAGGGTGTCAGCTGCAGGAGTGGCTCCATGCTCTATTGGGAGCGAAAAGGAAAATGATTAGCATGAGGGCCCCATGAAGCTCCAAAAGGTGAAAAATATGAGGTTGTGTTTGAGGGCTGACAACCTCAGGTATGATGTACAAGGTGAAAAATATGAGGATGTGTTTGAGGGCTGACAACCTCAGGTATGATGTACAAGGTGAAAAATATGAGGATTGTGTTTGAGGGCTGACAACCTCAGGTAATGATGTACAAGGTGAAAAATATGAGGATGTGTTTGAGGGCTGACAACCTCAGGTATGATGTACAAGGTGAAAAATATGAGGTTGTGTTTGAGGGCTGACAACCTCAGGTATGATGTACAAGGTGAAAAATATGAGGATGTGTTTGAGGGCTGACAACCTCAGGTATGATGTACAAGGTGAAAAATATGAGGATGTGTTTGAGGGCTGACAACCTCAGGTATGATGTACAAGGTGAAAAATATGAGGTTGTGTTTGAGGGCTGACAACCTCAGGTATGATGTACAAGGTGAAAAATATGAGGTTGTGTTTGAGGGCTGACAACCTCAGGTATGATGTACAAGGTGAAAAATATGAGGTTGTGTTTGAGGGCTGACAACCTCAGGTATGATGTACAAGGTGAAAAATATGAGGTTGTGTTTGAGGGCTGACAACCTCAGTATGATGTACAAGGTGAAAAATATGAGGTTGTGTTTGACAACAACCTCAGGTATGATGTACAAGGTGAAAAATATGAGGTTGTGTTTGAGGGCTGACAACCTCAGGTATGATGTACAAGGTAAAAATATGAGGTTGTGTTTGAGGGCTGACAACCTCAGGTGAAAAAGGTGAAAAATATGAGGTTGTGTTTGAGGGCTGACAACCTCAGGTATGATGTACAAGGTGAAAAATATGAGGTTGTGTTTGAGGGCTGTACAATCTCAGGAAAAATATGAGGTTGTGTTTGATGTACAATCTCAAGGTACAAGGTTAAAAATATGAAGTTGTGCTTGAGGGTTGGTAACCTCAGGTATGATGTACAAGGTGAAAAATATGAGGTTGTGTTTGAGGGCTGACAATCTCAGGTATGATGTACAAGGTGAAAAATATGAGGTTGTGTTTGAGGGCTGACAACCTCAGGTATGATGTACAAGGTGAAAAATATGAGGTTGTGTTTGAGGGCTGACAACCTCAGGTATGATGTACAAGGTGAAAAATATGAGGTTGTGTTTGAGGGCTGACAACCTCAGGTATGATGTACAAGGTGAAAAATATGAGGTTGTGTTTGAGGGCTGACAACCTCAGGTATGATGTACAAGGTGAAAAATATGAGGTTGTGTTTGAGGGCTGACAATCTCAGGTATGATGTACAAGGGTTAAAAATATGAAGTTGTGCTTGAGGGTAGTAACCTCAGGCATGCCGTACAAGGTGACAAATATGAGGTTGTGTTTGAGGGCTGGTAACCTCAGGCATGCCATACAAGGTGACAAATTTGAAGTTCTGTTTGAAGGCTGACAACCTCAGGCATGCCATACAAGGGGACAAATATGAGGTTGTGTTTGAAGGCTGACAATCTCAGGCATGCCATACAAGGGGACAAACATGAGGTTTAATTTGAGGGCTTACAACCTCAGGCAAGCCATACAAGGTGACAAACATGAGGTTTAATTTGAGGGCTTACAACCTCAGGCAAGATGACAAATATGAAGTTGTGTTTGAAGGCTGACAACCTCAGGCATGCGGTACAAGGTGACAAATATGAGGTTGTGTTTGAGGGCTGACAATCTCAGGTATGATGTACAAGGGTTAAAAATATGAAGTTGTGCTTGAGGGTTGGTAACCTCAGGCATGCCGTACAAGGTGACAAATATGAGGTTGTGTTTGAGGGCTGGTAACCTCAGGCATGCCATACAAGGTGACAAATTTGAAGTTCTGTTTGAAGGCTGACAACCTCAGGCATGCCATACAAGGGGACAAATATGAGGTTGTGTTTGAAGGCTGACAATCTCAGGCATGCCATACAAGGGGACAAACATGAGGTTTAATTTGAGGGCTTACAACCTCAGGCAAGCCATACAAGGTGACAAACATGAGGTTTAATTTGAGGGCTTACAACCTCAGGCAAGATGACAAATATGAAGTTGTGTTTGAAGGCTGACAACCTCAGGCATGCGGTACAAGGTGACAAATATGAGGTTGTGTTTGAGGGCTGACAACCTCAGGCATGCCATACAAGGTGACAAACATGAGATTTAATTTGAGGGCTTACAACCTCAGGCAAGCCATACAGGGTGACAAACATGAGGTTTAATTTGAGGGCTTACAACCTCAGGCATGCCGTACAAGGTGACAAATATGAAGTTCTGTTTGAAGGGTGACAACCTCAGGCATGTAGACGCTGGAATTGGGTTGGCCACATCCTCACAAGAGAGCCTGACACCATCACCAGAACTACCGTGCTACTGACTCCAGAAGGAAAGTGACAGCGAAGACGGCCAAAAGCCACCTGGCAGAGAACTGTGGAGGCAGAGATGCTGAGCATGAAACAGAGCTGGGGCACCACACAAAGGATGGCTGTCAACCGAGCAAAGGGGAGACAGTTTGTTGCTGCCCTACAAGATGCCACCAGGCGTGATATTCACTGATTGCTTTGTCAGTCAGCAACCAAGGACCAAAGAAGAAGAAGAAGATTAATAAACACAAAGTCCAAAGACTAACATTAATAAACAGAAAGCATAAAAGCTAGCATTAATAAACAGAAAGCATAAGAGCCAGCATTAATAAACAGAAAGCATAAAATCTAGCGTTAATAAACAGAAAGCATAAATGCTAGCATTAATAAACAGAAAGCATAAAAGCTAGCATTAATAAACAGAAAGCATAAATGCTAGCATTAATAAACAGAAGGTCAAATGACCAGCATTGAAAACTGAAAGTCCAATGACCAGCATCCAAAAAAGTTAAGTCCAACATTAAGCACAAGCATTAAGGAACACAAAATCAAATCAGCAGCAAAAAAAAAAACGCAAATTGAAAGATCAGCAGACTGGCCCCTGAACTCTTTACAATAGATGACAACTCAATGGCGCAATGGAAACAAACACAAAAAAAAATAAACAAAATGTACGTGAAGATCACTGACAGTCACCTAGCAATCCTTTTAAAGACCAGCCCTTTTCACGGCTAACATCAGCCTTGCATCAAAACTGAATAAAAATTCACACAATATAGCCCAAATATAACAAAAAGGGCCCACCTTGAGTCAGGTTGAACAGGCTTTCAAAGTTTTATAATACAGTTAAAAGGAAAAACAAACAGTTCACAGTTTGTACACATTTCATTACTTACGAAAACGATCGGCCACACATTCCATAGTTCCCTGCTCCATATGACCCACCAATAATTAATGTCATTTTAGGCACTTTTGCACAAGAAACTGCTGTAACCATTTTAGCTCCATGTTTAGCTATGCCACCAGCCTCAGCCTCTCTGCCTACCATAAAACCTGCAAGAAATAAAATCTATGTACATCAGCCTCACTGTCTAGAACTGACAAATATAACAAACTTCAAGCATTAAAATTTCACTAAAGATTTAACTGAAGTAAGTGAACAACTATTTTGTGAAGTGTAATACTAGACAAAAGGTGTTCTATATTTGGACATCTTGGTTCATGCTTTGCATCTTTGCCTCCATTGTTCTCCACCAGTTTACTTTTGGCTAGCCTCTCTTTCGCCTTCCTTCTCGAGCCCATAGCATGGGCATGGCCAACCCAGTTCCAGCGTCTGCCGGCAATGAGGGTGTGCATGCCTTTCTGACTGCACCATGTAAGCAGTTCCTGGTTGGAGATGGTATTCTGAGGCAGGTTGTGTAGAATGAGGATAATTTGGACATTTGCTTTCTTTCATTTCATTTCTTTCCCATATGATTCTATGAATTTTCTTGATGTTTCTTCTTCTTCTTTGTTCGTCCTGAAAAGGACGCTGGTTGCGTTGTGTCTGTTTACATAGAAGCTGCGATATTTTCGCCTTTCGGCCGACACATCCAACTTCAGCACGGCATTTTTGGGACAGGGTTAGCCTTCCCTCTTTGATCCCTACTCACTCATCCAGACTGCAGTGATGCAGCCTGTTTCCAGGACCACCACTTGGAGGTGGAGTAGGGTCTTGGTCAGCTCTGGTTCGCTGACCCTGACGCAAGCAGTCTAGCTATGGGTCACTGACTGCATTCCTCACTGTTGACGCGTCTTAGGTCGCTTCTTACGTTTGATTTTACGGTGTCAATCTTTCAGCAGTATATGCTGTTCCTGGAACATCAATAATTCCCTGGTACAGCTATATTTTAAATGCCACTTTTCTTTTATTTTTTAACTCTTTCAGTCCCAAGCAAAAAAGTGGGTTTGGCCCAAACAAAAATGGCCACCCGTGTGTGTTTTTATTGTTGTTGTTTGGAAATAATTTTTTTAAATGTTCATATGCATAAATTTTTTTTTTTTTTAATGTAAAACTTTTGCCTCGTTTTGGCGAGGCGCGTCCCGTTCAACCTAGTTGGTTATATTAGGGCGCATGTCCAAATATAAAAGACCCTTAGATCTGGAGTAAGATATATATGCATAAATAACTTTGTTGTTGTATATGAAACTAAAGGTAAATGGATGTACTTTACTCTAGTGCTACAAGTGTTGTTCGTCCATCACGGGTGATGAAGACCACTCTGTTCATCCAATTATTTAGTACAAGTATAAAAGCATTCATTGAAAAATTATTAGTTATCCAAGGTAAAATGGAGGCTAAAAGAATAGGCCGGTGAAAAATTAGAGCAAAAGTATTAATCAAATTCTTCTAGAATTGTTCCCCAGGAGAATATCCAATGGTAAAGTTTCAAAATGTCACAAACAGAAGTATTCTAACAAAGAAATTGTTAATTTCACTGATTACAACACCAGGTCACATGGTTGTAAAAAATAGGAAATTATATATTCTTACCTTGCTGAGCTGCTCTTCTTCTCAAGATGATGTGTAAATCCATAGGAAATCACATAAGGTCACTCACAAATATATTTACACTAGGCCTATGTATAAAAATTACTTTATCATGACATATTAAATGAACTTATTACAGTCTTCTTCTTCTTCTTCTACGTACACTCTCAGACGTCCACCTGAATGTTCTCAAAGAAAGCAGTAGTCAGTTTGAGGCTATCTGAATCCCCGTAAAGCTTTTCCACGAAAGGAGCTGGCGTCGGCCATATGCATTTTCTGTGTACCACATATAAGGGGCAACTTTGAAGCAGATGTTCAGCAGTCATTTTATCAGTGCCACAGTTACACTGATCGGTAGTTCCTATCTTTAGCTTGTTGAATAGATGGTATCTCAATCTGTTGTGGCCAGTGCGGAGTCTGAAGATTACCACTTGTTCTCTTCTGTGGAGCTGGTAGTAAGCATCATTCTGTGTGTGCCCTGGATGTTCAACATTCCATTTGTTTCTGCCTCCTCAAAAGTTATGCTTGCATCAGGCTGAGGTAGATGTGAACCTTCTTTTGCCATTCTGTCAGCCTCTTCATTGCCGGTGATGTTACAATGAGATGGGATCCATTGGATCACAACACTTTTGAATCGTTGACAAAGTTTGTGGAGCACTATTCTGAGATCATCCAGGTCTGTATTATTTTGGCTTTTCAACGTTGCAATTACTGACTGAAACTGAAGTTACTGAAATTACAGTCTGATTACACGCTCCTGTATCCATAAGTTCATTTTCGACATCAGACCTTCCATTATCACTCAATATCAGGCTCCTGTTGAAAATCTGAGTCGTCTTCACTATCCTGTGAATAAATACTACAATCTGAATTATTATCACTATCTAGAATTTCTTCAAATAACTTTTTAGCTTGCTCTGAAGTTAATTCAGAGGTCTACCAGAAGCAGTGGGCGTGGCCATTTGATCTTATAAAATATGCGCTTTAAAAATCTTAAATTAATATCAAACCACAAAAACATGTTCTCTCTTAAACACACGAGGTATTTACTATAAAGGTCTTCCTGTTGGAAATGACATTTTGGGTTGTTAAAATTGGAAAACAGCTCTAGAAAGGAGCAAAAGATACGAAATACGATATAACGTTCATCGAGTCAAACAGGTCGAACTGGAAAACCGATATAACGTTAATCGGGACTTAAAGAGTTAATGGCTCCTTTATTTTAGAGCATTCATTCATTTGCTTTTTCACTCATTATGGAGCATTGAGCAACCACTGCAGGAAGCCTGCATCAAGCGTTCTCATGTTCTTGCAATGGTGGTTTCTCTAGTAATAAATAGGTTGCCGACCCCATTGCACAAGCTCATGTTAGTCAACCTTGTATGACATGCCTGACAGAGGAGTAGTCCTGTTCTTTCTGTCCCATCAAAGACCAACATTGAACAACACTGGGCTTCTCTCTCTCTTTTTAAAGCAGATAACATTTATTTTCAGCGTTATTGTATATGTGATTTATAACCCACCCTTTCATACCTCTCTTAACACTAAAAGTAGTCCCGTAGCAGACGCTGTCACAGGGGAGTGAAGTGTTAGAGACTTTACTATACTAGGTCCAGCATCGAGAGGTGGGAGTGACCAGATCCCTTTTACTTCCTTAACTCAAGAGCAGAATCGGAAACCCATTTACAATTGGGTAGACTGCAGCGTGAAAATACCATGATTCAAACATGGCACCTTTGCGGCGAGAGACCAGTGCTTAAACCACTCTGTCAATCAGATGCTCCTCTTAATTCTGGCCATATATATTACTTGCAAAACAAGGCAGAATTAATTTAAGCTATAGCAGCTAACGCTCACATCGCAAAGACGCGAAATGCTATTGAAGCTGTCAACTATATTTCAGTTTACAATTCAAACAATGTTTTTAATCATAAAAATGAATTATCTTGCCACTCGTAGGCAAGAGTGCGTTTAAAATGAAATTTCAGCTTTTTTCCCATGATTTTCTTATTGATTGCTTGCCTTCTCATGGCAAAGTTACCAGGCTCTGTCATCCAAACCTAGTAGCGTCATGCTCCAGTCTACTCAGCTGTAAATGGGTATCTGACTGCTCTTGAGTTAGGGAAGGCAAAGACAGCGAGGCAAGGAACTGGTCACCCAACCTCATAAAGCTGGACCTAGTATGGTATACTACTTCACCCCCCCAACAGTAATAATCATACTGAAACATTTAAAAGCCTCAGTCATACCTGTGATGTTCTGTAGAAATATGAGAGGTATATTTCGCTGACAGCAAAGTTCTATGAAATGAGTAGCCTGTAAAATAGAGATATAGTGTATACAGATCATAAAATGAAATCATAACTTTGTAAACACCCCAGCTGTTGAAACATTATTCTCTCTCTACCTTCTTATGCTGTCAATCACTACAGGTGTACTGTCTTTTTAAAAAAAAAAAAAAAACCTTGTTAATAATGACACTGAAATAAAAAAAAAAGGAAAAGAACACTCAAGGATGTGATAATTTGATGCATCAAAGTTAATTAAAATATTTTGGCCATATTAAAAAAAAAAACACACCTCCTTAATGAAGACCATAATGGAAGGAGCGGTTGAAGGCAAACATGCATGAAGAAGATAGCATTATAAGTGGGAAGATAACATCAAGAGATGGACAGTAAAGAGTCTATCAGAGTGTACCATCAAGACAAGAAAATACTGGAGTTCCATTGCAGCTACCTTCGATGTGAAGATGGCAGGAGATCTGATCTGACTGTCATTAAGTGTCATATGGAGGGGAGGTTCAATGGTACTCTTAGGCAATTCAGGCATTCTAGCTGATCATAATATAATTTTTACTTAAGGGAATTTGAAGCAGACTTATTTGTGATAAATATGACAAGGAAACACCTAAAACAGACAGCACTGGACCATATGGCTTGGTGTAACCTTGCTGAAGGCTTATGCTTCACATGGAGCAGAAGAGCAGTGATGACGATATAAAAGCTTATCATCATCATCATCTCCTTTATCACTCCTTATGAAGCCTGGAGCCATCGCTGCAGATGCCCCCCCTTGAGGAAGCCTACACGACAGCAAACTGTTGCAGTGGTGGTTTCAGTTTGGTTTTGACTTTAAGGACCATCTTCATTGCACACAGACAACTCCATCAGTGCCCTGATCTTCTCCCTTAGATCACACAAGGAGGATCTCAGCACAGTGCGCAAATTCAGTAGCACCGGCAATAATCCCAATGTGTATAAAGGAATCACACATTCTATAAATATTTATGTGGTGGGTAGGTTTCTAATTTTTTTATTTTGCCAGGGCAGCGGCCTTTATGGCCTACTCTACGATTTTCAACTGCCGTGGGATTTTTAACATGCGCAACTTGCACATGGGACCTCCTATTTTTTAGCCTTTATCCGAGAAGGCTAGGCATCCGATCTCACTACCCAGGAGACCAGGGGTGAGTCTGACATTATTAGGACCACTGGTTCTAAAAAAAAATGTCCATAAATTATATTCCCTCAACTGGGAATCGAATCTGGTACCTTTAGAATTTGAAGCGGATGCCATATCTCTTAGCCACTCCGACCTCTATCATAAAGGCTTATAGTTACATATAAATAACTTATAGAAAAGAAGAAACAAGACACAAGCCCCAACAGTAAAATAACAGCATGTCTTATTTTCCTGCCCCCCCCCCCCAAGTAATTCATGAGAAAGGAACCAATATGTGAAGACAAATATTCAGATAAAAGCAACCAATCATGGCTGCCTCTTAAATTAGCTGCGTACCTTCAAGGCTGATTCAGAAAAGAGGACACCATTGTTCCCAATTATGCCCACTGGGTAACCCCATAACCTGGCAAAACCTGGGAAATAAAGAAAGCACTTTATGACAGTAGTATGAAAAAAAAATTACAAAAACACACAAATAGTAATACGTCTTACAAAGAGAAAGAACAAGAAAAACCTACGTTGCGGCCACAAGGCCTTCGTCAGGGACAGACAAACAAGAGACAGGAGGGAATAACAGTAGCTGTTGTGAAACAGTGTTAACTCTTTGACTCTGGAACAACGCTCAGAGCGTTGGTCAGATTTGACATCCGTGCCAAAACAGCTCTCTGAGCGCTGTTTTTAGTCTATCACAAATTAAAATTACGGCACAGGGTGGAAAATAATTGCGGAGTCAAAGAGTTAATAAATGTCAGTAAGTGAATAGTAGCCCCCCTTCAGTCACAACTATGGGAATCACCCTTGAGGTGATAACCCTCAACTGCTTATTTGCCTGGTGTTCCTTTCAGCGTGTTCTTTTCTCTTCTGCTTGTTGTGAGAGCTTCTTTTCTCCCAATATGAGGTAACGCCGTAGGGAACATCGCCACTTGGTGCGATTGGCAGCTTCATCCTCCCAGGTTGCTGGATTTATGTCCCTTGCCCTCATGTCTCTCTTACACACATCTTTAAACTTCAGATGTGGTCGCCCAAATGTTCTTTTGCCATCCGCCAGTTGCCAATAGAAAATATCTTTGGGGATGCGACCATCTTCCATGCGGCGGACATGGCCAAGCTAGCGCAGTCTGCGCTGTCTAAATAGTGTATACATGCTTTGAATGCCAGCAGCTTGACATTTGTCACTTTGTCCTTCCACGAAATACCAATGATGTGGCGTAGACACCTTAGATGGAAGGTTTTGAGCCTTCATTCTTGCTTAATTAACATTGTTGTCCATGTCTCAATAAGTGATTATAGAAGCATTGTAACGATAATTACTTATAAAGGTAAGTTGAGATATTATTTTATGGAACAAAGGTCTTCAACAAATTCATGCCATGTTCTCCTGTCTTGTACCATCAGCTCAAGATCTTTCCATGTCCGCTTTATCTCTTTCATTTCTGTCCTCAATTCTTCATATTCATTGAAGTTATTCTTTGACTTGAAGTACCTACAGGATGACATAGCCCGCCGTATGCCCAGTACTCTTTAGTTGTCATTTATGACATGCCTGGTAGGTTATAAAAAATCGAGGAAGTAGAGGGGAACTGCGGTAAGACGTGGAGTACAATGGATGGGTTTAGAAAAAAAATCGAAAAAAGGTGATTCGTCTTACGAGGACAAGAGACAAAGAAAATAGTCTACGTTACGGCCACAAGGCCTTCGTCAGGAAAGGAAAGAAAGTGAAGGCTAGATAGGACACATAAGAACTAGGTACTTCCCTGAAGGCACTTAAATGACATCGCTCAGCAAAAGTCCACACCAGTTGCCATACACTTCAATGGTCCTGACCACCATGGTCCCATCGACATCCAGGTCACAGCGATCCGATCCTGCTCCTCTGACACTGCCAGCCGAGAACAGCTTGAGAACCGTCTTATCCACCGCATGGGGTGTCTAAAACCAGCCGGTCTCAACACTTTCCACACCTTTGTCTGAGGTCACTCTTTCCTCTCTTGCTCCATTTTGACTCTTTCCACTTTTATCCTATTTTTATGCCATCCTCCATTATATGTATGAATATACACTGTTTCTAATTTGTCTTGATTTTTTATTTCATATTTATTTATCTCCCACTCATTCTGTCCTCTTCTATTTCTAGTCCCCACTTTTATTACGTTTGGGTAGTTTATTGTTCGGTTTCGTTTTTTAGTTTCTTAGTATGTATTGTGTACATCCGGCGGCAGAAGTCACTTCCTGTTCAGCCACGCGCCCATCAGGTGGACAGCGAATATTGATAGGATTTCGATGTCTTGCCTTCAGGGAAGTACCTAGTTCTTATGTGTCCTATCTAGCCTTCACTTTCTTTCCTTTCCTGACGAAGGCCTTGTGGCCGTAACGTAGACTATTTTCTTTGTCTCTTGTCCTGGTAGGTTATAGTGTTGTAAACGGTTGAATGAGTGGGAACAATGGTATATTGCAGCCTCATGGACAGCAACCTCGTTATGCAAAAACAAACCGCTACAGAAAACACCGCTGCAAGAGCACAAGATGGCTTTTACACAGTCTTTCTGAAAGGATATCAGCTGCTGGGGGTGGCACCATGCTCTGCATGGAGCAAAAAGGGGGAAAAAAAGATGAAGTTTTACAGTTGTAAAAAACAGGCAGCAACAGACCCAGCTGAATGTGCCTTTATCAGTGCTTCTATCATAATTAGTGCAGATGCATCTAATAATAATACGGTTTGCAATGACTAAGAAACAAATCAGATTTTTAAAAAGATGAACTAAAACATCTAAGAGAAACTGCAAAAAATAATCAACCAGGTAATCATCATCTCATCTCAACCCATAAGCCATCATGGGTCATAGGGGTGCCATGGTGGAAGCATCAGCAGACAGGGTCCTCCACTGGTCTCTATCCTCAGCATTGTACAAGTGGGGAAAAACCATGCCCTAGTCCATTCTTTTATGTTATTAGCCCAGGCAATAATGCATAGAAAAAGAATTAAAAAAACGAAGCAAGATATGTTTCTTCTTCATCTCCATTTTCACTCCTTACGGAGCACAGAGCCCTCACAGCAGCCGGGCACCTTGCAGGAAGCCGGCACAAAGCATACATGTGCTCTCACAGTGGTCATATCTGTAGCAATGTGTTTAGCATGATGAGGTTGCCAGTTTCATGTACAATCTTATATTAGTTGCCTCTTATGGCGTGCCTGCGGGAGCATTTGTTCTACTCAATCTTTGTCTCCTCAGAGACCTCATAGAAATGTACACGGTGATCAAGGGCATGCTGGGTAGGTAATATTCAAAACTGTGTACAGGAAAGATCTTTGCACAGCCACAGATACTGGCACACGAGACAAGTATGGAAACAGGTAAATAAAACATTCAACAGAAAGTGTGGCTCTAATAGGTACCCTATCAGACTAATAAGGAAAATGAATGCCCACCAAATTAAATGGAAAACAAAAATATCTGACACATTTCAAACATAAGCTAACAGTTTAATTAAGAGAATGACCACTGCAAAAAGAAATCTTGTCAACAACAACTCACCAGTTACTAATGTTTCTCCAAATTTTGTTTTAAATTCATCAAACACACTGCCATCAACTATCCTGGCTATCACCTTGCAAAAGGAATGAAAGATAAAAATACAATAAAGTAAATGAGACTGTTGAAACAACGATATGGTAAAAGTCAACTTGTACAATAAAGTCAAATAAAAGCAATAAATTGAAATAAAATTATGTGAAGTAATATAACTGAAACATATGACAACTATAGTGTTAATGACAACTATAGTGTTAATGACAACTAGTGTTAATGACAACTATAGTGTTAATGACAACTATAGTGTTAATGACAACTAGTGTTAATGACAACTACAGTGTTAATGACAACTATAGTGTTAATGACAACTACAGTGTTAATGACAACTACAGCGTTAATGACAACTAAGGCGTTCATGACAACTATAGTGTTCATGACAACTATAGCGTTAATGACAACTATAGCGTTAATGACAACTATAGCGTTAATGACAACTATAGCGTTAATGACGACTATAGTGTTAATGACGACTACAGTGTTAATGACGACTACAGTGTTAATGACGACTACAGTGTTAATGACGACTACAGTGTTAATGACGACTACAGTGTTAATGACCACTACAGTGTTAATGACAACTACAGTGTTAATGACAACTATAGTGTTAATGACATCTATAGTGTTAATGACCACCCCTTGTGTACTTCCCGGGGCTCTCTGATGAGATAAAGAAAGAACACAACAACTGCTTCCTCAGCCATGACGTACAAGGTGACTAATATGAGGTTGTACATGTGGCTGGCAACCTCATCACGTAAAACAAACTGCTATAGAAACCAGTATGTAAATGCTTTGTGCTGGCTTCCTACAAAGAGACTAGCTGCAGCGAGGGCTCTAAGCTCCACAGGGAGCAAAAAGCAAAATGATGGTGATTAATGACCACGATGTAAATGCAGATCACTCTGTGACGCTGATCAGGATTGGTCAGCTTTAATTAAAATATGGGCCATAATGACAGATTACAGCTGTGGGTAGGCTGGTACAACAGACAGAGCAAGAAAAATTGTGGCAGACAAACTCTGCCACCCATTTAAGATTGGCGTTCGCTATGACATCATAGAGACATATTATATGATAGCCTCGAAGCCAATACACTTGGAAGGGCACAGGTTTTAAATGGCAATGGTGGTTGCTAGAAGACGCATCCTAGAGAAAATAATATGTAGTTCGACGCGTTTTGCATTACCCTGCGACAAAAACTTGCTAGCGATTTCCCTTCATGCCACCATCTACGGAGGGTAGCAGCTCTGCAGAATTGAAGGAAACATCCATAAAACAGACTATTATGATGGTCAGTCTCTTTTTTTTTTTTTTTTACTGAGTGCATTATAAGATTTTTGGCATGGAGAAACCATATGTATGCTAATTGCAAACAACGATAAGAATTCTGACACCGATAGGCCTGGGTCTGGGAACATGTTGTTAATTTGTACACGTCAGTAGAGAGCAAAGTTTCTCAGTTCTGCTACGGCAGCCATCGTTTCAGTAGAGTAGAGAATGTTTATATGGCAGTTACATAGAGACAAATATTAGCAATGATTCTATAATTGACGCAACCACTTACGTATCAGCTACGATGAATATTATTTACAAAAATGACTGTTTTTACCATCAATTTATTTAAAAGAAAAGAGGATTGCTGCTCATAAGATGCTGATTGGAAATTTTGACACTGACCTCATACATTTATACAAGGCTTCCTGACAATCATGACGGCATCTCAGAGCACACATAATTTTTTTATTGGAACTTGAATTAAATAAACAAGAAAAAAAAAGAAAACCAACCCCTCATGCTGAAGGCGCTGTTGACTTTTTGAGCTTGTTTCTTCCGTGAGACTTATGTGTCCCATTCTGATGTCATACAGTGATTTCTGCTTCATGAACTGTTGTCCACGTTTACATGTATTGATCATAATGGAATGATTCTTGCACTAATTTTTTTTACATGTGGGAAATATTAAAAATCGAAGAAACATTGAACAACTCAAAGAAAAATTAATAAACTATGTGAGAACTGACATCTAGACAGAAAAACATATTGAGGGTGCCATTAATCAGAAGATGAACCGGGACCTAAGTTGCGTCAACAGTGAGGAATGCAGTTAGCGACCAATAGCTAGACTGCTTGCGTCAGCAAACCAGAGCTGACCAAGACCCTACTCCACCTCCAAGTGGTGGTCCTGAAAACAGGCTGCATCACTGCAGTCTGGCTGAGTGAGCAGGGATCGAAGAGGGAAGGCTAACCCGGTCCCAAAAATGCTGTGCTGAAGTCGGTTGTGTCAGCCGAAAGGCGCAAATATCGCAGCTTTGCTGTAAACGGGCGCAACGCAACCAACGCCCTTTTCAGGACGAACGAAGAGGAAGAAGATGAACCTGTTGACCACGTTCTCCGACCCCAGGTGCAAGTGACAAGCATGCCTGGTAATAAAGGCATTTCGGTCTTGGCATCTGTTTCTTAAGACAGCGACTGCGACACAATTAAAGCATTTAAGTTTGTGATGCTGCACTGTAATTCTGTCTTTCAACCGGCCCGATTCCGTCGTCTATTTTGTATTTCCGGCCCGATCCTGTTCTTTTATTTTTAATTTTCACCATTTTACTTCTTCTCATTTGAATATATATCGTGTTTGGTATTTTTTAGGAGGTAAATTAAATGGGTTCGTTTTATGATGGTAGGTTTATTTTACACTCGACCAGTTTTACTTTCTTCTGATCATGCGATTTTCTTTGTTTACGGAAATCGCTATTTTTCGGGCACGCCTGTATGACGCGTCAGAAACGCACGTGGACGTGATGTCATTTTTGGACACGCGGTCGCGTTGTTTTCAAATCTGATTGGTGTAGCTCATAGTTAGTTTATTTTTCTAAGCGTTTCGATTTGGCCCGAGTGTGTAGGAAGGGAACACGCGGGGGTGGCCCCGGTGTGTATAAATAGCCAGTTAGACGGCGGGCCAAGTTCTCTATCGTAAAGAAATAATCGTCAGCCGTATGACTGTGTATTTATCGTCTCCATTGCGGGGAACAACAGCGATAATTGGTATGTAGGATTTTATTATCGTTTTACTTATTAGTGGGGTTTTTAGAATTTCGCCCGTAGTTAATTTCTTAGGGACATTAACTTTTTAGTTCTAAAGGATAGTGCCATTCATTATCATCTTTGACGAACAATGTAAATGCAACAGTGTGCTTATTCTTTCTATGATTTTGGCAGTAGATAGAAAAGAGGGAAGTTATAAGCTAACACGAGTGCTCATAGTTGTAGAATGTTATGTAAAACCACCATTTATTCCTGTGTATTTACAAATATAATTTTAGTGGGAATCGATTGTGTGTACTAAATTTTATTTTTTTTGCCTTAATGTAAGAAATGCAGTCGGAGAGTAAAGATGTATGTTATAAGTGAATTATACGGCTTAGAGGAGTAAACTATTCCTATAGCGATATTTCATTTAATTCTGGAGTAAGTGGGAAACCTCATGGGTAACGTTAAAGGAATTCCCTAGTTGAATGTTGGACACGTGGGTAGCCACGCGTAACAAATAGATAAGAGGCAGACAGGTCGGGAGGTTTCTGGTTACTTACCTGGCAGATTATAGTTGAGGGAGAGAGGGGGAAGGAGTGAGAATGAAGAGACACGTGAGTAGGAATATTTTATGTATCGGTTTTTTCAGAACGAGAGAAGGGGAGAGGGAGGAGAGAGATTTAAGTGCCACGTGGGTAATATTATTTTTTGTATTGTTGTACATGACGAGTGAAGTACTGAGTAAGGGAGTTATAAAGATTAATGGGTTAGAGATGCGTTATGTTGGAGTTGTATACAATAGACGCATTTCCTTTTAATTTCAGCGAGTCACGGAGAAACAGTGGGGAGCATAATTTTGTCTAATAAAATTATCCACGGCAAGAAGACATATCTCAGGGTCAGAGTACTTGAGTTATCGTCAGGAGCAAAAGAAGATACCCTAAACGGTCTATTGCAGTGAAGTTCAATTCTTCAGCTAGACTGGTTTCAATTGCGTACAGCCGGAAATCAGGGCTGGGGTTTTTTTTTCCTCTAACTCCGGAGCGGGTTAAAAGAGGGAAGCTATTCAGCAGCAGAGAAGTTTTTCTACAGTTAATCAAGTTCTTATGCTGGATACCCACCAGTCATCATCATCGCAGAATTCAGGAACAGGTGACAGGGTTAAAATACCTGGGTCTTGAAAGTAACGAGAGAAGAGCGTAACGAAGACGCCGCATCATCAGTCGTCGAGTGTTAGAGAGACACTGAGACCAAGGGAGAGAGAGAGAGATAGAGAGAAGGAGGGAGAAAATAGACAGGACCAGTAGGGTCTGTTCAGTATCCATTCGACGGATAGACACTGAGCCATTGTGTTACTCCAAGTCTATTATTTTAGCATTTCCAGTGGTGTTAGATAGTGGCGCATATCGCCTACCAAGTTGGAAGCTGTGTAGACGGTTCGTTGAGGAAGAGTCAACAGGACTGAGACAGTAGAATCTTATTTTATTAGAGAGTGGAGGCTAAAGTCGACAGCTCCACAAGATTAGAGGTGTTTAAATCACTAACCAAATTTCTTTGTTCCTCAGCAGGGTGACAGAAAGAGTGAATGTGATTTGGGTTTTTTTTTTGGTGTCTATTAATTTAATCGTTACTTGTTTTCAGGCCGTGCAACAGTGCAGGCCATTTCTTGACTGATGTTTTGATGGTATTTTTAATGTTTTTTTCCATTCTGTAAATAAAAATATATATATTTACTGTATACTGGATCAGCTTCTACTTCTTACTATACTTACTTTATGTTGTCTGTATAGTGGTGTCTGTGGTCGTTCTATACACCTTATCTCCTTGTATTTAAAGGAAGTCAGAGGAGGGTGAGATTATAGCCTTTCTGAAGTCACGAAGCGGCAAGGGCGAGTCAAAACCTGGTTCTATCCCTTGAGCCAATAGTCTCATCTGTCCACAGGCATGTCATTTTCCATCTAAATTCTATCTTCTCAGACTTTCTCATACTAAGGTCTTGTTTTCATTCAGGCAAACTCTATAAACTTAAAACCACGTCGTGACAAAGTTCTTGAACTATGGCTGAATTAGTTTGGCCATCTCATGAGAATGAAGCCTGATCATTTACCACTATGCGCCTATAATAGTATAAGACCTGGTTTTATAACGTGGAAAGACCAAGAGGCAGATGGACAGACAATATTACTGAAATCCTAAAATAATGCTGGCTCACATCAGCATATGTGACCCACTTGGCTAAAAAACGAGAACTTCATAGTGAACCAAACAAGTCAAAGTCAGTAAGTACTATGGACGCTCAGAATGGCAAAGACTGAAAGAAATTAACAATAAGAAATATCCTGGAAATTCTTTCTTTCTCTCTTTTTTTTTCTACTCATCTACTGCTGTTGATAGCATTACAAGGCAGTCCTTGTTCTGGAATCTCCAAGGAAAAAGAGGCAGAGGTAGACCAAAAAACACACGGAGAAGAGAGCTAGATACAGAAGTGAAAACGATGAGGAAAACATGGAAAGACCTTGAGCGGATATTTGGGCAACTTGGGCTATTTAGGGTGGATTCTGGGCTAATTTGGGCAAAATCTGAAAACTGAAACAATCCAAAAATCGAAACATGGCCATTTCCGGGCATTTCGGATTCTGGGTCACCAACCGGTAATAGGAGTTGTGCTTGGGGCTGGTGACCTCATCATGTAAAGCTAATGGCAACAGAAACCACCACACTGCCAGAGTTTGTGCTTTGGTCCAGGCATCCTCAGGAGGGTTATCTACAGTGATGGCTCCACGCTTCACCAGTAGTAAAGACAGAGATAATATGCTGATATGATATGCTCCTGTACAATGTCTTTCAACCCTCCATCCCACCTCATGGTCTTCTACTCCTGGCTTCTTCCATCCTGAGGTTATGAAGTGGATGTGGTGCAGTGGTAGTCGCATGTTCCTTAAGAAGTGAAATAGGGGCAGCGAGAAAAATAATTCTTTCCCCCGTGGAACATATGCCTTCAACTAATTCAGGTCAAGTCCTTCTGTCCTGGGCTAGTTGCCCCAGATATTTCCATGTCTTCTTTCCTGGCTTTCTCTAGTTCTCTTCTCCACGTTTATCAATCTTGCTCTCAACAGAAAACCTTCTTTCATCTTAGATGGCCAAGTAGAATTTAAATGATTTACTCTGGTAAAAAGTTAAATAATAGCAAAGAAAGAATTGGGTCGCTGCTCTCTCGGGCATGTCCAATCTTGCTGGAGTTTTTGTGGCTAGGGCAAGGGAAGCGGCAGTGAATTCTAAGTCAAAAAGGAAAACTGGGATTAGTAAATGTTCTGATAATTTATGTTCTCCTGAATCTAAGTATGTCAAAATTGCTTTTCAGAACACATTCTAAGCAGGTATATTTTTATTTTGCAAGTTGTGTTTTCTTAACTGTGCTTTTTCCAAAAAGAAAGTCAGGAATTTCTCTGAACCTTGTTTTATGTTCCCAATTTTCTTATAACTTGCTTATTTCTTAGTCAATCAACATAAGATTTTGGTACAGATAACTTTCTGTTACACTATACAAACTTCTTTTCAGACCCGATTTCTGATATTTTATCAAAACTTTAATTTATTACAAATAATGTTGTAAAATTGTGACTATTTTTAGAAACTAACTAAAGTTAGTCATCTACTTGGTTCTAATATCTCAGAACCTACTCAAGTTATCAAAAATCTAATCTGAAAATGTTTTAACATACAATGATAAGCTTTTGTTTCCATTTTGGTGCTCATAACTCAACAAATGAAAAAGCCTTAATGGATTGACATATATATGATAAAAATCCCATATGGCCTCTATTTCCATGACAACCTATTGCATTATACCATCAAATGTGTTGGTATGTATAGTTATTACTGTTTTAAGTGAACCCTGTGCACTTGTATTGGAATCTGGATGTTATATATGACAATAGCATTTTACTGCAGCTCTCTCCCCCCCCCCCCAAAAAAAAAAGTTTCTAGAGGGTGAGGTAGCCTGCCCAACCCCTCCTTGGTTGTCTGTTATTGCATGCTTAATAGTTACAGTGTTACTATTCTTTGCTAGCCATCTGGGCCCCAGTAACAGAGATGTTTCTGATGGCTGACTGAGATTTTACCTCACAAAGTATGCATACCAACTGACCCTGTTTCAATAAATTCTGTAACTAATGCTGTTCATTCATGCTCCATGAAGGAAGGCAAATGAGAAGCCCACCAAAAACAACTTGGTGGAGAATTGTGGAGACTGAGATGAAAAGAATGACCCAGAGTTGGGGCACTGCAAAAAGGATGGTTACAGACCATGCAAAGTGGCAAGAGTTTGTTGCAGCCCTACAAGAAGCCACTAGGCACGATGGTTATTGGATGCTTTATCAGTCGGTGGCTTATGATCCTAGAAGATTGTTCATTCAATGCCCATATCTCTTTGTTTCTCATTAGATCTGTTTGCATCTTATTATCTGCTAAAAAATAATAATTCAAACATTCAAATGTTGGCACAATAGAGGAATTCTGATAATGCCATGAAGACAGAAGTTGATCAATAAAAACACCAAGAAATGTAACTCATCAGCCTTAAGAAAGACACAATACTGCAGACATGCAATGAAAGAAGAAATACAATTTTAACATTTTACTGCTTGTAGCAGATGGAACGAACGAAAGAACAAACTTTATTTTCAAAGGGTTAAGAATTGGGCATGCAGGCTCGTTTAACATCTGCCCTTCCTCTCTCTCTCTTATCTTGCATACTGTGTCCTTTCATTCCCACATATTACTTTGAAGAAAATGAGGATGATAATACAAACAAGAACTCAACGGAATAGAAAATGGTTATAAACAGAAACAAAAATAGTCCAACATCTAAGAAACCAGCCTGCAACAAGTGTTCCTTCCTTTTTTTCTGGCTTCTTTTGAAGCAAAAGACACTGGCATATCTTCTCCATTTAGATTAATCCAGTTTTGTTCATTTCTGCGTCTTTTCTCAGATGGCTCTTAAACATGTTTCTCTGCGCCTTTCTCGTTTTTCCTGTAGGTTTCCACTCATGGCCATATCAACTTCAGCTTTATCACGATCATCATCATCATCATCACTCCTTTTTGTTCCATGTGAAGCATACAGCTGCAACTGTTGCTCATCACCTATCTGTAGTTTGCATCATTTTCTTCCGCTCTGCCTGGGATATCCTGAATGCTATGGCTTCTTCTTCTGCTAATCCTCTCCACATTCTCTTTGGTTTCTTTACTCTTCTCTTCCCCGATGGGTTTCAGCCAGACATGCCTGGCTGTGATGACTGGTTGTTTCCTAACTATCTACACTTTCTTTAATATTCAGAGGTATTGACTGCTGTCTAGTACTCTTCTCTGTGTCTGTGTTTGCCACTATATTTCAGGGCAGTATGAAGGTATCTAATTGTATGAATTTTTTTAATGTACCCTGATCACCTCTATCAAAGAGTGGAGTGTACAGAAAAAAAAAAATGTAAATGTAATCCCATAGTAGAAATGCTGTAGGGCAGTAAAGTTTTACAGACTCCACTATACTAGTTGCAGATTTACGAGGTGGGGTAGCTAGTTCTCTTCCTCGCTGTCTTTGCCTTCCCTATTTCAACAGCAGAGTCAGGTACCCATTTCAGCTGGGTAGATTGGAGCATGATGCTACCATATTTTGGACCTGGAACCTTACACCTTTGGCACAAGAGGTAAGTGCCCTAACCACTCTGGTAATCGGATGCTGCAGATAAAATAAATAAAATGAAAGCAATAAAGTAAACATTCAGCTACTTACAGCAACCAATTACCTCTAAACGCATGCATAAATCAAATGTGACGAAGTCACCATGCAACTGTGGGCAACCCTACCTCTCGAACATCAAATGTTTTCTTCAGATTGTCACCCACAATGCCATACAGCTCATCAGCTGGGTAAAGAGGCTCAACGGGGCACTCTATTGTCACCTAAATGTGATCAACAAAACAACAGTATCACCATTTATTATCAACATGTAACTGTTACAGAACTGCTATTTCATTTGTCTATGATAAATCATCATCATTACCCTTTAGATCAGTAATGAGCACAGGCCTTCAATAAATTCATGCTAAACCTTCTAGTCCAGTGCCATCCTTTCAAGGTCTTTCCATGTCATATTGACCTCCAGTTCCTCTTTCCGTGAATTTTTCGGTCTCTCTCACACTAGGAAGTCCATAACCAGGACTGCCTTGTAATGCTATCAACAGATTTCCTCAGTGTGTCTTCTTCTCATTTCTTGTTCCACTAGCACTTGTCTGGTTCTTGTCATCTCTTGTTCCACTAGCACTTGTCTGGTTCTTGTCATCTCTTGTTCCACTAGCACTTGTCTGGTTCTTGTCATCTCTTGTTCCACTGGCACTTGTCTGGTTCTTGTCATCTCTTGTTCCACTAGCACTTGTCTGGTTCTTGTCATCTCTTGTTCCACTAGCACTTGTCTGGTTCTTGTCATCTCTTGTTCCACTAGCACTTGTCTGGTTCTTGTCATCTCTTGTTCCACTAGCACTTGTCTGGTTCTTGTCATCTCTTGTTCCACTAGCACTTGTCTGGTTCTTGTCATCAGTTCCACAACGGGACCCTTGTCATGCCATTTCAATCCTCCTATTCAATGCAGGCACTCACTTATGAAAGCCTGTAACTTCTTGCTGTTGTGTTTGTTGTACTTCACGTTTCAGAGATGCAAAGAATGAACCACAGCTGGGGCACTGCACGAAGGATGGCCGTCAACCGAGCAAAGTGGAAGCAGTTTGTTGCTGCCCTAAAAGATGCCACCAGGTGTGATGGCCACTGACTGCTTTGACAGTCGGATCAAGGAACAAGATGTTTCAGAGCCATACATTAGAACTGCCTTAACATTTGAGTTAAAGGTTCTAATTTTTTATGTTGGACTTGATGTCTTTTTATTTCCATATATTTCTCAATGTCATGATAGCTTCTCTTGCCATTTGTATTCTTATTCTGATATCACTGCACATTCCTCTAACTGAACCAATATTATGTCTATGAAAATGCTTTTTTCTTTATTCCTATTACACTGTCAAAGACCTTAAACATTAATTTTTCCCAAAAATGCAATATAGACAATATTAAAACAGCTAACAGCATTTTCAGGCAACTGGTGTTACTGTGTTTTTTTAAAGATACTTTTGGGAGCCCCGCTGGTGTAATGGTTACCACATTGCGCTGGCGATCAGGTGTTCAAGGTTCAAGCCTGGGCATGGGAATTTGAAGCAGTGTCATCGACCGGGATTTTGACTGATTAACCTGAGCGGCTCCTGAGATAAACCCTCTGTGGATGAGAAGGAGCAAAGCTCCTGACCGGGTTGGAAGGAAAGTCCACAGGCTCCCCAGCCTCGCAATGACATGTCATTGGGCTGAAGGGCTGAAAGCCCAAGTGCCGCTGGTTAAGAAAAAAAAAAAAAAAAGATACTTTTAGTGTTTCTTAAGCTTTCATTATCATTATGTTTTTTTTTTGTTTGTTTATTGTCCATTTCTGTTGTTATTATATTTTGTTTCAGCTGACAGAGGTGTTTCAGCAAATAATAAGATAAAAAGTGTTGCAAAATGATAAGTATGATCATGATGATGATGTCATCAATAATAAAGTAATAAGAATTTACTTTAGATTTTTTAAGGCTGCAAGCCATTAGTCCAACTGGTGAACATGCAGCTAGTAAAAATGTCAAATGTACAGTTCTGAAAAGGCTACAGACTTTCATGATTGGTTGCTTGCATTGGATAAAAGGATTGAAGTGGTATGACAAGATCAGTAATGTAAAACTGATGATAAGAACCAGACCAGCACCAGTGGAACAAGAAATGAGAAGAAGGCGCTGGAGATGGATAGGACACACATTAAGGATATCTGCTGATAGCATTACTAGGCAGTCCTTGTTCTGGAATCTCCAGGGTACGAAAGGTATAGGGAGACCAAGGAACGCACAGAGAAGAGAACTGGAGACAGACATGAAGGGAGATGACACTGCTGTTCACACTCAAACATATAAATGTACTCAGTGTTAAAACACCCAATGTAATTGTTATTGTTATACAGAATTGACCTCATTGTACTCCGGGCAAACCCATAGGTGCTCAGTCTCCATCAGTATATGTCGAAGAGTGTGAATGCTAACTGTTCCTGTAGCTCGCTGGTTGTAAACGAGACGGATGCATCCTCTCATACGTCCATCTCTACTAGCCTTACATTTGATGCCAAATTCCAACAGTCTTAACCTTGATGATTCATCTATGGCAGTGTCATTCTCTAACAGGCGATCATTAATTGTTCTCAGTATATCTCCCTTATTTCTGCAGTGAGCAGAATCTGATCATTACAAACACAAAGTTCCCCCATAAGCGCATACATGCATAAACTAGATGTGAACCAACAAAGAATGAGAAGTCAGTGATCGACTATGCCATTGTTAGGAGGAGCTCATTCAAATATGTCCGGGATGCTAGAGTCTGGAGGGGGCCAGAGATTGGAAGTGATCACTACCTGCTTACAATCAAAAGAACAACTGAAAGAGTTGCTCAGCCTAGGAACTGCCCAACATCATGCAAGAAACTAAGTAAACGAACGGGAGAAATGAGCATTAAGACCTACAAGCTGAGAGAGCCAGAAATTAAGACCAGACATCAGGGGCTTATTGCTGCAGCGGTGAACAACACAGAAGAACAACCTGATCAGAAAAACAACCTGATGACTTGGAAACCCTCTGGCTTAAATTCAAGGACATCATAAAGACAGCTGCTGCAGAAGCATGTGGTGAAGTCCGACTTGGGAACAAGAGAAAGAGGACACCTTGGTGGACAGAGGAAGTCAAAGAGAAAATAAGAGAGAAGAAAATGGCATGGAAACAATACTTAGGAGCTAAAAACACAACAGGACAAATGGAGAAATATAGAGAATATGTGACACTCAGAACAGAAGCAAAGAACAAGGTGCTAGCAGCAAAACAGAAGTCCTGGAAAGAATTTGGAGAAAAGCTAGAAAAAGATGCGCAAGAAAACCAGAAATTATTCTATAAGACCCTAAAGAACATGAGGAAGGAAAAACAATGCCCTCTCAAATTTATAAAGGACAAGCAAGGCAAACTGCTTACTGCCCCGAAGGAAGTAATGGAAAGATGGAAAGAATATTTCTCAGAACTCCTGGATGGTGAGCATGGTGAAGCATCAGAAATTATAACCACTAGCACAGAACAGAAAACCAATTATGGTGAAGATGACATAAAGATGGAAGAACTGAAGGCAGCACTGGAGAAAATCAAGATGGGCAAAGCAGCAGGGCATGATGGTATAACACCAGAAATGGTTAAGTACATGGGAGCATCAGGCGACCTATTACTCTTAACCTTTAGTACGCTGTGGTCGCAAATTTTCACCATAGGTTTTCTATGTTCTCCCAGCTGCAGGTGCGTTATTGCGACTTTCGGATATCGTTGGTTGCCTGCATTATAAGATGTGTACACGTGATATCACCCCCGGATGTTAAGTTTTAATCTTATTTGCGAGAGAGTTAACTTCCGTTTCCGTTCTTTATTCAGTGATGGGTGCATTCGCGTTTATTTTCTGTGAATTTTTTAACACATTAACTACCGAATTGAAAAACACACTGTGGCCGAATTAAATTTTTTTCCCATTTTCATCCTGTAGGTGTTTGCACAAAGTAAGCTGTAGTTTTCATAATTGTTTACAGATTTTTATGAATTACACGTCATTTTAAAGATAAATGAATGTACCATTACAATAAACACTGGTTGTAACTCTAATAGAGGTTGTTGCTGTTTAACGGCCCTCCGATGGCCGAGGACTTGCAATATTTTCACAATTATAACTGCTTGCGCCCCATCTCTATCAAAATCACAATTTCAATCAATGTGCACACCGTTTTCACTCTTGTCCTCGTCGCTAGATCTATCAGTCAATTGGTGAAACACGTTTCTATCCTATTCAGCCGTTAGACGAGATGTACACGCATTTTTTGTAGTCCTATCACTAGTTGCCATGGTAAACAGTTTTAAACGATTTGGTAACTAACCCAAAACGCTGAAAAATATGAACATAATATCAATTTTCCAGTGTTCTACAACAACCATGCTTTGGGAATTTGTTTTCCGGTGGCAACTTAAAATCTCGAACCAGATCAGAGAGTGTGTCAGTACATTTTTCATTCGTTTTATTACTAAAATTAGATTGGCGCTCTGAGCGGCTTGCGGTCCAAATGTGATTATTTTGTGAGCCGCTGACAGCGGCTTGCGGTAGTTAATGTGTTAAATCGAAATCAATCGGCATCGAACAAGCTGCCATTTTCGCTCATATTTTCATGGATTCTGACTCCGATGACGAGGAGTTCGTTGGTTTTACTAGCGCTGAGATCGGTCGGTTCTCAGAATATGGGTGATATCGGAGATGGGGATCACAGTAGAATGTCTAGCGCTGTTGACGACAAAAAAGATAAAGTTGATATTCCCAGGGCCCTAAAAAATACAACTGCAGCACCACGAGGGCACCCTAAACCTAACCCTTTCAAAATCAAATCGTTCGTCGACACTCTTCTCCCTCTATGGCAAAGCCATTACATACCCTCTAAAGACCTTAGTGTTGATGAGAATATGATAGCTTTCAAAGGTAGGATCAGCCTTATGAAGTACAGGGTCTTCGTTTTTTTTTTTCATCTTTCCATTCCTCTCTTCCTATCACATCTAACATATACACCAACAAAACTTATATCATCAGATTCATCATTCATTTATTAAATACATTCCAAAAATTATAGCAACTGAACAAGAAACAAAGAAACTACTGACGTTACAAGTCACCCACTATAAAAACAGGGGGTGTTGTAAAAAAGAATGCAGCTGCAGGGCAAATTTTCAGAATTTTAATGCAGCGTGCTAAAGGTTAAGGGTCCTACAGGGAGCGTGGTGCAACAAGACCATATCAAAGGATTGGGAGATAGCCATCATAACACCAATTTTCAAAAAGGGTGACAATCGACAATGTGGAAACCATAGAGGCATATCCCTTCTCAGTGTCCCTGGTAAAATCTACTCTAGAATCCTAGAGCAGAGACTCCGACGCCTAGCTGAGCCACAATTGGATGAGGTCCAGTGCGGATTCCGAGCAAACCGAAGTACTCAAGACCTAATCTTCACACTCAGACAGCTGAGTGAAAAGGCCCTTGAGTATAAGAGTGAGATCCATCTTTGTTTCATAGATCTGGAAAAGGCGTTTGACAGGCTCCCTTGGAGCAAACTTTGGGACTGTTTGGCAAGGAAGAACATTCCAGCACCTCTGATTCATGCTATACAGAGCTTCTACAAGTATTGCAGAAATTATGTGAGGACAGCAAACCATAAGTCAGAAGAGTTCAGGACCACCACTGGTGTAAGACAAGGTGATATCCGTCACCTTATCTTTTCATACTCCTCATGGACGATGTCATCAAGGCATGTAAGGAGAGAACAAGAAAGTATTCAGTGGGGTACTAGAAGATGAGACAGGTCTGTATTTCAGAGCTGGCATTTGCTGATGATGTTGCCCTGATTGCTAAATCAGAGGCACATCTCCAATCCAACCTGCAAGTCTGGAAGGAAGAGCTGGAGAAGAGAGGGATGGTAATAAGCAGCTCTAAAACAAAATCCATGGTGATATCACGAGAAGAAAGAAGACATCAGATTAAGCTGGGAGAACAGGTCCTGGAGCAGGTCGACCACTTTAAATACCTCGGAGCTATTATGGATCGAAAGGGAGGCATCAAAGAAGAGTTGGCCACTCGAAAAGCAGCAGCTGGGAGACTTTTTCAGGCCATAAATCGAGGATTCCTCAGCAAGAGAGAGGTTGGTAAGAAAACGAAGATGGCTGTATACCGCTCCACCTATGTCCCAGTCTTGACATATGGATGCGAGTCATGGGCAATGACTACAACCCACAAAAGCCAGATCCAAACCTCAGAAATGAGGTCTCTGAGGAAGGTGGTTGAAGTAACAAGAAGAGACATGGTCCGCAACCAGACAATACATCAAGGCCTAAAATCCCACCCCCTACAGAACCAAGTAGAACAGTCCAATCTAAGATGGTTTGGCCATGTCTGCAGAATGGGAGAAGATCGGCTACCACGACAAGCATGGGAAACAAAGAGCCAGGGATCCAGACCCCCAGGATGACCCAGAGTCTGCTGGGAGGACAACATTAGACAATCTTTGAAGGACCGAGGACTAGAATGGAACCAGGCCAGGAGGAAGACAGCCGATAGGATAGTCTGGCGCTCTCTCTTCCAAACCTCTACACCTCACGGTAGAAGGGGAACGACTAAGTAAGTAAGTATATCTCCCTTATACATATCTAGTGTCCCCACTAACGGTGCTCTTGATGCTAGTCTGTCAGCTCTTTCATTACCGCATACCCCAGCATGACCAGGACAGTATACCCACACCAGCTCTTGTAGACTGGAAGCGTCTATGAATGTTTTCCATTCATGACGCAACCAACCACTTTGAATCTTCCGAAGCATGGACTGAGAGTCTGACACAATGATGGCCTTTGTTAACGTAGTTTCAGTTATCCACCTTAAGGCTGCAGTAACAGCCTCGACCTCCGTTCTCATGCTGGAACTTGTTATCTTGTAAGCCCCGCTATATTCGGTGACAATTCTGCCATGCACCCAAGCAGAGAAGTCCCAACCGGATTTCTCACCACGGATCACAGACCCATCTGTATACACAATGGCATCATCATCCCCGGAATGATCATGTATAATTAATATATATATATATATATATATATATATATATATATATATATATATGTGTGACCCAAAGTAAACAAGTCAGCAATACCAGGAAGACACTCAGTAAAGGGAGAAGAAGTGAACACATAATACCAAAACATCCAATCTCCACACTTCTGGTTTTGTAAGTAAATATAAATAAATAAAGTTTTGTAAACATGTCATGCCTTTCATTTTTTTTTTCTGTAACTTTCTTCATCACAGCAAAGACAAAATAAAACACATGAAAACCAATGACAAGAGGCAACTGCTGCCAACGAACATGACGATAAATGTAAATAAATACCCCTGGATCTTTGGTGTAGTTGAGATTCTTGAGGACTCTCTTGGCTATGTGCAATGCATGTACTTCATCCTGAGCATAGTGGTCGGTAACACCTGACTGCCTGAAATGAATGTTATTTCAGTTTATCAACACTGATTCCCTGAAATGAATGTTATTTAAGTTTATCAATACTGATTCCCTGAAATGAATGTTTTTTCAGTTTATCACTATTGTGGCCGTGGATCGTATTAGAAGGTTCGGACCACTGCCCTTTCAGTAGATAGTATGTAGTAAGGTAAATGTGACAAACTTCCTTCTCTCAGACTGACAAAAATATTTTCTCATACTCTCTGTTGATTCAAACGAATTCACCTGAGTAATAGCAGTGAAGATGTCAAAGGTCGAACTTTATTAACAAGGTTAGCAGTCTTTCATAACAACAGCTTCTTCAGCAACAAAAGTATTCAATATTCAAAACTGCAATTTCTTGTCTTCTTACTACTTGCTTATTTCAGCTATCACAATGTCATTTAATTCTTCAGGTAGAAACTTCTTGTCTCTCTTCCGTGCTGACCGTTTTTTTTCTATGTTTTTCTTTTCATATGTCTCTTGGTATATCTCACTGAGAGAAAACTGGCCATACCGCCAGGGCTGTCATTTTGCCAAGATTTTCGTCTATTATTCTTCTCTGCTCAGACCTGGTCTGCTGAGCTACACATGCTACTGATAGATCAAAAATGTTCAACATACCTTGTTTTGTTGTTCTCAATCGAAATACACCTTTTCTTTCACAACTATCTTGTCCTCAGAATAAATACTATCACCACAAAATACTGACGTACACAAATTTATGATCAGTAATGTACTGAGCGTTATTATATCTCTCTTTTATTCACAGCACATGTTGCTGATCACCTATGCTGAGTATGTTTTTCTCACACAAATCTTACGCTGAGCGCGTTTTGCAAAATCTAACTTTAACACTTGGGAGAAAACCCTTTTCTCTTCCTACGCCTAGCGCGTCTCAATATCAACTGCCTAAATTCCCGTTCTAACCTATCTTCGCCGCGCCCCCCCCCCCCCCCCCCCCCCCCCCCCCCCCTAAACTGTGTTCACGCATCTCGACTTTCCCGTGCATACTTTTTCCCTCAACTCACTTAAAATCTGCAAGGGACCCAATCCTACATTATCTCCCTTTGCTTTTTTTAACTGAATACCATACCCTCTTCTTTAAAAGCTTACTACCAAAATCATACATGCTAATTTACTAAACCATAACTGATAACCCACTACATCTGCTTAACCCAAATCTAACACTTTATTCTACCAACCGAAATATGTGGAGTTTCCTCCCTTTTCTCAAAGTATCCCTTCACTCATTTTATCTCCCTTCAACTAAGACAAATAGTCTATATCTACACCCATTCATATTTTCTAAACCATTTTTCTACACTCTTTTACCCTGCTAAAACCAAACCACCGTTCACACAATGATTCCATGAAATGAATGTTATTTAAGTTTATCAATATTGATTCCCTGAAATGAATGTTATTTCAGATTATCAACATTGATTCCCTGCAATAAATGTTTTTTCAGTTTATTAATACTGATTCCTTGAAATGAATGTTATTTCAGTTTACCAATACTGATTCCCTGAAATGAATGTTATTTCAGTTTATCAATACTGATTCCCTGAAATAAATGTTATGTCAGTTTATCAAAACTGATTCCCTGAAATGAATGTTATTTCAGTTTATCAAAACTGATTCCCTAAAATCTCTCCACATGTAAGCCTACCTTGCCGTTGGTTGGACAGCTTGAGTGCCCCAATGATCCCGGGAGCTATGCCGGCGGGAGTTTTACTCCTGGCAGGGTCACCCAAGCCGGACAGGTCCTTGGTGAGGGGCCAGACTAAATGGGCTGAGGAGTGGGTGGAACCCTATAGGTGTAGATGCAGAACCCACCGGCGAGTGGTACATGCTCTGGTCTGCACCAATCCACTCCCACTTCATGGGTTAAATGCTTTCTTGCCTCATTCTTACTGTTTGTCGTCTATCGGGAGTAGTTTGGGACCCCTTACAGTCTAGGCGCAGTACCCACTGGCGAGTGGACTATGCTCTGGCCAGCATCAACCCAAACCCCAGGCATGGGTTAAATCCTGGGTAGATGAAGCTTGTAAGCCTTGGAAGGCAGTTCGTCTAGGAGAAGGAAAACTCTGATTTTAAACCACCTGCTGCCTTGCAGGTAGGCTGGGGACAGTCAAGGGCTAAGGAATGCAACCCTACAGAAACGCTTGTTGAAATCGGATGCACTGGGCTACATGCTCAACGAAACAGTGCAACGTACTTCGCCTAATGAAGATGTCACGAATACAATTTAAGCGTTGTGGTGCTCATCCTGTGGAGTCCCGCCAGGCGGTGAGAGTGCCGGACCCCCTGCCTCGAAGGGGTCCAACAAATACTACTGGTGGTCACCTTCCCCTGAATTGTGGAGTCAAGGTACAGAGGGAAAGGGCAAAAGCTATTGACCAAACACCAAGAACACTCAACATTCTGCAGTGGAATGCAGAAGGAGTCCTCAACAAAAAAGTCCCCCTAAAAAACCGCCTTTATGAGGATCAAATAGATGTGGCTTGCATCCAAGAAACACATCTCAACAGCAACCACAGATTCTCAATAAGAGGATACCAGGCTTTTCGACTCGATCGAGAAGGACACAAAGGAGGTGTGCTATTACTTACCCGAAACTCAATACCAAGTAGCAAGGTATCCGTGAACTTCAATGACCAGTCAGAAATTTTAGGGGTTGATATTAAAACTAAAGGACACAAACGTGCGTATCTACAATTTGTATGGTCCACCGAGCAAAGACCTGTCACTTGCAAGTATGGAAATAAAGAGCTCAAACTGCATAGTGGTCGGAGATTTCAACAGCCACTCGGAAAGATGGGGATATCCAGATATAGACAGTAGAGGAGAAGAAGTGGAGGACTGGGAGATAGACACAAATCTTCACCTTATCAACAGGCCAGATGATAAACCCAGTTTCTACTCTAGAAGATGGCACTCCACTTCCACTCCAGACCTAGCTTTTGCCACAGGGGACATCCTTCACAAAATTGGCCGACAGGTACTTGGCCAGCTAGCAGGCAGCAACCACAGACCAATAAAGCTAGTGGTTAATATGGAGTATGTTCCCAATGAAGTGAAACCATTGCCCCGATGGAATTACAAAAGAGCTGACTGGGACAGTTTTGCAGTGCTGACTGACAGCCTTTGCGAGACCATCAACACACGAAACAACAGCATGAAAAATATGGTTGAAAGCTTTAATAGAGCAATACTTCAAGCCGCTATTCAGACTATTCCGAGAGGGGCAAGAAAGAACTATAAACCATACTGGAATGAAGAACTGCAAAAACTTGAAGATGAGGTAGCACTAGCCAGAGACACGGCAGAAACAGAACAAACAACTGAGGCAAACATCTTGCTCAAAGCAACCACTGCAAAGTACAGAAGAACATTAAACCAAACAACAAGAGACTGCTGGAGGCAAACAACAGAAAATCTCAACCTAGATAAAGAAGGGAACAAGCTGTGGAAACTAGTTAGAGCTTTGAACAACGAAGAACCTTACAAAAATCACATCACAATCAAACAAGGTGAAAATATGCTCTCGGGAAAAAAAGCTGCAAATGCACTCATCGAACACTATGCTAGTGCAAACCACATTGATGTCCCTGTAGACAGAAGAAAGGCCATCACTGATGAACAAAGGAGTCATGATAACAAAAAGCTTGCACCAGAAGAACACATGATGGCAAAGTTAACAATGCAAGAAATGGAAGAGGCAATGAGGGCGCTAAAGAAAAAGAAGTCACCTGGAAAAGATGGGATAACAAATGAAATGCTAACAGGTCTAGGAACAAAGGCAAAAAAGAAGCTTCTGGCCATCCTAAACTGCAGCTGGAAAAGAGGAATAGTACCACAGGCATGGAAAGACGCCATACTGATTCCAATACCTAAGAAAGACAAAGTTCAGACAGAACCAAATGGCTACAGACCTATCAGTCTACTTAGTTGTGTTGGAAAATTGATGGAACGCATAATAAATACTAGACTAATGTGGCATCTAGAGGTAAAACATCTCTTAGCCCCACAGCAAGCAGATTCCGAAAAACAGATCCACTGAAGACCAGATCACTTACATAACTCAGAAAATTGAGGACGCTTTTCAAGAAAAAAAGCACACACTGGTGGTTTGGGTGGACTTAGAAAAAGCATTTGACAAAGTGTGGAAAGACGGACTGAAAGTCAAGCTGCAAAGAAGCGAAGTGTGTGGGAGAATATTCAAATGGATCAGCCATTATTTTGAGAATAGAACTGCCAGAGTCCAACTACAAGGACAGACCAGTAGGAAGATGGTATTGGAGCAGGGTGTTCCCCAAGGGGGAGTCCTGTCACCCACGTTGTTCCTCACATATATAAATGACATATCAGAGAATATTCCAAGAAAAACCCACAATGCCTCCTTTGCAGACGACTTAGCCCTGTGGATCTCTACGGCAAGCATTCGGATGCAGCAAGCCCTAACATCATTGGAGGAGTGGGTCAAGGCATGACTAGTAAAGATAAATGAAGGGAAAACATCATTCACAGTGTTTTCTCTCTCTAACAGATCTCCAAATTGGTGCTAAATGGGAAAAATCTACATCTGGATGACAGCCCAAACTACCTAGGCATTACCTTTGATCGCCGCTTGACTTGGAAAACCCAGATTGAGAAAAACAGTACAAGAGCAAGGCAGAGAATGGCAATCATGAAAAAACTTGCTGGCACGAGTTGGGGAGCAGATGAGAGAGTACTAAAGAAGCTATATACTGGGCGAGTGAGACCAGTCCTAGAATATGGCATTGCAGCATGGTCAACGGCAGCTAAGTCGAACTTTGACAAAATAAACAGAACCCAAAACCAAGCAATGAGAATCATAACAGGGGGCATGAAGTCAACGCCCATAAAAGAGTTGGAAAAGATTACTCACCTCCAACCTATGGAGGATAGAAGAGATAGCAGAGCCCAGCAACAAGCCGAGAAATTCAGGAGGCTGATAGACCACCCAATGCACCAGAGAATAAATGGACTTGGAAGGGGAAGACTGAAGCGAAGCAACTTTGTAGAGACAGTCAAAACAAAGATGAGAGCAGACCCCATTAACGCAATGTCAACAGCTACACCAATATGTACTGCACACAAGCTACCAATTTGGAAACAACAGTGCTTCCCTGAAATGATAGAAAATATTCCTGGTATTGAGAACAAGAACAGCCAAAATGAAACAGAAAGGAGAGTCCTAACCACAAAATATAAAGAGAAACATTACCCAAGCAACACCTGGATCCATGCGTACACAAATGGATCAGCAACTAATGCAACAGAAGATGGGGATGGAGGAGTCTTCCTGAGCTTAAGCAATGGCACACAAAAGAAGATAGCAGTCGCAACAGGGAAATTTTCAACTAACTTCAGAGCAGAGGCAGAGGCCTTAAAAACTGCATCAGAAATTTTAATGACAGAAGAAAGCTCAGAGAGACCAGTAGCTATCTTCTCAGATGCGCTGTCAGTGATTACAATGCTGAAAAGTCAAAGTAATGCTGAACTGGATGACCTAAGAGTAACACTTCACAGACTATGTCAGCAGTACAAAAGAGTTGTGATACAGTGGATCCCTTCTCACTGCAACATCCCTGGAAATGAAGAGGCTGATAGATTGGCAAAGGAAGGGGGAAAACTTCCTCAACTTGACACAAATATAACCTGTGAGGAGTCCAAGAGTTTTATCAAGCGCAGATACAGGCACAAGTGGGAAGAAGAGCATCCAGGCCACACCAAAAATGATCCTTATTACCAGCTCAGCAGAAGAGAACAAGTGGTAATCTTCAGACTTTGCACAGGTCATAACAGATTGAGATACCATCTATTAAACAAACTAAAGATAGGAACTACTGATGAGTGTGACTGTGGCACCGATAAAATGACTGCCGAACATCTGCTTCAAAGGTGCCCAACATATGAGGAACAGAGAAAACGCATATGGCCATCACCAGTACCATTCCTGGAGAAGATCTACGGAGATATCAACAGACTCAGGCTGACCACCGCTTTCTTTGAACATATTCAAGTTGACATTTGAGGGTGAATGAAGAAGAAGAAGAAGAAGAATTCCCTGAAATGAATGTTATTTCAGTTTATCAATAAAACCAATGTGATACACTTGGCTTAAGAACAAAAACTTCAGCTCCCAATGTTCTTTGCACACACACACACATACATTCACACAATTTTAGTTTTGATTTATGGCATCTGGACTGAGTGGAGGGGAGTGAAGATACTATATTTAGATATTGGAAATTAGATTTTATTATCTTGCTATATTACATATTCTAATTATAACCCATCAAGGGTTGAATGGATTACTGTGTCGGATTACTTTGTCTTTAAAAAAAAATCAGCTCTCCATGGTGCTTCAAGCCAAGAGTGGACCAAACAAGTAACATGGCAGTGATAGGCAGGGTCCACCTATAGCAAGACAAGGTGGTACATGGTGAACCGCTTTAAGGATGTTACTATGAAGTATATTATTCATTCATCCATTACCTTTGGCTCCTTAAGGAGACTGTCAACTAATGTTTGACAAACATACTTGTCCTGTTCCATCCATTCAAAATCTGTCCACGTCTTATGTATGCCTTTCTTATCTGTCTCCATTACCTTCTTCACATATTTCTTCACATATTTTTGGTCTTCCTCTATCTCTTACCCTGGAGACTCCAGAACAAGGAATGTCTTTTAAAACAGTCAAAAAACCAGAAGGACTTCCTTGTAATGCTACCAATAGGTTTTCTAATTGTGTATCCTATTCAAAGCCAGCTAGCATCTTCCTTTCACCTCTTGTTCCACTAGTACCTGTCTGGTTCTTGTCATCAGTTCCATACTGGTGATCTTGTCATATGATTTGATCCTTCTATTCTATACAAAAACTCATTTATGACAAAATGTAACTTCTCGGTTGTTGATTTTGTTGCTCTCCATGTTTCAGAGCCATACAATAGGACTGCTTTGACATTTGAGGTAAAGATTCTGATTTTTCTGTTGAACTTGATTTCTAGGACGGGTAAAATGGACAAGAAAGATAACATCACATGTAATTTCCCTTTTTACTCCCTATGGTACATGGCGCCATCAATAAACATGCATAGTAAAAATGTAACACTGTGATAGAGGTCTCAGGAACTAATAAGAGCATTACATAAGAACAAAGAACATTTAAAAGGTACTGATTAGATGTGCTGCAGAACTTCTACTTCTACTATAAACTAAATACAGATCTAAGTTCTATGTCTTAATTTCAAGCAGATCTTAAATGTGTATCTCCATTAAAATAAAAAGTTCTGAACCTCTGTTTAAGACTAATCTAATGACTAACAACCTACCCACAATGCAAGTCTGCACCCCCAAGCTCTTCAGCAGTAACCTCTTCACCTGTTGCAGCCTTGACCTGTAATAAAACCAGTAAACTAGACAGGGCAAGCTCTGTCACAAGCATTATTCCATAACACTAAGAAGTCAAATGCTGTTATAGGATTAACCAATGACATCAAGAAAAACCAAATTTGTTACAGGACTAACCTTTGATGTACAAAAAGAGCCAAATTTGCTGTAGGAATTACCTATTGTCAAGGTAGAGTGTCAGTTTAGTTTTATTTTGTTATTCATTTTGTATAGGTCCCTCTATGTTGGACAATACGTTTGATGTCGAATGTTATAAGCTAGATATTATGTGGATAATGTGGTTAAAAGGTGGTTGTTACCATACTAAGAATGAAACATATAGAATGCAAGTTTATGACGTCAAGAAAAGATGGTTGTTGGGTGACGTGAACAGTGAATTAGTGGGTAAAAGGGACAGATGGCAGTTAGAGAATGGAGTGAAAAGCCATGATATTGTATCATTCACTGATGTCAGGAGAACATACAGTGAAGCGATGTGTAATCAAGTCTTGGATTCTGTTGGTTGTTAATGAATGGTTACATGTCACAATGCTTGCAGTCATGTCCAAAGCTCAAAGAAGATTAAATAATTGTATCGAGACATGACTTAGCTCCAGAGTTCAGTTTTATGACTGACGATGTATTTCTGAATATAAAGAAGCCTATCATCATAATCTAGAGTGCAAAGAAAGCAACACTGAACAAAACCACACCATACTTGGGTCTTTTTCACTAATGATATCAAGAAAAGCCAAACTTTTACAGGATTAACATATGATACCAAGTAAAATCAAATACTAATGCAGAATTAATACATGACATCCTAGGAGGCACTTATATGCCACAGGATTAATCCACAGCACAAGGAAAAACCAAATCCTCTAACAGGACTAACAGTAAAACAAATCAATATTACACCGTATTTCAGGATTAAGTCACAAAACATAATTTTGCTTTAAGATTACTAACCCTTAACACTATGAAAAGTTAAATTCTGAATAATTAATCATACAGATAAAAAATTTAGGATACCACATAATATACATAACTAAGAAAAATCAGATTCTGCTTCGGTACTATCTATTCAAATCAATATAGTCAAGTTTCTTATCTTGTTATCCCCAACAACCAAGCAAAGTCCAGTTCTGTCATAACAGTTACCCATAGCATGAAAAGTCTAATTTTTACACATTAGCATCGCCAATGACCATGAAAAGCTGTATTCTGCAGCATTATTATTCTAAATGACCAGAAAAAGTTAAATTCTGCTAAACTCACCCATATTTTGGTTTTACAAATGTCAAAATCTTCTACAGCATTAAAACTATATACCAATAGTTAAGACCCTAGAAATGACAAATTCACACAATTTTATATTTTTGATTTGCTCTATTTGGACTAAGTGGAGTGGGGACATGCCTTATTTTGATATCAGAAATCAGAAATATTATCTTGAATTGGCTACACTATATATCCTAATTATAACACATCAGGGGTTGAAGGGAGTTAATTTTTCTTTAAATAAAAATATTTTTAAAATGACAAATTCTGTCAAAGTACTACCCATACAGACCAAGAAAGTCACATTCTACTACAGACCTTACTCAAAAGCACTTACCAGGGGAGGTCCTCCTAAAAAGATGGTGCCCTGCTTACGAACTATAATACTCTCATCTGCCATGGCAGGCGTGTAAGCGCCACCTGCTGTACAGCTACCTAATACAACTGCAACCTTTCAAAAGGAAATCATAACAATTAAACATCAACACACACACACAAAAACAGTATGTTTTTTTGTGTAAAAATAATGTTACACTGTTACGTTTTAAACTGTGTGTCCTCCACCTAATTTAGTAAAATCACATGTAGGTTTAAACTAAACATAAAATCATAACTGCCAAGATAAACAAATAATTTTTTTGTAAAATAGTGAGACAAAGAATGAGCTTTCAATTGGAAAACAAGATATCTCTAGCAAAGGTAATCTTGGTGACAAAAGGTGAGGGAGACAGTAAGGGGAATAAAAAACAATTTTTTTTTTTAAACACACACACACACACACACACACAGAAGATGAGATTCCAATACCACTTTCTTTCTGTAACATATTAAATTAATAAAATCATGTGTTAGTAAAAGTGATGAAAGTGTAATTTGCTGCAAAAACAATCTGAGGAGTTTTGTTAAACTAAAAATGTTGACAAAAATTAATAAACTGAGGGGGGAAAAAAATCACTTCAACATAACAACATTAAAGAAACCCCCTGACCTGAGGAATATTTCTGGCCGACATATTGGCCTGGTTATAAAAAATGCGGCCAAAATGATCTCGGTCCGGGAAGACTTCATCTTGTCTTGGTAAGTTGGCACCCCCAGAGTCAACTGTAATGTTAAAAAGAAAAAAGATGCAAGCAGACCAATGGACACGAATGAGAGGATACAATTTCTCTCTCTCACCTTTCTCTCATGTTCTATATGATGTCTTCAGAATGACAGGCAGCGTGGTGCAACAAGACCATACCAAAGGACTGGGAGATTGCCATCATAACACCAATTTTCAAAAAGGGTGACAATCGACAATGTGGAAACCATAGAGGCATATCCCTTCTCAGTGTCCCTGGTAAAATCTACTCTAGAATCCTAGAGCAGAGACTCTGACGCCTAGCTGAGCCACAATTGGATGAGGTCCAGTGCGGATTGCGAGCGAACCGAAGTACTCAAGACCTAATCTTCACACTCAGACAGCTGAAAAGTGAGTATAAGAGTGAGATCCATCTTTGTTTCATAGATCTGGAAAAGGCGTTTGACAGGGTCCCCTGGAGCAAACTTTGGGATCGTTTGGCAAGGAAGAACATTCCAGCACCTCTGATTCATGCTATACAGAGCTTCTACAAGTCTTGCAGAAATTATGTGAGGACAGCAAACCATAAGTCAGAAGAGTTCAGGACCACCACTGGTGTAAGACAGGGTGATATCCTGTCACCTTACCTTTTCATACTCCTCATAGACGATGTCATCAAGGCATGTAAGGAGAGAACAAGAAAGTATTCAGTGGGGTACTGGAAGATGAGACAGGTCTGTATTTCAGAGCTGGCATTTGCTGATGATGTTGCCCTGATTGCTAAATCAGAGACACATCTCCAATCCAACCTGCAAGTCTGGAAGGAAGAGCTGGAGAAGAGAGGGATGGTAATAAGCAGCTCTAAAACAAAATCCATGGTGATATCACGAGAAGAAAGAAGACATCAGATTAAGCTGGGAGAACAGGTCCTGGAGCAGGTAGACCACTTTAAATACCTCGGAGCTATTATAGACCGAAAGGGAGGCATCAAAGAAGAGTTGGCCACTCGAAAAGCAGCAGCTGGGAGACTTTTTCAGGCCATAAATCGTGGATTCCTCAGCAAGAAAGAGGTTGGTAAGAAAACGAAGATGGCTGTATACCGCTCCACCTATGTCCCAGTCTTGACATATGGATGCGAGTCGTGGGCAATGACTACAACCCACCAAAGCCAGATCCAAACCTCAGAAATGAGGTATCTGAGGAAAGTGGTTGAAGTAACAAGAAGAGACATGGTCCGCAACCAGACGATCCGTCAAGGCCTAAAATCCCATCCGCTGCAGACCCAAATAGAACAGTCCCAACTAAGATGGTCTGGCCATGTCTGCAGAATGGGAGAAGATCAGCTACCACGACAAGCATGGGAAACAAAGAGCCAGGGATCCAGACCTCCAGGACGACCCAGAGTCCACTGGGAGGACAACATTAGACAATCTTTGAAGGACCGAGGACTAGAATGGAACCAGGCCAGGAAGAAGACAGCTGATAGAATGGTCTGGCGCTCTCTCTTCCAAACCTCTACACCTCACGGTAGAAGGGGAACGACTAAGTAAGTAAGTAAGGTAAACTTTTTGTGCTATTTGCTTTGTGAGTGCATGTACATGTGAGTTCCAACTTAGGTGTTGGTCAACAGTGATACCTAGAGTTCTGTGTTCATTTACGTTTTCAATTAGTGATGTTCCAATGAAGAGCTGAAGTGTTGTTTTCTGCAAGTTTTGTAGTTTTTGTCTGGTTGATATTAACATACATTTTCTTTTACTAATATTTATTTGCATGCGATTCTCGTTGCTCCACGTAATAAGATTATGTGTATCGTTTTGTAAAGATTGTTCTAGTGTGGTGCAACATTTATCACTAGTATAGACAGTACAGTCATCGGCAAAAAGGTCACATGATGAGTGTTTGAAGTATAGAGGAAGATCATTAATGTATACGGTAAATAGAAGAGGGCCGAGAATAGAGCCCTGAGGAACACCTGTATGGACAACGGTTGGGTTCGACAAGGAATTATTGTAAGAGACTATTTGTTGTCTGTCTGACAGGAACGATTTAATTAACTTTACCAGCTTAGAGAGAGAGGGAGAGAGTGGGAGAGAGAGAGGAATGGGGCAAACATGAACGAACAAATATATATATAGGGTATTTCAAAATTATGTATACACACTTTTAAAATTTATATTTCATGAGCAACATACACAATTTTAATTTCCTTTATCACGTATTAAAGCTAAGAGATAGACAAATTTTTTCACAATAACACAAATATAGTTAAAATGTTCAAAATGCTCCCCATCAGCATGAATACATGAGCTACATCTCTCACCAAATGATCTACAATTTTTTTAGAATTGTCTTTCTTTCTTCATAATTTAATTGAGTATTCACCATTACTTTTCATGTTATCACAAAAAAATAAAACAAAATTACATCCTTGTGAAAAACTGTCTCCGAGCTTTAAAATGTGATAAAGAGAATTAAAGTTGTACATGTTTTTCTTACTTACTTAGTCGTTCCCCTTCTACCGTGAGGTGTAGAGGTTTGGAAGAGAGAGCGCCAGACTATTCTATCGGTTGTCTTCCTCCTGGCCTGGTTCCATTCTAGTCCTCGGTCCTTCAAAGATTGTCTAATGTTGTCCTCCCAGCGGACTCTGGGTCGTCCTCGGGGTCTGGATCCTTGGCTCTTTGTTTCCCATGCTTGTCGTGGTAGCTGATCTTCTCCCATTCTGCAGACATGGCCAAACCATCTTAGTGTACATGTTTTTCATGAAATACAAATTTCTAAAGTGGTATACATAATTTTGGAACACCTTGTATATACATTCTCAAGGATACAATTCTTTCTTCCAACCGTTGGTTGACTGTGCCTGTCTCTGCATCACACAATAATGTAGGATGCTTTTAACACATGATGTCTGCCACTTGACTGAAAGTTAAAATCTGTCTCATGCTGCTCAATGCACTTTCGACCATTACTATACTCTTAGTGAATTCTGTTTCATATCTGCCATTCAGTAAAGAAGACAATATTAAGACTATATAGCTGAAAGCATTTTTCCAGCTGCTTACCTAAGTATATACAAGGCAGTTGATTCTGAAGGGCTATTTCCTGTGCTCGAAGATGTTTCTTTACTGTAATAGGATAATACGTTCCACCCTTTACTGTTGGGTCATTTGCTGTAATCAAGCACTCCACCCTGTGAAGCCAGATTTTAATTTTTGAGTGAAGGAAGCCTAACAAAAATAAAAACATATACATCTGAGTGCATGTAAATGCATCTGTTCTTGAACTGTGTGTTTAAACAATGTTTTTCTAGTTAGTGTGTCAGCTATGTTATTCACCATCATTATCTCCTTCTTTCCCTCCTTATAAAGCCTGGTGCCACTATTGCAGTTGATTCTAGTGCAAGAAGATTGCACCTTGTGATCGGCAGGGTGTAGGTAGGTATGTCTAGAAATATAGAGACTCACAACAACATCCATATATCGCCATCAAGCTCGCTGCATAGGTAATGATTCATGACAAATAAATTCACTCAAACAGCTGGTTCAATCTCCAATATGTTTACATAATAAATCTAGTATCAATGATTGTAGGGTCATGTACAAGTCACAGTGATACAAAAATCAAGATATCTCTCTCATTCTCCACATGTTGTGGGGCGGAGTGGCTCAGAGGTATGGCATCCTCCTCAAATTCTAAAGGTACCAGGTTTGATTTCCAGTACAGAGAATATAATTGATGGAATTTTTTTTTCAGAACCAGTGGTCCTAATGATGTCTAATTCCCCGCTGGTCACCTGGGTAGTGAGATCGGATGCCCAGCCTTCTCGGACAATGGTGAAAAAATAGGAGATTCCATGTGCAGGATGCGCAAGTTAAAAATTCCACGGCAGTTGCAAATTGTAAAGAGTAGGCCATAAGGCCGCTGCCCTGGCAAAATTTAAAAATTAGAAACCTACCTACCACAAAAATATTTACAGAATGTGTGATTCCTATATACACACATTGGAATTCTCACCGGTGCTACAGAGTTCATGCACTGTGCTGAGATCCTCCTTGTGTGATCTAAAGGAGGAGATTGGAGCACTGGTGGAGTTGTCCATGTGCAATAAAGATAGTCCTTAACACCAAACCAAACCACATCGGCACTCATCAATCAACTTCGACATTCTTCTTCATGAACAATCTCACAAAAATCCCTGGCCCTCTTAACAACACTTCTCTTTGTCACCATAAAACTCTCCCTTCTCACTCATTACTCACCATCAACTGCCCTTTCCAAAACCCTTTGCTACACATTCGTTCCCTGCTACAAACATTCACAAAAACATGCTCATTCCTTACACACGCCTCGCTGAACACCTTTACTATCACCTATTTTATTACTTGCCTGAATTCCAGCTGTTGTTAAATCACAAACACCAAACGTACCCACTGACTCGCGAAAACTCGCACATAATAAATATAACCCCCACTGTAGCAGAGGACCATTCATTCAAGCAAACACACTCCTTGACACACCCAAACATTCATTTTCTCTTGCAACTGTGATTTATGAAGTAATCTGTTTTACGTGATGAGGTAACCAGTGCCATTCACAACCTCATATTACGAGTAGCTGCCCCTTATGACATGCCTGAGGGAGCAGTAATCTTTGTTTTTTGTGGTCTCCTCAGAGACTCCCGTAGACTACACGAGACACCCATGTTATTATTTGTACATATTTTGTTTGTACTTTTCCAAGTATCTGTTCTTTGTTGATGTGCTTTATGAAGAATTTTCCCCTGAACATTTGATGTAATCAGTTGTTATTACAACGTACAACTAGTATATATACTGCATTATCTCCTTCTTAGTGTTACATCTTTTCTGTTGCTCACAAGGCTCCTGCTTGATTCTGGTACTTTCTTCTCATTTTCTTTCTTCTTCTTAATCTCCCTTTGTTGGCTACTCAAGTACATTACGGTGCCATTATAGATTACCCTCTTTCAGAAAGCCTGAATGAAACCACTTCATGATCTTTTAAGTGTTGGGTTATCTAGCAATCAATTTTACTTCTAAAGAACAGTTGGGCGACCGCAACTGAGGTTCAAAGATGTGTGCAAGAGAGACATAAGGGCACTGGACATAAATCCAGCAGCTTGGGAGGAAGAAGCTGCTGATTGAACCAAGCGGTGATGCTCACTACGGCGCCACCTCAGATTGGGCAAAAAGAAGCTCTCACGGCAAGCAGAAGAGAAGAGAAAACGTCAAAAGGAACACCAGGAAAATAAGCAGCTGAGGGCTATCACCTCAGAGGCATATTCCCAGTCAGTTATGACTGAAGGAGCTATTATTATATCATTATTATAATTTTACTTCGATAAGTTTACAAGCCTCATGTACAACCTTCATTAGACAGTTTACAACATGCTTGGAATGATGCAGTCAGCCTATTCTTTGCTCCTCAACACTGGGCCCCAAAATCTATACAGGTGAAGTAGTATTTTACTATTAGTTACTGCAACTAATTTTATCTACAACCAAATTACACAATTTAAAATGGAGTCTTGACAAAATTTAAAATCGAGACTTACCCAGACACTCTTCCAATACCCGTAATAATTCCCCCAGCTGGCACATAATCCTCACCATAGAGATTGTATCCTGCTAACTGGCTGAATTCTAGAAACGGAGATCTAGCAACAGAAAGTACCAAGTTTATATGTAACATCAGTGATTTTGTTATCGAAATAGTGAACACATGTACTAAGTAAGGCATATCATATCCAGTATGTGCAACCAAGAATCAATCAGTCAATACCCTTTAGCTCCCCTCCTTCAACAAACACATGCCAAGTCCTCCTGTCACAGCCCTCATCAGCTCAAGCTCTTTCCACGTTTTCTTTATCATTTTCACTTCTGCTTCCAGTTCTCTTCTTCATGTGTTTTTTGGTCTACTTCTGCCTCTCTTACCCTGGGGGTTCCAGAACAAGGCCTGCTTTTTAATGTTATCCACAAGTTTCCTCCATCCTTATGTCCTGAAGATAGCACCATTTCCCCTGTGTTGAGTTTCCTCCTGTCTACCCCCCTTCCACCATATTTTGCACAGTCCCAGGACATCGATCTAGTAGTCCCTCATTTCTGCTGCCACCTATTCCGTCTTCCCTTGTTTGTTCACTGTTCGAACATTCCAAGTGCCAAATCTGGAGGTTCTCTTGGAAGAAAGAAATTAAGTCAGCAAAACACAGACTCCTTTCGGCTTTCTCTGTGTTGCATCATTCGCCTCCCTGCCAGAGGACCTTCTCTTGTCTTGGTTGGCTTTCTTAGTTGATCTGTCCATGCTTGTTGAAGTTTTTATCGTTGAACATTTTTTGACAGGATGGGGAAACTGGCCCCATGCTTAACCCTCCTTAGTCGCTTTATACGACATGCCTGGTAGGGAACAGTGTTACTGTTCTTTTTTCCCAATTTTTCTAACCCAGGTAACAAACAGTCTTGATGTATGGATGCGAGTCATGAGCAATGACTACAACCCACAAAAGCCAGATCCAAACCTCAGAAATGAAGTATCTGAGGAAGGTGGTTGAAGTAACAAGAAGAGACATGGTTCGTAACCAGATGATACATCATGACCTCAAAACCCAACCCCTGCAGACCCAAGAAGAACAGTCCCAACTAAGATGTTTTGGCCATGTCTGCAGAATGGGAGAAAATCACCTACCTTGACGAGTATGGGAAACTAACAGTCAGGGATCCAGACCTCCAGGATGACCCAGAGTCCACTGGGAGGACAAATTAGACAATCTCTGAAGAACTGAGAACTAGAATGGAACCAGGTCAGGAGGAAGACAGCCGATAGGATAGTATGGTGCTCTCTCTTCCAAACCTCTACACCTGACGGTAGAAGAGGAACGACTAAGTAAGGAAGGTAACACACAGGTGGGGCAACCAAGAAGCCAAGTACAATAGCTCACAAATATATGATCTGAAGTTGCAAAGTAGGTTAAGTTTCATTCAAGTACCTTAGCAACATTCAGGTACCTTTGCAGTAACAAAGAATGCTCAACTTGGGCAATGTGTTTTAATATTATTTATGACTAAAAGAACTAGCCTGAAATTATCATCATCATCACCCTTCAACACCCCAAGGAGGATGGGCCTTCAACAAATGCAAGCCAAGTTCTCCAGTCCATGCCATAAGCTCAAGGACTTTCCAGGTCTTCCTCGTTTCTTTCACTTCTGCCTCCAGTTATCTTCTCCATATAACTACCTCTACCTCTCTTACCCTGTGGATTCCAGAACAAGGACTGCCTTGCAATGCTATCAACACATTTCCTCAGTGTGTGTCCCATCACATCGCTAGCATCTTCTCATCTCTTGTTCCACTAGCACTTGTCTGGCTCTTGTCATCAGTTCCACAGTGGTGATCTTGTTTCATTTCAATCTTTCTATTCTAAGCAAGCACCCATTAAACAAAGTCTAACTTCTTGGCCGTTGTTTGTTATTCTCCATGTTTCAGAGCCATACAATAGGACTGACCTGACTTTTGAATTGAAGATTCTTATTTTAGTGCTGGTTCGACTTCTCTTGATCTCCATATATTTCTCAATGCACTAAAAGCTTGTTTATCATTTAGTATTCATATTTTGATATCACTGTATGTCCCACCAAATTCCTTACTAATAAGTAGTTACCTCTTCTCTGTCGCTATGTGCAACGGATTCCTCCCTAGGGAACTAAGAGTTACCTACACAGCTGTTTCTATCCTTTAGACTTTGGTCCACTGCTTACAATGGGATATATATGGTGAGGCCTCAATCTCTTTCACAGTAATCAGCTATAATTTTTTTCTACATCTCTTTTATATGTCTCTAGTGAGCCACACACTTTACTCTTCTGCTTCACAAGTCTGTGATCTTTTCAGATTCTTCTGCCTCTCTGACTTGGGCACATAATAACAGAGCATGCCAGATGACAAACAGAAATCAAGGAGAGAGTAGGAATCGCAACAGCTAAATGTAAAAACATGAAAGAAATATTAACATCCAAACAAATAGCTAACAAATTAAAAATGACAGTCATCAAGTATTTTATATTCTCTTCCTTATTATATAGAGCAGAAGCATGGTTAATAAACAGTCAGTTAGAAGAAAGAAGTGAGGCCCTTGAAAATGTAGATATACAGGAGAATGAGGCACAGCTAATGGGAAGAGAAGAGAACAAACAAAAAAGTCTTAGAAAAGGTGTGAATGAATAAAGAATTAATGTCTCTAGTGAGCCACAAACAGATAGATAATACTTTTCTGCTTCAAAGTCTGTGATCTTTTTGAGAATTCATAACTGCCTCTCTGACTTGGGCACATAAACAACAGAGCAATGCTGTAGATGACAAACAGAAATCAAGATAGAGAAGTAGGTAGACAACAGCTGTGTGTGTAAAAACATGAAGAAATATTACATCCAAACTGTAATAGCTGGAACAATTAAAAATTAAGAGGTCATCAACGCTGTGTTGGGAAGATAATATCAAGAGGTAGACAACGCTGTGTGTGGAAAGATATCATCAGAAGCATGTTTAATAAACAGTCAGTTAGTGGGAAGATCAAGAAGTGAGACAATGCTGTAAATGTAGATATCATCAAGAGGTAGAGGCAACTTTGCTATGGGAAGAGAAGAGAACAAACAAAAAAGTCTTAGAAAAGGTGTGAATGATATCTCAAAGAACAATGCTAATGAATGGGAAGATCAAAATCAGAGGTAGACAATGCTTTATGTGGGAAACAAAGTGGCATCAAGATCTTGTTGACAATCTAACAGAAGGAGGGAAGGCAAATCAGCAAGAGGTATACAACGCTGTATGTGGGAAGATAACATCAAGAGGCAGACAACACTGTATGTGGGAAGATATCATCAAGAGGTAGACAATGCTATAAGTGGGAAGATATCATCAAGAGGTGGACAACTCTATAAGTGGGAAGATAACATCAAGAGGTAGACAATGCTATAAGTGGAAAGATATCATCAAGAGGCAGACAATGCTGTATGTGGGAAGATATCATCAAGAGGTAGACAATGCTGTATGTGGGAAGATATCATCAAGAGGTAGACAACGCTGTATGTGGGAAGATATCATCAAGAGGTAGACAATGCTGTATGTGGGAAGATATCATCAAGAGGTAGACAATGCTGTATGTGGGAAGATATCATCAAACAGGAAAACAGGAAAAGTAGACAGGAAAGAGCCTATGCAAGTAAGGCCATCAAGCTCTAGGTAAGATGACATTGGAGATTCACTGAAGCTGACCTCTGGTGCAAAGATGGCACTCAATCCTTGATCCTCTATGATACTCAAATATAGGGGTTTCACAACTGCTCTTACTTGCTGCTGTCTCCTTTAAGCATTAGCTTTAGGGTCTAAGTGATTTTTTAATTCTTTTGTTTGCTTATTTCTCTATAAAGAAATTAAACCACAGAGCAAGCTTTCAGAAAATAAAGGATATATTAATAAAGAACAGATTTACACTGTGTATGCAAAATATGAAAAGACTTTTGGTAATGTAGACAGAGAATCATTTTCAAAACTGAAGAGGCATTTTGGAATTCTCCATAAGTTCAATAAAGAAAACATAAGAAGACATGAGATGCAAAATTCTTCATGAAGGATCCTTTGAGATTTTACTTAAGTATGGCAGGGATGCCTCTTGTCACCATTTCTCTTTTCACTGGCCATTGAGACGATTAAGAAAACAACATCAACCATATGATATTAAGTTTAGGCCACTTTGACAAAACAGCTCAACCATTAGATTTACTGAAGACCTGGCTCTTCTACCCTATAACCATAATCAGATAAAAGACAGAGCGAGAATACTTGATGAAAGGTCTGAAAAAAAATAATGAAAAGACAAAGATTATGAGAACTAATGCAGTAAATAATGGCCAAATTACACTTACAGAAACCTCCCTACAATGTGTCAACTCAAGATACGTACATCTTGGCAGCAACACAGACAATGGAATGCATAGTGATATCAAAATAGAAATACAACAGACAAGAGAAGCTGTCATTTGAACAAGATGGGAGCAAAATACATTGGCAGTGGACTGGACACACTGAGGAAACCAAGTGATAGCATATAAGGCAGTGCATATCTGGAATCCTCAGGGTAAGAAGTAGTAGGAGACCCAATACACATGGAGAAGGTAGTCTGAGACAGACTTAAAAGGGATAAAAGAGACATGGAAAGATCCTGAAGGGATGGCATAGGACATGAAGACATGAATGTGCTGAAGGTCTATGCTTCAAAAGGAGCTTAAGGGTAATACATGAAAAGATACAGGCCCAGGGAGGCATTAAAGAGTAAAAGTCATGTATTTTCCACCACTACACTACAGAGGAACCATGAGATAACTGTGAAGCATAATATGAACAAACAACATATCAATGGACCTGAAAGAAAAGGGAAGAAGTACTGCAGTGAGATCATCAAAGATATAGATAAAGGAGAAGAATTTAAGAAAGAACCTGAACATGTTCAAAGAAGAAGGAATATAAACAACACATGCAGGGTATAAAAGAAAACAAGAACAATAAATGATAAACTTACTGTGGATCTAGCAAAGTGTTTATTCTGTCTCTAGGTAGCATTTTACCTCTCGACGTGTGGCGGTCTCTAGCTTTTTCTCCACCACCTGAAAGGACACAAGCAAAATTTCTGTAAACAAAAGTTTAGAGCATTTTCAAATGTGCCATCACTGAGACACAAAAGTTGGTAGGTAAAGTTCTGTGCAGTCATATCTTCAATTTGTTGTTTAACCAGAGCTGCTGAGCTTTTTGCTCTTTTGCAGCCAATACCAAGTTGAAGACTCCTTGATATTATCTACACTGTAGATCTAGGCTTTTCTTGTGGCTTTTCTGCCATTCCGAAATGTGCTGTTGAAGTCATGAGTTCCAGTTTCTCCAGCCTAGCTTGCATTTAAAGGATCGTCACATCTGGTCCCAAGCTAGGAGTAAGAAGCGCGTGGCATACTGTGCATTCCCAGCCATCCAAGAGGGCTCTCCAACTATGCATAGCTAAAATACTGTACTCTGGTTCTAGGCTCTCCCAAGGAATCATCACGTCCTGCATAGAGCCACTCCTCAGCTCCCTGTGCCTATCACTGGGTCCATACTGAGATCCTCCTGCATGCAGTCAACCAGGTCAAAGCCAAAGAATCACGTCTGGGGCTCAAGTAACTTCTCCAAGCTTAGTGTGCACTGCTGGGTTCCCAACACATTTCACCACAAGGGGAATCCCTGGAAGTGTGTGGATGCTTTCAAGAGTCAATGAGGGTGTAATTAGCCTCACAGATAGGTTCACTTCCACATATGTATATTGTAGCATTGTGCATAGCTGGTGGTCATATAAAGACTCCAGATATGCCTCCATGCATATATCTTAAAGTAAATAAGCTCACATATTGGTGGTCAGCCCCTTTTTCTGAAATTGTTTTCAAAGGTGTGATGACAAGTGTTTTGTTTGTCCGCTGGTGCTGATTGTGGAATAACTGGTAATATTTTATGAGTCTTACTTACTTAGTCATTCCTCTTCTACCCTGGGGTGTAGAGGTTTGCCAGAGAGAGTGCCATACTATCCTACTAGCTGTCTTCCACCTGGCCTGGTTCCAATCTAGGCCTTGGTCCTTAATTAAGAGATTGTCTAATGTTGTCCTCCCAGCGAACTCTGAGTTGTCCTGGAGGTCTGAATTGCTGGATCTTAGTTTCCCATATTTCTCATTGTAGTCGATCTTCTCATATTCTGCAGACATGGCCAAACCATCATAATAGAGACTGTTCTACTCAAGTCTGCAGGGGCTGAGTTTTGAGGTCATCATGTATCGTCTGGTTGCGGGCCATGTCTCTTCTTGTTACTTCAACCACCTTCCTCAGATACCTCATTTCCGAGGTTTGGAGCTGGCTTTCGTAGGTTGTAGGCATTACTCATGACTTGTATAGCCATCTTCATCTTCTTGCCAACTTCTCTTGACTGAAGAATCATCAATTTATGGCCTGAAAAAGTCTTCCAGCTGCTGCTCTTCAGGTAACCAACTCTCCTTTGATGCCCCCCTTCCAGTTTATGACAGCTCCAAGGTATTTAAAGTGGTCGACCTGTTCCTGGATCTGTTCTCCCAGCATAATCTGATGCCTTCTTGTCCTCTCATGATATATCACAATGGTTTTTGTTTTGGAGCTGCTGATGACCATCTGTCTCTTCTCCATCTCTTCCTTCCAGACATATTTGCTGAGTAACCTACAAGAAATACCAAGCCACTCCCAATTGGCAAGCTTTTTTTCCCTTTACATCTTGCAGAAACCAATCAAGAGCTTCAAGAGCTTTCTTATGTGATGTAGTACACTCTTAATGATTCTTGGGCTGCTATTATTTGCTGTTGGTTGTTTAATTATGTATTCATGCATAGTGTAAGCAGACATCCATTAAGTCTGTCATGGTCCGTTTATGTACATCATGAAAACAGACATACAAAGCAAATCTCTATCACGTATACACAATTATCCACAATTCTACAACTTTCTTAACACATACACAGCGACAAACAACCATCAAGACATGAAGACTATCAACAGAACAAAAGACAACTTCAGAGATAACTACAACTGTTCTGTACTTAACAATCTTTGGTTGCATTACTCTTCTTAAAACATATTAGACTCCCTCATATAGTGTGCCATCAAGGATAATGCTATGGCAATATAAGAACAAGGAAACAATTATACAACTTTTTATCATTACCCTTAAGGAGTATAGGCCTTCAACTAATTTATGCTAAGTCCTCCTGTCTTGTGCCATCTACTCAAGTTCTTTCCATGTATTCTTTATCCCTTTAATTTCTGTCTCCAGTAATCTTCTCCAAGTGTATTTCAGTTTCCCAGTACCTGAATTACCCTGGGGATTCAAAAGTGTCTTTTAATGCTATCAAAAGGTTTCTTCAATGTGTGTCCTATCCATGGCTATGTCTACTTCTCATCTCCTGTTCCACTGGCACTTGTCTCGTTATACAACATCTTCTTCTTCTTCTTTGATCCATAGCCGCCGGCCGTCAAATTAGTCAGTGGCCATCACGCCTGGTGGCGTCTTGTAGGGCAGCAACAAATTGATTCCACTTTGTTCGGTCGGCGGCCATCCTTCATACAGTGCCCCAACTCTGGTTCATTCTTTGCATCTCGGCTTCTAAAGTTCTCTGCCAGGTAGTTTTTGGTAGGCCTCTCTTTCACTTTCCTTCGGGGGGTAATAGCATAGCTGTTCATTATACAACATATGATGCCATAATTAAATAATAGTTAGAATGCGTTAACTAATGTGATATGGTCATAGAGAAAGAATGGAAACTAGATGCTTAAAAAAACTAAGTAAGTAAGCAGGGATGACCACAGATATATAATGAAAGATTGTGTTTGTAGCAAAGAATCTAAAGGGTTCTTGTTACAGAATTACATCATTACACTCTGGGCAAACCCACAGGTGCTCAGTATCTCTCAGCATATGTCAAAGGGTGTGCATGCTAACTGTTCCTGTTGCGCGTTGGTTGTATGCAACGGATGCATCCTTTCAAACTCCCACCCCTGCTAGCCTTACCATTGATGCCAAATTCCAGCAATCTTAGCTTTGTTGATTAATCTATTGCTGTGTCTTTCTCCAACAGGCGAGAATTCATTGTCTTCGGTATCTCTCCCTTATCCATATACAGTCTCCCCACTATGGGTGCTCTTGAGACTAGTCTGTCAGCTCTCTCATTACTGCGTATGCCTGCATGACCAGGACAGTAGATCCACACCAGTTCCTGAAGATTCAAAACAGTAAACTGTTTTCCATTCATGTTGTAGCCATCCATTTTGAACCTTCCAGAGCATGGAGTGAGAGTCTGACAATAACTTCTCTAGTTGATGGAGTCTCAGACAGCCACCTTAAAGCTGCAGTAACTGCTTGCATCTCCATTCTCATGCTAAAGGTTGTTGTCATGTAAGCTCCGCCCTGTTCGGCGACGATCCAACCTTTTACTCAAGCCGAGAAGTCCCAGCCTGATTTCTCATAGAGTACAGACCCATCAGTGTACACAATGGCATCATCGTCTCCCATATGATCATGCAGCATTTGATTAACTTACTGCTCTGCTTTCCCATTGCCCCAAGCTCTGCCCTACCTGCCAAGACTGACGATGACTTGCTGGTAATTTGTCCAGTTATCACCTGACTTACTCCACTCTTCTACCTTGGATACATTTTCAACTGCAGTCACCTGTATAATCGTAACTTCTGCCTGTGCCATCCATCTCTTTATTCTTGCTCCCTTGATGTCAGCTTTGTTCCTACGCAGGGGGTGACTTCTGTCAGTAGTTATTCACATATAAGCTTTTGCCTGGGCCATCACATATCTGGATCTAAAGGGTTGAGAATGCTGAGAAGGCAAGGAAAGAAAGCACTAGATGGCATTATCCTCTTAAGAAGACAAAGCTCATTTTATGCTGTAAGACCACACTTGCCTTGCAAAATAACAGCAACTTTTTCCCTGAGTTCCTGCACCAAAGCCTTCATTCTCCAATACTTTTCCTGTGAACGAAAAAAAAACAGAATACTTACTTACTTACTTAGTCATTCCTCTTCTACCATGGGGTGTAGAGGTTAGCCTGAGAGAACGCCATACTATCATATCGGCTGTCTTCCTCCTGGCCTGGTTCCAGTCTAGTCCTCGGTCCTTCAGAGATTGTCTAATGTTGTCCTCCCAGCGAACTCTGGGTCATCCTGGAGGTCTGGATCCCTGGCTCTTGGTTTCCCATATTTGTCGTGGTAGCCGATCTTCTTCCATTCTACAGAAATGGCCAAACCATGCGTCTGCAGGAGTTGGGTTTTGAGGCCATGATATATCATCTGGCTGCGGACCATGTCTCTTCTTGTTACTTCAACCTCCTTCCTCAGATACCTCATTTCTGAGGTTTGGAACTGGCTTTTGTGGGTTGTAGGCGATGCCCATGACTAGCATCCAAAAGTCAAGACTCGAACATAGGTAGAGCAGTATACAGCCATCGCCTTCTTAAACATTGAATACACTAATTTAGAAAACTTGCATTTATTCATGTATTGCTCCTTGTGGTGCATAGAGCTTCAACAAGTTCATGCCAGTCTTTCATATTTTGTGCCATTTGCTCAGTTTTTTTTTTTTTTTCAGTCTTTCATTTTAATCTCTCCTTTTCCCTTCTCTATGTGTGTTTTGTGTTCTCTAATTCTCATACCGAGAATTCTAGAACAAGGGATGTCTTGTAATGCTATCTGGTGGCTTCCTCGATGGGTGTCTTATCCAAGCCAACATCTTTTTCTCACTTACTGCATCACTAGTGTTTGGATTTTTCCTTCAGTTTCCCACTGGTAATCATGTTGTTTTCTTTTCTTTTTTTTTTGGTTCTCACTGGTTATGCATTTTTCTATCAAGTGACATTCAGGTATTTTTACATTTATAATTTTCTACAAGAAAAAAAAACTGTCCTTAACCTTTGATTTGGAGTAAGAAAGGATCCCGTTACATGCCCATTGAGGCATACTGGGAATATGGTGTTAGGCCCATATTTTCTTGACCCTACAGCACGCTAGGGGTGATGTGGTCAGCATCACACCGGCTGCCATAACCTTCCCAGACTTGCTCTGGTACCCACTTTATGAGGCTGGGTTGATCCCGAAGCCGTTTGCTGTGTAAAGAATCCCACCTCAACTAGGGATCCATCCAACCAAGACCACCAAGCCAGTGCACTAACCACGGCTCTAACCATTGATTTGAGCAAATCAAAAATGCAGTTGCAAACTTTACCTTTTTTTTTTTTTTTTTTTTTTGCATTCATTATACTAGGATTTATAAGGTATTTTGAATTGATCTATAATTAATTAAATAACAAGAAGTGAAGACTGAGGTAATTTTTTATTACTGTTTCAGTAATATAATTTGAAAACTAATGAACATTCTCAATAGTATAGCAAACACGACATAAATACAGCAACCTAGGAGAATAAAGCTGCTGATTGCCCCAAGTGACGATGCTCCCTATGGTAACATCTCAGATTTGGTGAAAAGAAGCTCGTACAACAAGCAGAATAGAAAAGTATTCACCAAAAGAACACCAGGCAAACAAATATAGCAGCTGAGGGTTATTGCCTCAAGGGCGCATCATTCCCATAGTTAGTTATGACTGAAGGAGGCTATTAATTAACAGTTAGGACCTCTGCTAACATCTTAGGAGACTGGGGTTCATTCCACTGCTCAGAAGCCAAGAGTAACAGAAGCACAGAAGTCGGAGATTGACATGGTTCAATAATTTTTATCTTTTTTAAGGACATGATTAAATTACGATTACTGTCTTCAGTGGATTGACAAAGAAATCTTTTAAAATAAAAGGAACTGAAAAGGCATTGAAATCCTTAGATGTCATGGTTAATCGGCCACTAAATGAAAGAAGTTCATAGTGAGTAAAGAGTATGAACGTTGGGCTGAAACAGAATAGTAGACCGACTGTGATGTCTCCCAAATGGCTATTGATACGTCAGAGATGTCACTAAGAGTGATTAAAATATAAGTGAGGGTTTCATTATCGAATTTTATGAATGTCTAAAGTGTAAGAGAAGTATAAGTGGTTGAATGGAATTATGGCAGTGATTGGTTTATTTGGATTTGTAGAGCTCATGGGACGGAAAATTAGTTTTTTTTTTTTTTTTTTAGGCCTAATGTACAGCTTTTTGTTTGTCAAAAAAGGGCGGAAACAAGGTTAGGGTTACGGTTAGTGGGTGTGTTTTTAATAAGTGCAAGCGACAAGGCCGTCGTGTCGATATGCAATTGGCCGACCTGTGTGCGCTTACTATTCTACCGACTAAGCTTGATGATGTAATATTAAACTGGGCACCTGATATTCTGAGGAATTCACATCTTGCTGAGACCCTATTGTCGGTGCGGTATCACGTGAGTATAAAGTTCGCACTATGCATCTCTGTACAACAGTGCAAGCAGGGAGTTTTCGGACCGTCAAACCACCCAACATCGTTACATACGTAGGCAGAATGTGTACTGCTAGCTGGAACATTGAACCTGTATGTTCAATCAGTGGGGGTGGTCTCCCTTTCCTGCGCTTTCAGTTTCGCAGAATTTATTTTTCTACTTTTTTTTTTTTTTAAACTTGGTTACGTTCTCCTTTTTTTTAAAGCTAGTGTTGAGCCATCAATATTTTGCTTTATATTGTCTTAAGCTTCCTCTCTGCCTAGGAGCAAGACTATACGCAAACTTTGTTTTTAAAGTATCCCGTTCAACCCTTGATGGGTTATAATAAGGACATATGGTGTACTAATTCAAGAAAATAAAGTCAGATTTCCAATATCCAAATATAGTACCTTATTTCCCCCCTCCACTCAGTCCAAATAGGTTAAATCAAAACTAAATTTATGTGAATGTTTTTGTGTGTGACCTCCTCTTTCCAGAACCAAAGACACAATAAACATAAAAAATAAACGAATAAAAAAACAAACAAAAAACTAAAATGAAGTCTCTCATAACAGACCCCAAGATGCAGCAATAGTGAATGCAGTCAGCGACCCATAGCTATACTGCTTGCATCAGGACCAGCGAACCAGAGCTGGTCAAGACCGCACTCCACCTCCACGTGGTGGTCCTGGAAACAGTCTGCAGCAGTGCAGTCTGGCTGAGCGAGTGCGGATCGCAATGGGAAGGCAAACCCGGTCCCTAAAAAATGCCGTGCTGAAGTCGGATGTGTCGACCGAAAGGTGCAGATATCACAGCTTAGGCGTAAACAGACACAACGCAACCACCGTCCTTTTCAGGGCGAACGAAGAAGAAGAAGAAGATAACAGCCCTGTTGTTAAAAATGTGGAAAAGTGAGAAAGCCCGAGGGTATCCGAGATTACATCAAATCCACCAACTATCTGCCATCAGCCATACAAGCACCCCATCAGACTACCCTTTTTCCTCACACCATCATTGATCCTTATACATTAATTTTAGTTCTTGTTATATACTGTTTTACCATATTGCGCAAATCTCTAGGTCTATCTATTCTCAACACCCATTCCACAGTTGTGGATGAATTGCATGCCTGTAAATAATCTTATATTGGTTTTTCTTGTTATTATTACTCCTACAGTTTAATAGGAAATGCTCTATATTTTTTTCTAGACACTGCACAGTAAGGTTCCTCTATTCTAAAATAGCCCATTCCTAGTTGCAGTCTAAGAACAGTCCTATGTCGTACCCTGTGTAGTTTTCTGTTGGTTACCTTCAAAAAGTCATATGAGTATACTTTTTTTTTTTACAACTGCGAGTTCACCCTAGAAACCCTTGTTCTACTCCTGTGATACATACAACTATCAAGTTAATATTAAATTAAATATAAACTTAGATATCCCAAGCATTTACGTCCCTCCCTTTTTTTTATTACAAAAAAATATACAATATAGCAGGAAGAATGTACCACAACGTGAATTAAATACCAAACCTTAGTCACATTTAGTCATTTTTTGCAAATAACATTTTCTCAAAATAAACTTGAATCTCTTTTAAATATTTTTGGCATGTTTTGCGAGCTAGAAGATTAAAGAGTGTATAGCTTCTTGAGATGCTTTAATTTGTTCGGTTTTATCTCGTTTTTGTTTGTTTGGGGGTTTTTTAACATACAAGCATAATTGGTAATTGTGATTTGCCCTATTTACAATGATTTGACAAGTGTGATGCCACGTTCCCATATCGACAGTTGTTCATATTATTTGGAATTGAAAACAATATATATCTTAATTATAACGCATCAGAGGTTGAACGGGATATTTTTCATCATTAATTTAAAAAAAAAAAGAAATAGCCTTTTCCCAGCTGTAGTCTGGATATATAGAAGAATGGGGCGTATCTCATGGAAAGAGATGAAAACAAATAAGGAGGTCCTAGAAAATCTAGGTATGAAAAGAGAACTAATGAGGGAGATCAAAGTTCGGCAGCTAAAATACTTTGGCCACATAAAAAGGCATAACACCTTGCAGAAGACCATAACAGAAGGGAGAGGTGAAGGCAAACGTGCAAGGGGAAGACAGCGCTATAAGTGGGAAGATAACATCAAGAGATGGACAGGAAAGAGTCTATCAGAGTGCACCACTGTAGCGAAAGGTTTTCCTAGTATGATAGTAGTGGTAGAGCAGAAGTAGAATCTCTCTCCAGAAAGTATGAAGTTCCAGTGCCCGAGAAGTACACTGGTATCACAAGTGAGTTACAGCTGTGAATACTCTGAGCTGGACAATAGATTTAGGCTTCAGAAGTATAAGATGCTACTTCGCTATCGTAACCCTATGTGATATTATAATTAAATTAGAAAAAGTAACTCAAAATTTAACAGTTAAAAATTTAACAAGTCAAATGAGTACAATTATCCAATTTATTATGTACATCTATATATTCTTGTAATATATTTTCTTGTATATGATAAATGGGTTGTGGAAGATGGTAAAATGTCTATGATTATTTACAGTTACAAATTAAAATAACTAATAGAAAAAGTCTTGGATTTATCTTCCACTGGTATTTATTAAAAACAAGTTTGTCACATTATCTCTTGCCATCTAGTTTTCATCATTAGAAAGTCGTTTTAAAAACTGCTCACAGGATTTGTTGGATGGAAATATATAAACTCAACTTTATCCACGTCTGCTCGAGGTTCCTCCGACACACTGGAGTAACGGAAGACTTTCCTTCAGCCCGCCCTATAACTACGGGGGACTAAGGTGTTGAAGTTTGGTTGACCTCTAGGCTTCAGTGAGCTGGATCAACTTCTTCAAGTCTTTAGTTTCTCGATCAGGAATGATCATAAACATGATCATAAAAACCTGGAACAAGAAGTAATAGGTGGCCATTGTTCTAACAATCTCACCACCCTCTGCTGTTCATGATGCGACCATGTCTTCAGTGTTTGTATGTAAATGAATGAATCATGGTAGTATATTACAGAGATAGCATGATAAGATAATGTATAAGGTGCAGAATTAACAATATACATGAATAAATCACATGTTATGATACATGGGTACGATATAACCTTTGCCTTCCACTTATGGATGTCAAGTCACTTATGTACTTGCTGGTATGTCGTAAGCTTCCAGGCAAGAATTAGCCATAATATATTTGGCTAACCAATTAATGGTTATGCTTCCTGACAATGCCGGTGAAGGTTATCTCTGGTTAGCGTCATTCCCTTTTTTTATTATATCTGCTACAATCAATCAGAAATAAAATCTGAAATAAAATGATATTAGTAATACATATATTTTTAATAAACTTACATACCCTCTTAGGATTAATAAGCTCACGGTGAGACTGTATTGGCTTAACTTAATCTGCCCTGCATGCAGCGTGAAAATAGAACTTTTCTTGCAGAGGCTGTCCTCCAGTTTCTCACTCTGGCTTCTGGATTTGGTGTGTGATTTACAATGCGCCGCTCTGTCCTTATATTTCAGTCTCTCGCGCGTACGAGAAAGCAGCTCCCAAATTCCCCAAAAGATTTTAGTTTCATCTCCTGTTTTGAAGCTATTTGAAACAATCTGTGCTTTTCCTGTACTCGTTTTCTCTTCTGTCACTCACACACTTATCTCCTTCCTTCCTTCCTATATATCATTTCCTTTTCCCCATATGGGGCTTTCATTACATATAAGTTTTATACAATTCCGTTGAGGCTTGTTAGTGTAATAAATTTTTAAAGATTATTAGCTAACTTTTAGCCGATGTGATGAAGGTGAAAAACATTAATTATCTTTAAAACTATTTATATTTGAATAATATCCTTTTGGATATAATTCCTAGCCTATCTCCTTTGTTGAGTTATATTTATTTAATATTATTCCAACCATGCGTTCTCCTGTAGTGAATAATTTAATGTCCAGTAAATGCAAACTTTTAAAGTCGGCCATACATTCCTATATAGCTATTTCCTCATTCTTCAGTAATACTGTATGGCTTTTAACCGTAAGTCACATTTCCGCTGTCTACCAACTTCAAAGAAAGACCGCAGCGCTGACCTTGCGCTGGTGTGTGTGTGGGTGTCGCGTGGGCGTGTCGCGCTACAACCAAGCAAGTGTTTACCAAATCTCGCTACAGAGCCCTCTTCTTTAAAACAGTGCCTGCACGGTTAACTTTTTGGTAACACATGCTGCAGTTCCTCCTTAATTTTCTGTTTCTCTATATCTCCTTTGATAGGATGCCTACTTAAAAAATCGGGTCCAAGATTGTCCCGTCCTGGTATGTATCTCACATTGAACGAATATGGAGATAACAGTAAACTCCACCTTAAAAGTCGTGAATTTAATTTTTTAGACACTGCTAAAAAACATCAAAGGCTGGTGATCACTTTCCACAATGAAGTGTTTCCCGTAAAGAAAAGGGGCGAATTTGTTGATCGACCAGACCAAAGCGAGGCATTCACGTTCAACGGTAGAATAATTTCTCTCAGCTGTATTTAACTTTCTACTGGCAAAAGCTACTGGTAATAGCATATGTGGCGGTGTGTCTGCCCGCTGTAGTAATGTTGCTCCGATGCCTACATTGCTAGCATCCGTTCTTAGTACGAATTCTTGTGTGCGATCGGGAAGGGCAAGGATAGGTTTATTTGTCAGCTTATTTTTCAACTCTGTATAAGCCTGTTCACACTCCACAGTCCATTGTATTTTATCCGGCTGACCTTTTTTGGTTAAGTCGGTTAATGGCGCGCACAATGAGTTAAAATGGGGTATATATTTCTGATAAAACCCGCACAGTGACACAAAGGATCTTACATCCTTCTTAGTTTGTGGTCTTGGTGCTTTTCTCATTTTCTCTACATTCTTTGGGTCCGGAGACATTTGCCCTGTAGAGATAGTGTGACCTAAAAATTCCAATGTCTCACATCCAATATGACACTTAGTTGGGCGTGCTGTCAATCCCGTTTCTCTTAATCTACCTAACAACATGGAGAGTGCTACTACGTGTTCCTCGAATGTAGTGGTAGCAATCAGAATATCATCCATGAAGTTGGTGATATGAGGATTTTGTAATGGTTCCAACAATTTCCTCATCATTCTGGTGAAGATACTTGGAGCATTCTTTAAACCAAATGGGAGTACATTGAACTCGTAATGTCCATCCGGTGTACTAAAGGCTAACAGTTTCCTAACTTCTGGTTTCACTGGTATTTGGTAGTATCCCTTGCTTAGATCTACTTTTGAAAAATACCGAGCCTTACTCAATGTAGCAAACAACTGATTGGTGTCAGGTAATGGGTCTACCTGAGATTCAGTGATAGCATTTAGTTTCCTATAATCAATGCATAACCTGTGTTCACCACTAGGCTTCCTTAATAGCACCACACTTGAGCTGTAGGGAGATTCAGACTTTGAAATAATTTTCTCTTTTTAAGAGATAATCAATCTCATCTTGAGTGCCTGTCCTTTAGCATAAGGTATAGGGTATGTCCGCATACAAACTGGTGTAGGGTCAGTAATCGTCATGTCATACTCTAACAGATTAGTACACCCCGGCTTATCTGTGAGTACATCAGCATGGATTTCTAACACCTCCTGAACCTTTTTCCTCTGCTCAAGAGTTAAATGTTCACTCACATTAACCTGAGCATAGCTTTCCGTAGTTGATAGGGGGTATTCCATGGAGGAAATTGGTTCATCCTGCATTTCTGTTGCAATGGCCAGGGTCATGATATGGGCAACTTCTGATGCTTCCCTGTCATAATACTTTTTAAGAAGGTTGACATGATACACCTTCTCCTTTCCTTTCTTGTCAATCTTATAGTTGGTCCGGGAAAGTTTTTCCAATATGACGTAGGGTCCCTGCCATCCAATTTGCAATTTATTATTGCTGCTGGGCAACAGTAACAGAACCTTTTCTCCCACCTCAAGTTCCCTATCTTTTGCTGTTTTATTGTAGTAAGCAGCCTGCTTCCTCCTGGCCTGTCTCAAGTTATCATTTGCCAGTTTCCAACTTGTTTTCAATCGAGATGTCAACTCGTTGACGTATTGGTATGAAGAAGTCACGGTTTCTTCTGCTTTTTCATCAGTCCATGTCCGCAACAATGCTTCCAGTGGACCTTTGATTGGTCGTCCAAACAACAATGTAGCTGGAGCCAATCCTGTGGAGTTATGTGGGACTTCCCTATAGGCAAATAGTGCTGAGGGTAAGTATGTGTCCCAAGTTTCAGGTTTCTCACTAGCCAACTTTCTAAGGATTGAAATGAGCGTGCCATTGAACCGCTCTACTTGACCATTCCCTTGGGCGTGGTACGGGCTACAGTGATAATGTCTAGCTTGAAATAACCTGAATACTTCTTGTGTTAGCTTTCCCCTAAACTGAGAACCATTGTCAGTCAATATTTGATGTGGGAAACCTAATCGGGTGAATATTGTTAACAGTGCCTCTGCCACATGTTTCGAATCTATCGATGACATTGCTACTGCCTCTCCCCACATAGAGCAAGTATCGACCAAGGTTAAGATATATGCATTTCTCTTCTTGGTCCTACTGAGGGGTCCAACAATATCCACGGCAACACGTTCGAAGGGCGTTCCCATGATGGGCATTTCTCCCAGTGTTGCTGGTGCAGTCCTATGTTTAGGAGCTACTCTTTGGCATTCTGGACAGGATCTCACATACCTCTTTATGTCCTCTGTGATCCCTGGCCAAAAGTAGTGACAGGCTATCCGTTGTCCAGTGGCCCCTATTCCCATATGTCCACTGAAGGGTATAGCATGTCCTAGCTTCATAACCTGCTCCCTGTATGATTTTGGCACTACAAGCTGTCCATGTCCTTTTGATCCTGTTCCAGCTTTTCTATATAGTAGGCCTTTTTTCATATATAAGTCTCCTTTCTCTGGAGGGTTATGGCTTTTAGGTAATTTGCCAAAGCAAGGCTTCAATGTACTGTCAGCAGTTTGAGCCTTTCTCATCTCTTCTGGATGAGTATTGATGATAGTGTCCTCCTCTTTCTTAGAGCTTGCCCTGGTCTGGACTGTTGCCATCACTATGGGTCTTATAGGTTCTCCTAGAAAGACATATCTACATCCCAGTATTAATGGGTAGATAGGGTTGTCCATCACTGCTGCTTTGATCTCTCCTTCCACATAGCGAGATCTTATGTTGATTCGGGCTATGGGCAGTGTCATGGTTCCTGCTCCCTTGACTGGTCCTCTGATTTCCACTGTTTCTGTGGTTATCTGTTCCGGACTCACCAGAGAAGAGCACACTACTGAGTCAAAGTCCAAGCCTGTATCATATAAGCACAGTACTTGGGTGCCATTCAAGGTCACTTCCTCACAGACAGGGGGATGATGGAGGTCATTCTGACTATCTGCCAGGTCCTTCCTTCCCTTGTTCTCTGTTGTAAGGCATGCAGCGTGATGAGGAGGGTTTTTCCGTCTGCATTCCGCAGTATTGTGGTTACTCATTTGGCAAGATTTACACCACTTTCCTTCCTTTCTTGGAGGTTTCTTTTCTGATCCTAGAGGGTTTTTGTCTTTATAATCAGTTCTGTGTTTGTTCTTGTTGGAATTGTCCCTGTGTTCATAGTTGGTAAAGTTTTGTGAAGGTTTGAAGTTCTCACCCTGCTTCTTCTTATTTCCTGATACTTCTGACTGAGCTGCTTGATATCTTTCAGCCATGGTTAAAATATCTTCCAATCTCTCAGCTCCTTGTTCCATAAGAAATTTTCTCATTTCTTGAGGCATGGATTCTCTCAGTTGCTCCATCATGACCATTTCTTTTATATCTTGACACTTTCCTAAGCTAATCCATTTTGTCAGATAAGTTTCCAATCTGGCAGAAAACTGGTGATAGTTTTCTCCTGGAAGTAGCTTAGCAGTTCGGAATCTCTTTCTATAAGATTCAGAATTCTTTTCGTACCTGACCAGTAAAGCTTGTTTTAAGATTTCATAATCTTCCTGGTCTTCTTTTGAGAGTTTTAAATAAACATCGTATGAAACTCCCCTCAACCCCTGAGATAGCTTAAGGCTCCATTTTTCCTTTTCCAATCCATAGGTAGAGGCCAGTCTCTCATATCTATCCAGGTACGACTCAATGGCGTCCTCTTTTTCAATAAATGGATCCAGGTGGAAACTCATGGCTCCATTTGCCGCGCTATGGTTGGAGCTACTCTCAGAGTGAGGTGAGCTAGCACCATGATTGCTAGCTGCTCCCTGGAGTTCAAGTTCCTTTAAACTTAACTCATGCGCTCTTTGTAACCTTCTTTCTTCAGCTTCCAAAATTAGTCTCTTTTCTTCTCTTTCCAGTCTTTTGGCTTCTCTCTCTGCTTCTAATTTCTTAGCTTCAGTCTCAACTTCCATTCTTTTAGTCTCTCTTTCTGCCTCTAATTTCTTAGCTTCAGCCTCAACTTCCATTCTTTTGGTCTCTCTTTCTGCCTCTAATTTCTTAGCTTCAGCCTCAACTTCCATTCTTTTGGTCTCTCTATCTAAATATTTATCCACTTCAGTTGTGATATATCGAATTAGAGCATCTCCTGTCATACCCAAGTCTTTTCCTTCCTGCATAATCGCAGCTCTAAACTTCACCAATTCAGCCATGATGCTTACTTACCAGAGGGTATATAATTTTATCTTCACTAACAAACTAACTTAATTAAAATCAATTAATTACTTTGAACAAGACAAATCCTTAAAACCTTGTGAGCGTTTCCTATTTACTTCGTACTCAATGGTACTACTATTACAAACAAATTTCTAAGTTTTTAGAATTTTTTCCAAAAAAAAAAAAATTTATTTTTACAAACTATTTGTGGCTCAAGATAGAAGAATACATAGATAGTGGCCCAGGATACAAAATAATATCCCGCGAAAGAGCCCCCAATGTAGCGAAAGGTTTTCCTAGTATGATAGTAGTGGTAGAGCAGAAGTAGAATCTCTCTCCAGAAAGTATGAAGTTCCAGTGCCCGAGAAGTACACTGGTATCACAAGTGAGTTACAGCTGTGAATACTCTGAGCTGGACAATAGATTTAGGCTTCAGAAGTATAAGATGCTACTTCGCTATCGTAACCCTATGTGATATTATAATTAAATTAGAAAAAGTAACTCAAAATTTAACAGTTAAAAATTTAACAAGTCAAATGAGTACAATTATCCAATTTATTATGTACATCTATATATTCTTGTAATGATAAATGGGTGTTGGAAGATGGTAAAATGTATGATTATTTACAGTTACAAATTAAAATAACTAATAGAAAAAGTCTTGGATTTATCTTCCACTGAATTTATAAAACAAGTTTGTCACATTATCTCTTGCCATCTAGTTTTCATCATTAGAAAGTCGTTTTAAAACTGCTCACAGGATTTGTTGGATGGAAATATATAAACTCAACTTTATCCACGTCTGCTCGAGGTTCCTCCGACACACTGGAGTACGGAAGACTTTCCTTCAGCCCGCCCTATAACTACGGGGGACTAAGGTGTTGAAGTTTGGTTGACCTCTAGGCTTCAGTGAGCTGGATCAACTTCTTCAAGTCTTTAGTTTCTCGATCAGGAATGATCATAAACATTGATCATAAAAACCTGGAACAAGAAGTAATAGGTGGCCATTGTTCTAACAATCTCACCACCCTCTGCTGTTCATGATGCGACCATGTCTTCAGTGTTTGTATGTAAATGAATGAATCATGGTAGTATATTACAGAGATAGCATGATAAGATAATGTATAAGGTGCAGAATTAACAATATACATGAATAAATCACATGTTATGATACATGGGTACGATATAACCTTTGCCTTCCACTTATGGATGTCAAGTCACTTATGTACTTGCTGGTATGTCGTAAGCTTCCAGGCAAGAATTAGCCATAATATATTTGGCTAACCAATTAATGGTTATGCTTCCTGACAATGCCGGTGAAGGTTATCTCTGGTTAGCGTCATTCCCTTTTTTATTATATCTGCTACAATCAATCAGAAATAAAATCTGAAATAAAATGATATTAGTAATACATATATTTTTTAATAAACTTACATACCCTCTTAGGATTAATAAGCTCACGGTGAGACTGTATTGGCTTAACTTAATCTGCCCTGCATGCAGCGTGAAAATAGAACTTTTCTTGCAGAGGCTGTCCTCCAGTTTCTCACTCTGGCTTCTGGATTTGGTGTGTGATTTACAATGCGCCGCTCTGTCCTTATATTTCAGTCTCTCGCGCGTACGAGAAAGCAGCTCCCAAATTCCCCAAAAGATTTTAGTTTCATCTCCTGTTTTGAAGCTATTTGAAACAATCTGTGCTTTTCCTGTACTCGTTTTTCTCTTCTGTCACTCACACACTTATCTCCTTCCTTCCTTCCTATATATCATTTCCTTTTTCCCCATATGGGGCTTTCATTACATATAAGTTTTATACAATTCCGTTGAGGCTTGTTAGTGTAATAAATTTTTAAAGATTATTAGCTAACTTTTAGCCGATGTGATGAAGGTGAAAAATATTAATTATCTTTAAAACTATTTATATTTGAATAATATCCTTTTGGATATAATTCCTAGCCTATCTCCTTTGTTGAGTTATATTTATTTAATATTATTCCAACCATGCGTTCTCCTGTAGTGAATAATTTAATGTCCAGTAAATGCAAACTTTTAAAGTCGGCCATACATTCCTATATAGCTATTTCCTCATTCTTCAGTAATACTGTATGGCTTTTAACCGTAAGTCACATTTCCGCTGTCTACCAACTTCAAAGAAAGACCGCAGCGCTGACCTTGCGCTGGTGTGTGTGGGTGTCGCGTGGGCGTGTCGCGCTACAACCAAGCAAGTGTTTACCAAATCTCGCTACAACCACCAAGACAAGAGACAGAAGACGTTGGAGATCCATTACAGAATTTACAGCCAACCTTCGTTGTGGAGATGGCAACTGATGATGATGAGTCTGAGAAGTTTCTTATTACTGGGAATTTTCAATTCCCTAGTTATCTGACATTTTCTTTTTGGAGCCTTGAACATCTTTATGCAAGGCTTCCTTTCAGATTTGTATCCCACTCTGCTTTCCATTCATCTGTTATTATTTCTTTAATTAAGCTTTTAATCGCTGATTTACTCATTCCTACATTTATTAAATTTTTATCGGATTTACCATTCTTGGCTCCTTTATTGGTTTGGCCATGTCTGCAGAATGGGAGAAGATCGGCTACCACGACAAGCATGGGAAACAAAGAGCCAGGGATCCAGACCTCCAGGACGACCCAGAGTCCGCTGGGAGGACAATATTAGACAATCTTTGAAGGACCGAGGACTAGAATGGAACCAGGCCAGGAAAAAGACAGCCGATAGGATAGTCTGGCGCTCTCTCTTCCAAACCTCTACACCTCACGGTAGAAGAGGAACGACTAAGTAAGTAAGGCTCCTTTATCTGCCTTTTCATTTCCCTCTATGCCAACATGTGAAGGTATCCAAGCTATTAAGACTGAACATCCTCTTGAATATAAGTATGTAGTAGCCAGAAATATATATATATATATATATATATATATATATATATATATATATATATATATATATATATATATATATATATATATATATATATATATATATATATATATATATATGAGGTCTACTGCATTCTTATTCATGTTTTTTTTTTAAAATAAAGTATCCCGTTCAACCCTTGATGGTTTATAATTAGGACATTTGGTGTACTAATTCAAGAAAATAAAGTCAAGATTTCCAGTACCCAAATATAGTACCTTCTTTCCATTCTCCACTCAGTCCAAATAGAGTAAATCAAAACCAAATTTGTGTGAATGTTTTTGTGTGTGCCCCCCCCCCCCCCCTCCTTTTTCCAAGAAACAAACAAACAATGAAAATAAAAAACAAACGAATAAAAAACAAAATAACTAACTAAAATGAAGTCTCTCATAACTACCCTTTTGTTAACAAGGTGAAGAGGGGTGAGAAAGCCCAAGGGTGTTCGAAATTACATCAAATCCACCAATTATCTGCCATCGGTCACTCATGTACCCCATCATACTACGCCTTTCCTCACACCATCATTAATCATTAATCTGCATTCGTAAGTTTCTTGGTGCTTGATACATATACAGTTTATTGTGATAATGGCTGATTTAGGAACTCTTTATCTTTTGAAGGCAGACAAACAAAAGTAACCTAGCAATGGCGTCCCCGATGCATCCGTGCTGCATTTTAAAAAAAGAAACTTTCTTAAGTTTAGCTACTCTAGTTTTTAAGTGTTCATAAATTAATTATCGGGACCTCCTCGTGTGCCACCGACTGCATGTGAAAATAAATGTAATATTGGAGTTTGCCCTACATTGATAATTCAGTGAAACATCTGCGATGATAAATCCTATTGTGTGTGCATTAGGGCCTAACTGCCGTTAGACTTGAACGTTAATAAACGAAGATTCAGTGTTAATTTTTTCCTTCTGATCATACCAGCTATGGTCATATTCACTACAGTCTTGTCTAAATTTGATTAGGAATGACAGTAACAAGCTCCACGTAAAAGGTAAGATTTGTTCATGTTTGGGTTTGTGGGGCCTCCACATGTGACGTCAAGCAGTGAAGAAAATAAGGGGGAGGGCTGACATTTTGTGACGATAGGGGAAGGGGGATTTGCAAAAATGTGACGTCACATAAAAATAGGATTGAGATGTTTTAACCTAAATACTCAAAAGTCTGCTTTTATCTGCAATAGGTAACAACTTCCTCGACTCACATTACTATTATAATCTCAGCTGAAATATCGTATAATTGTCGTAACCATTGCTGTGGGGTCGGATTCATGGAGTCAGGAGTTGGAGTCGTGGAGTCGGTCTTGTTTTGGTGGAGTCGAAGTAGGTTGTTTTTTTTTTTTGGTGAATCAATGTCAGTGAAAAACATCCCAACTCCTTCCAGACTTAAGACAAGGTAGACCCACGTTTGATCCACGTGGGGAGGGGGGAGGGAGATGGGGAAGACGTTTAATAAAAAATTGAAATAACACTTCAAAGTAGTTGTTTTTTATTGACAGTACATTTTATCCAATTTGAGAGCAGCAATGAGGCCGGTCCTATTAAAAGAGATACTTTTTTTAAGGACCAATTCAATTGAAATAGAAATTATTATATCTTAAAATACTTTTTGAGTTTTTCTTTTGTATTAGGCTACTGTATGAATGAAGGAATAGTTAAAAATGTAATCTACAAAAGCCACATAGTCATTTATTCACACATATACCATACTTATACCCATAACTCCATATAAATGCATAATTCTGTGCCATATGACTAGTAATAAACTGTAGTCGGAGACAGGAGTCAGACTTCTAAAATTTCATTAGTTCCGAGGCGGAGTCAGAAAATGTTTTGGCCGACTCCACAACCCTGGTTATAACCTTTAACTGTTTTAAACTTTTATTTATTTATTTTTTGTTTTAAATTATACATTTCCTTATTTTTAATATAATGTAATACACTCCTTTCAACTAAACGATATCTGGATGGTAATAGAGTTCTAGTTCGTTTGGTGGAGAAGGATCTTACTTTGCCATTGGATAATGATAACGAAGAGAAATTATTTATTGATAAGAACTGAGTTTTTTAACCCTTACATTTTTTTGGATTTTCTTTCAAGTTTAACATTATTTTATGAAACTTTAAGTAAAAATCTGAAGTTATTGATGTGTTTACTTTACATTTAATTTTTTTAAAATTGTTTTAAATTAAATTAAGCCAAAATGAGCAACATTTTTAATAAATTCAGCAGTTAATCAGCAAGGTAGTTATTGTAAAGCACAATTTTACTTGAAAGATTATTATTTTATCTGTAACTAATTTACATTCTATTACATTCTTTCTCTTCAGTAGTTAAGAAAAATAAGGGGGGGGGAGAGGGGTAAGATATTTGTGATGTCATATAAGAGGGGAGTCTGACAATTTGTGATGAAGTGTAACAGTGGAACTTCCAGATTTGGCACCTGGAATGTTCGGACATTAAACGAACAAGGGAAAGTGGCGCAAGTAGCAGCAGAAATGAGGGAATACAAAATCGAGGTTCTGGGAATGTGTGAAACAAAGTGGAAGGGGGTAGACAGGAAGAAACTCATCACAGGTGAATTGGTGCTGTCCTCAGGACATGAAGACAAAAGTTCACACCACAGTGAAGGGGTAGCTCTTATGTTATCTAAAGAAGCACAGAAAGCACTAATTGAATGGGAAGCTGTTGGACCCAGAATAATAACAGCTTCTTTCAAAACAGCTAAAAAGAAAATTCATGTAAATGTCATCCAATGTTATGCACCAACTAATGACAAAGAAGAGTCTGTGAAAGAAGCATTTTATACTAAACTACAAGAAATTATGGATAAAGTAAAAAGAAGAGACATCACAATTTTGATGGGTGACATGAATGCAAAGATAGGTACAGTCAACACTGGATTTGAAGAAGTCATGGGAAAACATGGGCTAGGAGTAATGAATGAAAATGGAGAGCTATTCGCAAACTTCTGTGCTTCATATCAACTGGCTATAGGAGGAAGCATGTTTCCACATAAGAGAATACACAAGGCAACATGGATATCACCAGACCATAGAACAGAAAATCAGATTGATCATATATGCATAAACAAGAAGTTTAGATCATCATTGCAGGATGTAAAGGTATATAGAGGAGCAGATGTGGCATCAGATCACCATCTTCTGATAGCCAAAGTAAAAATGAAACTCAAGAGATATGCAACAATGCAAAATTATAGACAACAGTTTAATGTAGGACAGCTAAGAAATCAAGAAACAAGAGACAAATTTGCGGTCACAGTATCCAACAAATTCCAAGTGCTCCAACAGCTGGAAGATGTAGAGAATACAGAAGACTATTGGCAGCAGGTCAAAACAGTATGGAAGGAGACATGTGAAGAAATACTGGGGAAAAGGGAAAGACAACAAAAAGCATGGATAACAACAGAAACCATCAATAAGATAAAAGACAGAAAAAACAAGAAAGCAGAGTTAAACACAAGCAAAAACTAGAAGCTCCAAAGCCAAGGCTCAAGAAGTGTACACAGAAGCAAACAAAGAAGTAAAAAGAAGTATCAAAAGAGACAAGAGGAAGTATATTGAGGAGTTGGCAAGAGAGGCAGAAGATGCTGCAGCCAAAGGAAATATGAGAGAACTGTATAGCAGCACAAAGAAGCTAACAGGGAAGCTAACAGTTGCCATTGGAAAGAGAGTATCATACCATGAGGCAAAAAACACACTGAAGGCAAGTACTCTAGGTGATAGGTGCCAAGACAGCCTAACGGAACAAGTCAGACGGCTCACGACTGAAGTGAGAGAATTGAAACAACAACTGCGAAAGGAGAGAGAAAACCGCCAGCCACACAAAAACAGAACCTCAACTGACAGATGTGAAGAAATACATGACAGCTCGGAAAGCGCGAAACAACAACAAGTCATAAACGACATGAAAATAATACACCAAGACATGAAAAGAATTCAGCAACAGATAGAAGAAGATGTAAGGAAACTGATAGAACTGAAAGATGGAAACGAACAACTACTGAAAAGAATAGAGGCAGAAAGAATGACCATTGAAGAAATTACATCAAACACAAAAGACACTAAAACGAACGACCAATCAAACGAAAAAGTCATCGAGGAAACGTGGGAAGAGCTACTCCCAACAATGATAGAAAAAGCGCTTTCCCAGACACTGGAGAAAAGGAAGACACAAGAAGCAGAAACGAGGAGGGCAAAAACTCACAAAACCTAACAAGCCAGATAGGAAAACAACAAATGTACACCATGAACACGCCACGACACCCCGAATGAACAAGAGCAAAGAGGTATCCTGACAGGCAGCTAGTGGTCCTTTTTCGGACCAGTCCTTTTCAGGACTAACAACAGGCTAGCACCGAAGATAGTAAACACCCTATATACCCCAATTATAACCAACTTTCAGGTTGAACAGGGTATTACAGCAACATAGTAGACGAAATCAACAACAACAACAGGGAAATACAAGCAAACAAGTTGCCTCATAAAAGACAAGAATGGGAAACTGCTCAGCAATATACAAGAGCAAATGAAGAGGTGGACAGAATATTTTGGGGACCTTCTCAATAGACCAGCTCCACAAAACCCGCCGGACATCCAGCCAGCAGAAGAAGAGCTACAAATTAACGGTGAAAGACCAACGAAGGAAGAAATAAAGAAAGCCATAAAGCTTCTAAGAGAGGGAAAAGCGTCGGGACCTGATGGCATTCCAGCAGAGACCATCAAAGCAGATATCGACACGGCTACAGAGATGTTATATAAATTACTTGGTAAAGTCTGGGAAAAGGAAGAGATACCAGCAGAATGGAAGGAAGGATATCTGGTTAAGTTGCCTAAGAAGGGAAATTTACAAGAGTGCACAAATTATAGAGGAATAATGTTACTATCAGTGCCAGGAAAAGTATTAAACAGGATTATCCTTGAGAGATTAAAAGAGTCCATAGACAAGAAACTGAGAGATGAACAAGCAGGTTTTCGACAAAACAGATCATGTACAGACCAGATAGCCACTTTGAGAATAATAGTTGAACAAAGTCTGGAATGGAATTCACCACTATACATCGGATTTGTGGACTACGAAAAGGCATTTGACAGTGTAGACAGAGAATCACTTTGGAAATTGATGAGGCATTATGGAGTTCCCCTGAAGATCATTAATTTAATAAAGAAAACATATGAAGACATGACATGCAGAGTTCTTCACGAAGGACAGCTAACAGAACCGTTTGGGATAAGAACAGGAGTGCGACAGGGATGCCTCTTGTCTCCATTTCTTTTCTTGCTGGCAATAGATTGGGTTATGAGATCATCGACAACACACAACAGAAATGGAATCCAGTGGACTCTGACTAAGCAGTTGGATGATCTGGATTTTACTGATGACTTGGCTCTTCTGTCCCATAACCGTAATCAGATGCAGGACAAATTGAAAACACTCGATGAGAGGTCACAGCAATTGGGTCTGAAAATACACAGGGAAAAGACAAAAATAATGAGAATAAATGCAGGTAATGATAACAGGGTTGAACTTGAGGAAACACCAATTCAAGATGTAGAATCATACACATATCTTGGCAGTAATATAGACAAAGTTGGAGGGACAGACAGCGATATCAAAATAAGAATACAAAAGGCAAGAGGAGCTTTCATTGCATTGGGAAATATATGGAGATCAAGAGAAATCGGATCCAACACGAAAATAAGAATCTTCAACTCAAATGTGAAGTCAGTCCTATTGTATGGCTCGGAGACATGGAGAACAACAAAGACAACAACCAAAAAGCTACAGACTTTCATAAATGGGTGCTTGCGTAGAATAGAGGGATTAAAATGGTATGACAAGGTTACCAACGTGGAACTGATGACAAGAACTAGACAAGTGCCAGTGGAACAAGAGATGAGAAGACGATGGCGATGGATAGGACACACACTGAGGAAACCTGTTGATAGCATTACAAGGCCGTCCTTGTTCTGGAACCCCCAGGGCAAGAGAGGCAGAGGAAGACCAAGAAGTACATGGAGAAGAGAGTTGGAAACAGAGGTGAAAATGATGAGGAGAACATGGAAAGAACTTGAGATGATGGCACAGGACAGGAGGACTTGGCATGTGTTTGTTGAAGGCCTATGCTCCTTTGGGAGTGGAGGGTTATGAATGTAACAGTGGGGGTTAAAAAAATGGCAAAAATTGCATGATGTCATATGTGGACGACATCAATGTGTCTTTAATTTCTTTTGTAGACATTTATTTAGGTTTTATCAATTGCACTATAATGAATGTTAACTTAATTTTTCCACATATGGTGTTAAGCAGTAAATTTTTATTTTTATATATGTGTGAGAAAATGTCTCATAATATGCATTAAACTGTTGTAAATTGGCTGAAGAATATTTTGAAGTATTGTAAGTCTTACATTAAAATAAACTTCCTTTGCATCATGTAATGTGCAGACAGGAGGAAATACAATTATAACAAAATGGGCTTTCCAGATAGCCTTTGGGAAAATAGTATGTCATAATTGTAATGTTATGATGTATGTATATAATCATTACCTCGTCATCTACACAAGCACACACGTTTCAGAAGGGACTCAGTAAAAGCATGTTCAATTCGTAGCCATGTTTATTTACAGAATATCGTACATGTCAAGATTCGCATTATATTACAATGTGTGGTTCGTACTTTAATGTATTCATATTACATCCCCCCTTTTTTGAAAAAAAAAAAAATGTGTGCAAACCTTTCCAACGAAATGTTTCATGTGAGAAAGGATAAGTATGTGTAATGCTCAGTGTGAGTATATATGTCACTGTCTGTATCGGCTGGGAGGTGTCACTGTACGGCCAGAACGAGTGGTGTAAAGTGCTGGTGGTTCTGCGGAAGTCCCTGGTTTAGCTTGAGTTGGTTGTGATTTCGGCCTTGGCGCTTGTTGGTTTTGTGGGGCACCAAAGTCTGGAGTTACTGCATTGTCTGTTGAAAGCATGGGAATTCTCTGTTCTGTTGTATTCTGTGGGATTTCTCTTATGTCCACTCTGTTTCGCCTCAGGAGGTTGCTGCTGCTGTCTGGTCTTAAAGTATAGCTCCTGGGTTCAGGGTTTCTGGAAATGATTGTTGCTTTTGACCATGTGTCATTGTTGTGGTTGTAGGTAGTCACATGCTGACCAGGATATAATGGTGGTAAGTCTTTAGCACATTTGTCATAGTTGGATTTCTGAACTTGCTGACGATGCTGAAATTGATCATATGTGCTGTCTCTATGTTGTGGACGGAAGTGGACCTTAGATGGTAGGAGGTCTTTAATTCTTCTATCAAACATAAGTTCTGCTGGACTGTCGATCTTACTGTCTACCGGTGTTGTTCTCCATCTCAAAAGTGCTAGGTGTACATCCTCTGTTCTTGTTTTCTTCATGATTGACTTGATAGTTTGTATCTGTCTCTCAATGAAACCATTAGATTTAGGGTATCTAGGTGATGATGTTGTGTGTTTGATCTTCCAGTCCTTAGTGAAGTTTCTGTATGCTTGACCTGAGAAATGTGGACCGTTGTCTGATCTAATTTCATCTGGGATGCCAAACATGCTGCAATACTTCTTTGTAATGTCTGCAATAACAGCTGATGGTGAGGGTTGTGGAAGTTTCTCAATGATGGGAAATTTGCTGTAGTAATCAGCAATAATAAGATAGTCATTATTGTCGATTGAGAAAATATCAGTTCCTATAATGCTCCAAGGGCTCAATGGTATGTCTGATGGTATGAGAGGTTCTCTGCACTGCCTATTTGCATGTTCTTGGCAAATTGAACAGTTTTTACATAGTGTTTCTATGTCCTTGTTTATCTGTGGCCAGTAAACATCTTTCTTTGCTCTCAGTTGTGTCTTCACAATACCAAGGTGACTATTATGGAGCTGTTTAAGGATGATATCGCGTTGTGTTTCTGGTACAACAATGCGATCTCCTTTAAGGATCAGACCATCTTCGATGCTTAACTCGTCCCTCATCGAGTAGTATGGACGGATGTGTGTTGGAACTTCCCTGATAGAGCTTGGCCATCCATGGTATATCAGTTCTTTGAGAGAGTTAAGGATAGGATCTCTCATTGTGTCTTCTCTGATGTGTTCAAGCCGATTATCGCTAAACTTGACAAAATCAACTTTGATGTTTGGGGTAAGATCTGCTGTCTTGTTGGGGATTGGTAATCTGCTGAGAGCATCTGCAAGACCTATATCCTCTCCTGGGATATACTGAATATTAAAATCATAACCTTGTGTTTCCAATAACAGAGCTTGTAGTCGTGGTGGTGCTGAAGCTATTGGTTTTTTATGAATCATCTCAAGTGGCTTATGATCTGAGAGAATTGTAAATGGGCGGTTGAAAAGAAATGTGTGGAAGCGTTTGATTCCAAAACGTACAGCTAGCATTTCTCTTTCAATGTTTGCAAGTTTCTTTTCGCCAGAACTTAATGATTTGCTTGCGTAAGCTACAGGACGAAGTTCTTTGGCATAGTGTCCTTCAGGATTTTTGTCTGGTTGCAAAAGTGCTGCTCCTAGGCCTTTCAGACTGGAATCAACCATGAGAAAAGTGGGTGCTTGCATGTCATAGTATTTCAAGCATGCATCAGTGTCGCGAAATTGGTTTCAAGCCATTGCAAACGGGATCAGTTAGATTTATAAACCCGTCTACGATCGAACGACCGCTTTCAAAATGGCGGCGTATAAGCGAAACGTGTATCGGACAGAGGGAATCGCCAACGATAAATAATAACAGAAGGGAATCCGTATGAAAAGGATTTTACATTTCAGTACAGGGAAGGATGGTGTATAACTGCATATAAGATGGAACGGTAGGAAGTTCTCATTTACGGAGATATATGCGTATTTCGGCTGCCCACAGTTACGCTAACAGCTGGTAAACCCACTTCTGTTCGAAATATTAAAATCAACAAATAACAGTTTGGGAATTTACATGGATAGGAAGATAGAGTTTTATCAGCTGTATAAAACTAGATAAGATGGAACAATATGGATATTATATATGCTGAGTATGAGAAAGGCAAAATTTCAGTCGACGCACAGATCGGCTGAAATCACGGTTCGGGAAGGATTTTTTTCAGGTCTAGTCTTAGGCTGTGACGTATCTGCTCTCCGATACGTTCGCGCTGTCGTATATAAAGCGGTTCGGTAAAACTCTGAGAAGACACAACGCAAGAGGTTGAGACAAGACTGAGGGCAGATAACGCCACGACTCTAAATCCATCTGAAGTGTGAGCGGATCGCCAGAAAATTTCAGTCTAAGTGTCGGGAGTCTGAGGGTAAGCGAATTTACGATAGCTATCCTGTATAATAATTTCTTTTATTTTGTATTACAGGTTCATTTAGAATTCACAAAATATGCCTGTATAATATTCATTGATATAACGTATTATTATTTTAATATGATTTATTCATGTGCTTAGTGGAAGATGGTTGCTTGTACAAAAACGTATCAAAACTAGCCCCACAGCCAAATAGAAAATATTTATTATATTTAATGCTGTATCTCGTCGATATTAAATGCATTATCGCTTACGAAGATAAAGGCAGTCCCATGACCAGAGATTGTCTTAGGGAAATAAATTGTTAGAAGCTTCAGCATGGAAGATACCGCTTTTACGAGGTTAGGTGACTAGTCCCCTTCCTCGCTGCCTTTGCCTTCCCTAGTTCGAGCGCACAACTTTGTACCCATTTACAGCTGGTAAACTGGAGTGTTCTACAGCCAGTTTCAGTAGAAAGCAACCTGATCACGTGGTCACTCACTTTATTTATTTTATGTATTAATTTTGGGTAGTTGCTAAGATAGTATCAGATTTGAATTTGTACTTGATATGATTTGGAAGGATCAAGTTATAGAATATGAAGGGATGTATAGGAGCGGATTAAACCAGATGATGTTTATTACTGATATGTTAATATTAATTCTGTATCATTGAACTGATGTTACTTGCTATGACTGTATAACTTTGACACCTGATGACTGACTTGTCTGACTTATGTGCTAGTCAGTTATACTTAATTGAAATGTTAATATTAATGCTATATCACTGAAATGATGTCCTTACTTACTATGATTGTATAACGGTGACATCTGATGACTGACTGGTCTGACATCTGTGCTAGTCAGCTACAAGTCTAGCCAGATACTAGCCAAGGCTGATATGTTACAGGTTCCATGAAATAACTCAAACCAGACTGTCCAGTATCAGAAGCCGGTGTAGTTCATCCGAGGCCATCCCACAAAAGTGCAGGACCCCAAAGAGTGAACTTCAACTGGTCATTGGCATCCCTACTGTTGGGCCTACCAAGTCTGATACCAGCAAAGGACAGTTTCAGCAGTATCAAGTTGGAAAGATAAGTGTCCTGTTTGACACTGACCACCTATACATGTGAAACAGCCAATAGTTGAAAACAATAAGTAACCATACATAAACTCAGTCAACTGATGACAGTTATCCTAAAATTCAAAGGACTAATAACAGTGATTTCAGTAACTTTATCCTTTAAGATCTTGAAGTCTAAACAGACAATAATAGTAATTGTGGGAATATTTTTATATATATATGTGTATACTCTTTTCCAACTAGTAGAAATAGAATATTAGTGTATTTATTAAACTATTTTAACTGTACCTGAGGATTTATTCACTTTTTCCATTTTGTGGGTTCAGTGAATGTACCTTTTACTTATCCCCTAGAATATAAGTAATCATAAGATAGTCACAGGGAGGAGACACCTAAAATCCTGGTACTACTTCTTACCAACTGGGCCAGGGTTTTCACAGTCTGACTATTTTCATGATAACAATACACCAGTGCTTATTTCTAAGACTGGGGTATTACTGGTAAGGTCAGAACTCTTTACTGGCATACTCTTACTCATATAATAATTTTAAATAACCTCCCGCTACAGTGGGGGCTCGTCTGCGGGATATATCTTTGATATTCCTGAGCCATCTTTCTATTTCTCCTGTGTAGGAAATTTTCGTTTTGGAAATTTGTTTTTTGGAAAGAGTAAACATAGTAGGAAATAATTATATTTTTAGGAGTACCATTGAGTACAGATAAAGAAAGCTGTTTCATATATGGTGAAGTCAGTTTAATTAACTTTAATTTTAACTAAGTTAATTATATTGTAGTAAATTAGTTGGAGTAAGATCGCTTGCCCTACTAGACTACAGATACATCATGGCTGACTTGGTCAAATTTAGGTCTGCTACACTGCAGGTGGGAAAAGAGCTTGGCATGGATGGTGACGTTCTGATCCGGTATGTCACGACGGAATGTGAAAAGTACACCGAGAGAGAAGCAAAGCAATTAGAAGCCAAGAAATTAGAATTGGAAGCAGAAAGAGAAGCCAAGAAATTGGAAGCAGAAAGAGAAGCCAAGAAATTGGAAGCAGAAAGAGAAGCCAAGAAATTGGAAGCAGAAAGAGAAGCCAAGAAATTAGAATTGGAAGCAGAAAGAGAAGCCAAGAAATTGGAAGCAGAAAGAGAAGCCAAGAAATTGGAAGCTGAGAGAGAAGAAAGGAGGCTACAAGCAGAGAGAGACCATGAGCTGAAAATGAGACAGCTTGATCTTGAACTTCAGGCTGGGACTATCACCCATGGTAATAGCTCACCTCATTCTGCGAATAGCTCTTTTCAGAACCCAGCAAATGGGGCCATGAACTTCCACCTAGATCCATTTGTTGAAAAGGAGGACGCAATTGAGTCGTATCTCGATAGGTATGAAAGGCTAGCCTCTACATATGGACTGGAAAAGGAAAAATGGAGTCTAAAGTTATCCCAGGGATTGAGAGGTATTGCATATGATGTGTTTCTGAAACTCCCCAAAGAAGATCAGGAAAATTATGAAATACTAAAGCAAGCCTTACTGATCCGGTATGAAAAGAACTCTGAGGCATATAGGAAGAAATTTAGAACTTCTAAACTTCTACCTGGAGAAACATATAACCAGTTCTCAGCTAGGCTAGAAACGTATTTGTTGAAATGGAGTAGTTTAGGTAAGTATCAGAAAACCTACGAGGATCTGAAAGAAATGGTTATGTTAGAGCAAGTGAAAGATTCCATGTCTCAAGAAATGAGGAAATTCCTTATGGAACAAGGAGCAGAGAGGCTGGAAGACATTTTGAAATGTGCAGAGAGATACCAAGCAGCTCAAGCTGAATTGGTAGGAACAAAAAGGAAGCAGGTAGAAGGATATAAGCCACCACCGCAGAATACCGATTTTGACCAGATGGATCAACCATACAGATACAAGCAAAGATTTGATAATAAGGACAAGAACCCTCAGACTCAGGAAAATAAACCCTATAAACAGGGAGCTAAGTGGTGCAAATTTTGTAAGATGAGCAACCACAACACGGATGAATGTGGGAGGAAAAAACCCCTTCATCATGCTGCATGTCTACAGGTGAGGACTTCTGTTAGGAAGGAACTGACTGTGGGTCAGAATAGCCTCCATCACCCACCTACCCAGGAGATAGTGACTGTGAATGGCAAACAAGTCACAGGAATGTATGACACAGGTTTGTCCTATGACGCAGTCGTATGTGCATCTCTGGTGTGCCCTGAACAAATCACCACAGAAACAGTAGAGATTCAAGGGCCACTAAAAGGAACATCACCCCTTACATTACCCATAGCAAAGATTCATGTCAGTTGTCGCTATGTGGAAGGGGAGATAAATGCAGCTGTGATAGATGATCCCTTTTACCCCCTAATGTTGGGGCGTAAATATGTTTTCTTAGGAGACCCTGTAAAACCTATGGTTATGGCAGGAATCCAGACCAAGGCTGACTCCAGGAACATAGAGAGGGACACCAACTTAAAATTTCATTCAACTGAAATGAAACGGGCTCAAGAAGCAGACAGCACATTGAAGCCTTGTTTTGGCAAATTGTCAAAGACACATAACACACCAAGGAAAGGACACTTCTATAGGGAACATGGACTCTTGTACAGGAACAGAGCTTGAAAAGCAGAGGATAGAAAGAAGGAAAACTAACCTCGGAATGGTCGATTTGCAATTGTCTTGTACCCAATAGTTAAGCTAGATATCATCCAGCTTAAAATATGGGGGAGCTATGTCGCGAAATTGGTTTCAAGCCATTGCAAACGGGATCAGTTAGATTTATAAACCCGTCTACGATCGAACGACCGCTTTCAAAATGGCGGCGTATAAGCGAAACGTGTATCGGACAGAGGGAATCGCCAACGATAAATAATAACAGAAGGGAATCCGTATGAAAAGGATTTTACATTTCAGTACAGGGAAGGATGGTGTATAACTGCATATAAGATGGAACGGTAGGAAGTTCTCATTTACGGAGATATATGCGTATTTCGGCTGCCCACAGTTACGCTAACAGCTGGTAAACCCACTTCTGTTCGAAATATTAAAATCAACAAATAACAGTTTGGGAATTTACATGGATAGGAAGATAGAGTTTTATCAGCTGTATAAAACTAGATAAGATGGAACAATATGGATATTATATATGCTGAGTATGAGAAAGGCAAAATTTCAGTCGACGCACAGATCGGCTGAAATCACGGTTCGGGAAGGATTTTTTCAGGTCTAGTCTTAGGCTGTGACGTATCTGCTCTCCGATACGTTCGCGCTGTCGTATATAAAGCGGTTCGGTAAAACTCTGAGAAGACACAACGCAAGAGGTTGAGACAAGACTGAGGGCAGATAACGCCACGACTCTAAATCCATCTGAAGTGTGAGCGGATCGCCAGAAAATTTCAGTCTAAGTGTCGGGAGTCTGAGGGTAAGCGAATTTACGATAGCTATCCTGTATAATAATTTCTTTTATTTTGTATTACAGGTTCATTTAGAATTCACAAAATATGCCTGTATAATATTCATTGATATAACGTATTATTATTTTAATATGATTTATTCATGTGCTTAGTGGAAGATGGTTGCTTGTACAAAAACGTATCAAAACTAGCCCCACAGCCAAATAGAAAATATTTATTATATTTAATGCTGTATCTCGTCGATATTAAATGCATTATCGCTTACGAAGATAAAGGCAGTCCCATGACCAGAGATTGTCTTAGGGAAATAAATTGTTAGAAGCTTCAGCATGGAAGATACCGCTTTTACGAGGTTAGGTGACTAGTCCCCTTCCTCGCTGCCTTTGCCTTCCCTAGTTCGAGCGCACAACTTTGTACCCATTTACAGCTGGTAAACTGGAGTGTTCTACAGCCAGTTTCAGTAGAAAGCAACCTGATCACGTGGTCACTCACTTTATTTATTTTATGTATTAATTTTGGGTAGTTGCTAAGATAGTATCAGATTTGAATTTGTACTTGATATGATTTGGAAGGATCAAGTTATAGAATATGAAGGGATGTATAGGAGCGGATTAAACCAGATGATGTTTATTACTGATATGTTAATATTAATTCTGTATCATTGAACTGATGTTACTTGCTATGACTGTATAACTTTGACACCTGATGACTGACTTGTCTGACTTATGTGCTAGTCAGTTATACTTAATTGAAATGTTAATATTAATGCTATATCACTGAAATGATGTCCTTACTTACTATGATTGTATAACGGTGACATCTGATGACTGACTGGTCTGACATCTGTGCTAGTCAGCTACAAGTCTAGCCAGATACTAGCCAAGGCTGATATGTTACAGGTTCCATGAAATAACTCAAACCAGACTGTCCAGTATCAGAAGCCGGTGTAGTTCATCCGAGGCCATCCCACAAAAGTGCAGGACCCCAAAGAGTGAACTTCAACTGGTCATTGGCATCCCTACTGTTGGGCCTACCAAGTCTGATACCAGCAAAGGACAGTTTCAGCAGTATCAAGTTGGAAAGATAAGTGTCCTGTTTGACACTGACCACCTATACATGTGAAACAGCCAATAGTTGAAAACAATAAGTAACCATACATAAACTCAGTCAACTGATGACAGTTATCCTAAAATTCAAAGGACTAATAACAGTGATTTCAGTAACTTTATCCTTTAAGATCTTGAAGTCTAAACAGACAATAATAGTAATTGTGGGAATATTTTTATATATATATGTGTATACTCTTTTCCAACTAGTAGAAATAGAATATTAGTGTATTTATTAAACTATTTTAACTGTACCTGAGGATTTATTCACTTTTTCCATTTTGTGGGTTCAGTGAATGTACCTTTTACTTATCCCCTAGAATATAAGTAATCATAAGATAGTCACAGGGAGGAGACACCTAAAATCCTGGTACTACTTCTTACCAACTGGGCCAGGGTTTTCACAGTCTGACTATTTTCATGATAACAATACACCAGTGCTTATTTCTAAGACTGGGGTATTACTGGTAAGGTCAGAACTCTTTACTGGCATACTCTTACTCATATAATAATTTTAAATAACCTCCCGCTACAATCAGATGATATGAGGGTCTTCAAGTGGTTGAATATGTGTTGGTAGTCTTCTGACCATTCATACGGAGTTTCATTCTGTAGTAGAGATCGCAAAGGTTCTGCAGCAGCTGACAAATTTGGTATGAATTGTGCTAGGAAATTGACAGCACCTAAGAATTGTTGCAGTTCCTTCTTTGTAGCTGGTGTTGGCATGTCATGAATATCTTCAACCTTTTTAGGGTCTGGTTTTACACCATTCTGGGTGTACAGCAATCCAAAAAATTGTATCTCCGTTGCCTTAATTGTACACTTTTTGCTGTTGAATGTTAGCCCATTGGCCTGTGCTACATGCATCAAGTTAATCAAGTTACGGTCGTGTTCTTGTTCTGACCTGCCGCAGACTACAATGTCATCCGCAATAGCCACTGTACCAGAACATTGCTCAACAATGTTGTCAATCTTCTGTTGGAAGATGTCTTGTGATACATTCAAACCAAATGGGAGTCTCTTGAAACAATATCTGCCGAATGGTGTTCGAAAAGTTGTAAGGAGTTGACTTTCCTCTGCTATCTCAACACTCCAGTATCCGTGTACAGCATCTAGTTTAGAAAAATATTTGGCATTGTGGAATCTGTGAGTTATCTCTTCCACTGTATGCATTTTGTGTGGACAGCGCTTTAGACTGTTGTTTAAGTGTTTTGGGTCAAGGCAAACCCGAAGAGAACCATCCTGCTTCAGAACGGTTGTGATACTACTACACCAATCAGAATGCTCTTCAACCTTTCTTATAACATCATTCTGCACCATCTTTTCTAGTTCTGTGGCAAGTTTCTGTTTAACATGTATAGGATACTTTCTAGGTGGGTCTATCTTTGGCTCAGCGTTGTCTTTTAAAAAGAATCTTGCCTTTCCTGGAAGTTTGCCTATTCTGTCGAACTGTTCTGGGAATCGCTGTTTAAGGTCATCTACTCCAGTGACGTGTAGAGTAAGATGTTCTTTTTTGTCAGCTTTAATGTTGTTAATAGTTACCACACTCAACTTTTCACACATTGGTAAACCCAAAATTGCAGGTCCTTCAACATCTACCAAGTAAAATGTTGACGATGTCCATTCAGAGTCTCTGTATAAACATTCAAGTGTTACTGCTCCAAAACAGTCTATACTTGTTCCATTGTAAGCTCTTAGCTTTGTCCTGCCACTCCTACGTTTTACATCCCTTGTGGGAAATCCTTGCTCATCCACCTTGTCAGGCATGATCTGTCTGAATATTCTTAAGGGTAGAGTGTTACCTTGGGCACCTGTGTCTATCTTGAACCGAATGTTTCTTTCTTTGTGCATTTTAATTCCTGGTATTCGGAATTGTACCTTGCAGAAAGCCTGCGTTCTCTTTGGTTCATTACTGAAAGTTAGTATCTTCACAGTATCAAAAGTGGAAGGATCACTTTCTTCACTGGAGTCAAGGTCCTCAGTCATCATAGAGTGTGTTTGTTTTGACGACTTTCTGCTGTGAAGTTTGTGTTGAGCACTGTCTTGTTTCCTCTTGAAACATAATTTTATCCAGTGGCCCCTCTTTCTGCAGTAATGACATGTAGAGCCTTCATCCAGAAGTTGTTGTAAAGTTAGCGTATCACTCTGGCTCAGTAGCCATTTCTGGAACTCTGGCATTGGTGTGCTAAGAAGAATCTGTTCAATAATTCGCTCTTTTTCTTCTTCGTTGCTAAATTTACATACTCTTGTTTTCTCCTTAATGCGAGTGAAGAAATCATCTAGGCTTTCACCACGTTTCTGTCGCAGGTGGTGAAGCTCTAATCTTGCCGCTCTAAAGTTTGTGTGCTTTATGATCAGACGCTTTTCAAATTCGTCCAATATGGCTACGGGGTCGGTTGCCGACTCAACCGGCATGGCGGTAGCAAAACTGTTGTAGATTTTCAAACCTTCATCGTCCAATGCTTCTAGGATATATGGAGTTAGGGTTTGTCCTTCCAGATCAGTGGTCTTGGAATATAGATCTATGCGTTGGCGCCATAACAAGAAAGCTTCACTCTTATCATCGTGACCGGCGAATCTCATTTGCGGTGCGTTGCGATATTGTTTCACCGCCATGGCTGACTTCGATGACGAAAATTAGCCGAATACTGTACTCACGTGTTATCGTGTAGCTGTTTTGCGTCAGTCCGGTATCGACCGCTGCCACCATGTAATGTTATGATGTATGTATATAAGCATTACCTCGTCATCTACACAAGCACACACGTTTCAGAAGGGACTCAGTAAAAGCATGTTCAATTCGTAGCCATGTTTATTTACAGAATATCGTACATGTCAAGATTCGCATTATATTACAATGTGTGGTTCGTACTTTAATGTATTCATATTACAATAATCTGGTGCACCATGTGGCTCACAGGGTAGACGGAGTTATACATGGAATGTATGTCAAAGCATAAGTTGGTTTTTTGGCAGCTACTGAAAGGCAAAAATCACAAGATATAATATACAGAAAATATTGACCTTGCTAGTTTGCCAATTTATATATTTTTAACTTTTTTTTAAACCAGCATAGACCAGAGTTCCAGGGATGGTTAGAAATACCCTTTTTTTTTTTTTTTTTTTTTTTTTAACATCCCATACAACCTCTGATGGATTATAATAGTGTGGCTAATTCAAAATAATAATTTTGATTTCCGATATCTAAAAATGGCTTCATTTCACTTCTCCATACAGTCCAGATAAAGTAAATCATAAGTATAAAATTGTGTAAATGTGTGTCTGTACCCTTCCCTTTCCAAAATAAAGCAGTCTCTCACATCTGCTATATTGTTAACAAGGTGGAGGAGGAATAACTTACTTCTTTTTATGCCTGGAGGCTTATCTGGAGTCATCCTTGTATGACCACCAGCTACACACAATGCTATAGTATGTAGATTTGGATGTGAACCTGTGTCTATGAGGCTAATTACACCCTCATTGACTTTGAAATCATCCACACACTTCCAGGGATTCCCCTTGTGGTGAAACATGTTGAGAACCCAGCATTGCACACTAAGCTTGCAGGAGTCACTTGAGGCTCAGACGTAGCTCTGGCTACTACCTGATTTCCTGCATGCAGGAGGATCTCACTATGGGCCCCATGATAGGCAGGGGTAGCTGAGAAGTGGCTCTGTGTAGGACATGATGATTCCTTGCAAGAGCCCAGAACCAGAGTACAGTATTTTAGCTCTGCTTATTTGGAGGGCCCTCTTGGATGACGGGGAATGCACAGTATGCCACAAGCCCCTTCCGCCTAGCTTGGGACCCGATATGAATAGCAGAAGAGTCACAGGAAAAGTCTAGATATTCAGTGTAGATAAAACCAAGGACTCCTCAACTCAGTATTGGCTGCAAACGAGCAAAAAGCTCAGCAGCCCTAGTTAAACAACAACAAACACCATTTTTAATACAGAAAACAATTTATAATATTAAGTATAGCAACAACAAAAAAGTTTACAAAAACATAATTTGCCTATCTTTCTTCTCAAAACTTGACATTCCAAACGTACATTTTTATCAAAATGTAATACAAAATATAAAGATAATGCAGATCTCCTAGCTGAAAGTGAATAGGAATACAGGAACTAGTGAAGCAAGTAAACAGCGTAAGTCATGAACATGGATTGGACATTAACACTGAGAAAACAAAAACTATGATAATTAGGAAAGCAGATGATAAGCCAGTGTTAAAGATAAGAATAAATGGGAAAATCCTGGAACGAGTCGATAGTTTCTCATATCTTAGTTATATAATAACAGAAGATGACAGATGGGAAACAGAAATCAAGATGAGAATATGATGATGAATACAAAATAACATGTTTATGTTTTACTTAAGCACATTAACAAAAAGCGTTACGAAAAAGTGTCTTTTTTATGGCACAAAAACAGATTTTAAAAATTATAAATAAAAAAATAGAGGATATCCAGAGTAAGATATAACAGAAGGACACTGCTTCTTACCAAGAGGAGATCACATCACAGACTCAAGTACAGTCTGTTCAACAAATAGAAAATCAGACAACACATGTGTCCAACAGGAGAAGACAAACAGTAGAACATCAAAATCCTACCCCTTAAGCTCCTCAAGGAGCATAATCCTTCAGCAAACTTATGCCAGGTCTTCCTGTCCTGTGCCATCATTTGCAAGTCTCTATGTCTTCCTCATCATTTTTATTTCTGTCTCAAGTTCTCTTTACCATGTGGTTTTGTTTTCAGTCTACCTCAGTTTCTTTTACCCTGGGGGCTCCAGAGAACTGCCTTGTAATGCTATCAACAGGTTTTCTCACTGTATATTCTATCTATCACCAAATATATAAATAAAACATAAATAAAATGGTATGAAATCAGTTTTACAAGTTAACGGTACACAGGAAACAAAGGACGTTTCGGGTTTTACCCTTCATCAGCCAGTTACGAAGAGGTGACAAGGACAAGAATTACATATAGGAGCTACAAATATATATGATGATGAGGAACACACCAAATGAGCGAAACATGCAGATGGAACAGCGGTGCTAAGTGAAACATGCAGATGGAACAGCGGTGCTAAGTGAAACATGCAGATGGAACAGCGGTGCTAAGCGAAATGAGAACAATAATACTGTAAGAAAATCATAAAACCAGACAGACATATCGAAACAAGAAAGTAAATAATCAACGAAATGAAGACAGGAATGAACAACGCTATTGAAACAAGTAAAAAGTCACTTATCTATCACCAGCATCTTCGTCTCATCTCTTGTTCCACTGGCACTTACAGAGCCATATAATAGAACTGACTTGACATTTGAATTGAAGAAAATTATTTTTGTGCTGGACTTGATTTCTTTTGATCTCCATATATTTCTCAATGCAAGGAAAGCTCCATGAGCCGTTTGTGTTCTTATTTTGATATTGTTGTCTGACTTTCCAGTTTTGTCTATATTGCTACCAAAAGTTAAATATGATTCTGCATCTTATATGGGTTTTTCTTCAAGTGCAGTCTTACAGTAGAACGTGTTCTCCAAAGATTTTCATCCACTTTAGAGTTGTAAGATTAACAACACAGCCTTCACCGATCTCTTTGAGGGAGAAACTGTATGGTGATTAGAGAAGCCCGAGACAGTCCTCTGACTTTATAGAAGCTGATATGGCTGAAGAAGTAGAAGCATGGCCTTCTCCAGTTTCTTTCAGGGAGAAGCACAATGGCGGTGAGAGAAGTCTTAGACAGACTGTCAACTTTATGAGAGAAATCATTGTGATTATGTGAGAAAAGGTGATGAAAAAAGATGAAGAAATAGATAAAATCAACAAATACTAAGCAGTATGAAAACAGGGGACAGAAATAAACATCTTTCCTATGGTTTCTGTAACCCGGTGAAATCATCATTACTATTACTCCCCTTTTCACTCCTTATAGAGCATGAAGCAAGCACTGCAGCTGTTTCTCTTTCAGGAACCTTGCACAGAATCATTCCTGTTCTTTTGCAGTGGGAGTTACTGTAGTAATTTGTTTACGTGATGACGTTGCTAGCCCCATGCCCCAGGGTTTTGGGGCAATTAGCATTTTGAATTGCCCTGCTCCAGCTCCTCTCCAGCATCAATAGTGACTGCTCCAGCTGCTGTCCATGCTCTGACTCAAATTGTTTTTTTTTAATGCACATTGTAACTTTGAAAAAGTGTTGGTGGTGGTGGGTTTTTATTTAAATAGGAGTTTTGCCTCGTTTTAGCGAGTTGCACCCCATTCAACCTAGACACAAGGTCTGTCGGTTATTTTAGGGCACATGTCCAAATAAATAAGACCTTGTGGTCTAGTGATGAATATGTATAAAAACACATTTTGAACATGTAATTATACTCAACATAAGTGCACATTGTTGTTGTTTAACTAGGGCTGCCGAGCCTGTCACGTTTTCAAAGCCAGTGTCAAATGGCATTATCTACATTGTAGATCTAAGCTTTTACTGTGGCTTTTCTAACATTCTGTAACTTATTGAGCTGGAAGTCATAAGTTTCAGTTTCTTTCCCTGGTATTTAATCCTGGCTCGGTATGCATTTAATGTATCATCATATTAGTTTTAAGCTAGCAGGGGGAAAGGGACTTGGCATTATGTGCATTGCCCACCATGAATCTCCAACATTTTCTGTCTCTCTTTTCAATAGTAGTACACTCTGACAGACCCATTTCTGTCCATCACTTAAGGTTATCTTCCCACTTAAAGTGCTGACTTCTTTTTGCATGCTTGCCTTCAACCCTTCTTTCTATTATGATCTTCAGCAAGGTATTGTCTTTTTAGCTGTATTTTTTTTAAATATTTTAGCTGTCTAACTTTGATCTCTTTCATTAATTTTGTTTTCGTTTCTAGCTTTTCTAGGACCTCTTTATTTGTTTTATTCTCTTTCCACGAGATATTCCCCATTCTTCTATGTATCCTCATCTTAAGAGCCTCCAATTATTTCTTCCAACTGCTTGTTCCAACATCCATGTTTCTATACCATAGAGTAATGAAAAGAATATATAACACTTGATGACTCGGTTGTGATTTGTGAGTTATTTGATTAGATGTCAGAATTTGTCTGATTTTGTTGAATGTAGTTCCAAATATACATAGAGCTAACATACAGTGCTCTGGTTCTGGGCTGTCCCAAGGAACCATCACACCCTGCACAGAGCCACTTCCCAGGTCCCCTCACCTGTCATCTATTTATTGTGGGATCTTCTTGCACACAGTCAACTCAGATAAAAACCAGAGTTAAGGCTGGAGCTCAAGTGATTCACCCAGGCTTAGCTTGCAATACTGGGTTCTCAACATTTTGCACCATAGTAGAGATTATGATGTTGTGCCACTCTGGTGAGGCTGCTTGATCCCTGAGTATTGAGCAGGTAACGCAAGGAATCGAAGGTTACCCATTTCCAGGATGCACCATGTGGAGGTTCTCTAGGGTCTTGGCAGTGACATACTAACAGGGGTTTAAGGGAGCGGTTTGCTCCCAGTGACAGCCAGGAATGGGGTGCCATTGAACACTATCATGACAGCACTGTATTACAGTTTTAAAATCTACTTGCAAACATAATATATTTTTCTGCATGTTTACATGTGGGGGGGGGGGGGGGGGGGGGTGGGGGGGGGGGGTGGGGGGGGGGGGGGGGGGGGGGGGGGGGGGTGTTTTGCCAAAGGAAGGATTCGTCCCTGATGCCAAATAATTTACGTACGTCCCTGAGTCTTTATTGGTTTAAACCTGGAAGTGTGAATTCCAGTGTATCCCAGTTTTCATAGTTAAGCTTGAAATTAAAAGAGTATTAAACATACATATATTTATGCTCAAGATAAGTGTGTATGTTTAAGCACGAATTAAAACCAGGTTCTAACTCACTGGGGTACGTGAAAGAAGTAAGAAAGACATTACTGTGCTACCATGTCTGTTGACATTTTCCATAAAGCCCATAAAGATCTTTGATTATTACCTGGAGACTTACACTTCAATGGTTGCCCAGTATTGCTGAGTAGCTCAGAAACAACTAAAAAGCTGACAGATAGATATGTGTCCATGAGGGGAGGACAGACAAACCGTAGACCCACGGTCCATGTTCAAGACTGTCGGCTTATTGAAAGGAGCAGGGTGGCTTTGTGACCCACTCATACCCAGTTAAGGGAGAAATTGTATGGTGACAAGAGAAGCCTTAGGTGGACTGCCACCTTTATAAGAAAGATAGATATGGCTATTTGAGAGCGAACAACAAAAAAACAAGGACAAAGAAGATAGTAGCTCAGATATAACAACCTCATTAATGTGTTATTGGTCATCAGCATTACTAGTTAAACAGAAGTGTGTAGTTCTGAAAACTTGAATTCAGATTCCACAAATTTGTAGTCTGCGATTAGCAGAAGTTATTATTATTTATGGCATACCGATTAAAGAGCATACATGAAGGAAATTTGTGTTCTGATTTTTGTTTCATTTATGCATGCTTGTCATCGGTTGGATTACGTTTGACACTGATGTTGTTCGGTTCATTCTTGTTGATGTTGTTTGGTTCATTCTTGTTGATGTTGTTCAGTTCATTCTTGTTGATGTTGTTTGGTTCATTCTTGTTAATGTTGTTTGGTTCATTCTTGTTGATGTTGTTTGGTTCATTCTTGTTAATGTTGTTTGGTTCATTCTTGTTGATGTTGTTTGGTTCATTCTTGTTCATTTTGTTTGGTTCATTCTTGTCGACGTTGTTTGGTTCATTCTTGTTGATGTTGTTTGGTTCATTCTTGTTGATTTTGTTTGGTTCATTCTTGTTGATGTTGTTTGGTTCATTCTTGTTGATTTTGTTTGGTTCATTCTTGTTGATGTTGTTTGGTTCATTCTTGTTGATTTTGTTTGGTTCATTCTTGTTGATGTTGTTTGGTTCATTCTTGTTGATGTTGTTTGGTTCATTCTTGTTGATGTTGTTTGGTTCATTCTTGTTGATGTTGTTTGGTTCATTCTTGTTGATGTTGTTTGGTTCATTCTTGTTGATTTTGTTTGGTTCATTCTTGTTGACGTTGTTTGGTTCATTCTTGTTGACGTTGTTTGGTTCATTCTTGTTGATGTTGTTCAGTTCATTCTTGTTGATGTTGTTCAATTCATTCTTGTTGATTTTGTTTGGTTCATTCTTGTTGATGTTGTTTGGTTCATTCTTGTTGATGTTGTTTGGTTCATTCTTGTTGATTTTGTTTGGTTCATTCTTGTTGATGTTGTTCAAATCATTCTTGTTGATGTTGTTTGGTTCATTCTTGTTGATTTTGTTTGGTTCATTCTTGTTGACGTTGTTTGGTTCATTCTTGTTGATGTTGTTCGGTTCATTCTTGGTGATGTTGTTTGGTTCATTCTTGGTGATGTTATTTGGTTCATTCTTGTTGATCTTGTTCAGTTCATTCTTGTTGATTGATGTTGTTCAATTCATTCTTGTTGATTTTGTTTTGGTTCATTCTTGGTGAATGTTGTTGTTCGGTTCATTCTTGTTGATGTTATTTGGTTCATTCTTGTTGATGTTGTTTGGTTCATTCTTGTTGATGTTGTTTGGTTCATTCTTGTTGATTTTGTTTCGTTCATTCTTGTTGATGTTGTTTGGTTCATTCTTGTTGATGTTATTTGGTTCATTCTTGGTGATGTTGTTTGGTTCATTCTTGGTGATGTTGCTTGGTTCATTCTTGTTGATGTTGTTTGGTTCATTCTTGTTGATGTTGTTTGGTTCATTCTTGTTGATTTTGTTTCGTTCATTCTTGGTGATGTTGTTCGGTTCATTCTTGTTGATGTTATTTGGTTCATTCTTGTTGATCTTGTTCAGTTCATTCTTGTTGATGTTGTTCAATTCATTCTTGTTGATGTTGTTTGGTTCATTCTTGTTGATGTTGTTTGGTTCATTCTTGGTGATGTTGCTTAGTTCATTCTTGTTGATGTTGTTTGGTTCATTCTTGTTGATGTTGTTTGGTTCATTCTTGTTGATTTTGTTTCATTCATTCTTGTTGATGTTGTTTGGTTCATTCTTGTTGATGTTGTTTGGTCCATTCTTGTTGATGTTGTTTGGTTCATTCTTGTTGATGTTGTTTGGTTCATTCTTGTTGATGTTGTTCAGTTCATTCTTGTTGATGTTGGTTGGTTCATTCTTGTTGATGTTGTTCAATTCATTCTTGTTGATGTTGTTCAATTCATTCTTGTTGATTTTGTTTGGTTCATTCTTGTTGATGTTGTTTGGTTCATTCTTGTTGATGTTGTTTGGTTCATTCTTGTTGATGTTGTTTGGTTCATTCTTGTTGATGTTGTTTGGTTCATTCTTGTTGATGTTGTTTGGTTCATTCTTGTTGATGTTGTTTGGTTCATTCTTGTTGATGTTGTTTGGTTCATTCTTGTTGATTTTGTTTGGTTCATTCTTGTTGATGTTGTTTGGTTCATTCTTGTTGATGTTGTTTGGTTCATTCTTGGTGATGTTGCTTGGTTCATTCTTGTTGATGTTGTTTGGTTCATTCTTGTTGATGTTGTTTGGTTCATTCTTGTTGATTTTGTTTCGTTCATTCTTGTTGATGTTGTTTGGTTCATTCTTGTTGATTTTGTTTGGTTCATTCTTGTTGACGTTGTTTGGTTCATTCTTGTTGATGTTAGTTGGTTCATTCTTGTTGGTGTTGTTTGGTTCATTCTTGTTGATGTTGTTTGGTTCATTCTTGTTGATTTTGTTTCGTTCATTCTTGTTGACGTTGTTTGGTTCATTCTTGTTGATGTTGTTCAGTTCATTCTTGTTGATGTTGGTTGGTTCATTCTTGTTGATTTTGTTTGGTTCATTCTTGTTGACGTTGTTTGGTTCATTCTTGTTGACGTTGTTTGGTTCATTCTTGTTGATGTTGTTCAATTCATTCTTGTTGATTTTGTTTGGTTCATTCTTGTTGACGTTGTTTGGTTCATTCTTGTTGATTTTGTTTGGTTCATTCTTGTTGACGTTGTTTGGTTCATTCTTGTTGATGTTGTTCGGTTCATTCTTGGTGATGTTGTTTGGTTCATTCTTGGTGATGTTATTTGGTTCATTCTTGTTGATCTTGTTCAGTTCATTCTTGTTGATGTTGTTCAATTCATTCTTGTTGATTTTGTTTGGTTCATTCTTGGTGATGTTGTTTGGTTCATTCTTGGTGATGTTGCTTGGTTCATTCTTGTTGATGTTGTTTGGTTCATTCTTGTTGATGTTGTTTGGTTCATTCTTGTTGATGTTGTTTGGTTCATTCTTGTTGATGTTGTTTGGTTCATTCTTGTTGATGTTATTTGGTTCATTCTTGGTGATGTTGTTTGGTTCATTCTTGGTGATGTTGCTTGGTTCATTCTTGTTGATGTTGTTTGGTTCATTCTTGTTGATGTTGTTTGGTTCATTCTTGTTGATTTTGTTTCATTCATTCTTGGTGATGTTGTTCGGTTCATTCTTGTTGATGTTATTTGGTTCATTCTTGTTGATCTTGTTCACTTCATTCTTGTTGATGTTGTTCAATTCATTCTTGTTGATGTTGTTTGGTTCATTCTTGTTGATGTTGTTTGGTTCATTCTTGGTGATGTTGCTTGGTTCATTCTTGTTGATGTTGTTTGGTTCATTCTTGTTGATGTTGTTTGGTTCATTCTTGTTGATTTTGTTTCGTTCATTCTTGTTGATGTTGTTTGGTTCATTCTTGTTGATGTTGTTTGGTTCATTCTTGTTGATGTTGTTTGGTTCATTCTTGTTGATGTTGTTTGGTTCATTCTTGTTGATGTTGTTCAGTTCATTCTTGTTGATTTTGTTTGGTTCATTCTTGTTGATGTTGTTTGGTTCATTCTTGTTGATTTTGTTTGGTTCATTCTTGTTGATGTTGTTTGGTTCATTCTTGGTGATGTTGCTTGGTTCATTCTTGTTGATGTTGTTTGGTTCATTCTTGTTGATGTTGTTTGGTTCATTCTTGTTGATTTTGTTTCGTTCATTCTTGTTGATGTTGTTCAGTTCATTCTTGTTGATGTTGTTTGGTTCATTCTTGTTGATGTTGTTTGGTTCATTCTTGTTGATTTTGTTTGGTTCATTCTTGTTGATGTTGTTCAGTTCATTCTTGTTGATGTTGTTTGGTTCATTCTTGTTGATGTTGTTTGGTTCATTCTTGGTGATGTTGCTTGGTTCATTCTTGTTGATGTTGTTTGGTTCATTCTTGTTGATGTTGTTTGGTTCATTCTTGTTGATTTTGTTTCGTTCATTCTTGTTGATGTTGTTTGGTTCATTCTTGTTGATGTTGTTTGGTTCATTCTTGTTGATTTTGTTTAGTTCATTCTTGTTGACGTTGTTTGGTTCATTCTTGTTGATGTTAGTTGGTTCATTCTTGTTGATGTTGTTTGGTTCATTCTTGTTGATGTTGTTTGGTTCATTCTTGTTGATTTTGTTTCGTTCATTCTTGTTGACGTTGTTTGGTTCATTCTTGTTGATGTTGTTCAGTTCATTCTTGTTGATGTTGGTTGGTTCATTCTTGTTGATTTTGTTTGGTTCATTCTGGTTGACGTTGTTTGGTTCATTCTAGTTGATGTTGTTCAATTCATTCTTGTTGATTTTGTTTGGTTCATTCTTGTTGATGTTGTTTGGTTCATTCTTGTTGATGTTGTTTGGTTCATTCTTGTTGATTTTGTTTGGTTCATTCTTGTTGATGTTGTTCAAATCATTCTTGTTGATGTTGTTTGGTTCATTCTTGTTGATTTTGTTTGGTTCATTCTTGTTGACGTTGTTTGGTTCATTCTTGTTGATGTTGTTCGGTTCATTCTTGGTGATGTTGTTTGGTTCATTCTTGGTGATGTTATTTGGTTCATTCTTGTTGATCTTGTTCAGTTCATTCTTGTTGATGTTGTTCAATTCATTCTTGTTGATTTTGTTTGGTTCATTCTTGGTGATGTTGTTTGGTTCATTCTTTTTGATGTTGTTTGGTTCATTCTTGGTGATGTTGCTTGGTTCATTCTTGTTGATGTTGTTTGGTTCATTCTTGTTGATGTTGTTTGGTTCATTCTTGTTGATTTTGTTTCGTTCATTCTTGTTGACGTTGTTTGGTTCATTCTTGTTGATGTTATTTGGTTCATTCTTGGTGATGTTGTTTGGTTCATTCTTGGTGATGTTGCTTGGTTCATTCTTGTTGATGTTGTTTGGTTCATTCTTGTTGATGTTGTTTGGTTCATTCTTGTTGATTTTGTTTCGTTCATTCTTGGTGATGTTGTTCGGTTCATTCTTGTTGATGTTATTTGGTTCATTCTTGTTGATCTTGTTCAGTTCATTCTTGTTGATGTTGTTCAATTCATTCTTGTTGATTTTGTTTGGTTCATTCTTGGTGATGTTGTTTGGTTCATTCTTGGTGATGTTGCTTGGTTCATTCTTGTTGATGTTGTTTGGTTCATTCTTGTTGATGTTGTTTGGTTCATTCTTGTTGATTTTGTTTCGTTCATTCTTGTTGACGTTGTTTGGTTCATTCTTGTTGATGTTGTTCAGTTCATTCTTGTTGATTTTGTTTGGTTCATTCTTGTTGATGTTGTTTGGTTCATTCTTGTTGATGTTGTTTGGTTCATTCTTGTTGATGTTGGTTGGTTCATTCTTGTTGATGTTGTTCAATTCATTCTTGTTGATTTTGTTTGGTTCATTCTTGTTGATGTTGTTTGGTTCATTCTTGTTGATGTTGTTTGGTTCATTCTTGTTGATTTTGTTTGGTTCATTCTTGTTGATGTTGTTTGGTTCATTCGTGTTGATGTTGTTTGGTTCATTCTTGTTGATGTTGTTTGGTTCATTCTTGTTGATTTTGTTTGGTTCATTCTTGTTGATGTTGTTTGGTTCATTCTTGTTGATGTTGTTCAGTTCATTCTTGTTGATGTTGTTCAATTCATTCTTGTTGATTTTGTTTGGTTCATTCTTGTTGATGTTGGTTGGTTCATTCTTGTTGACGTTGTTTGGTTCATTCTTGTTGATGTTGTTTGGTTCATTCTTGATGATTTTGTTTGGTTCATTCTTGTTGACGTTGTTTGGTTCATTCTTGTTGATGTTGTTCAGTTCATTCTTGTTGATGTTGTTCAATTCATTCTTGTTGATTTTGTTTGGTTCATTCTTGTTGATGTTGTTTGGTTCATTCTTGTTGATGTTGTTTGGTTCATTCTTGGTGATGTTGTTTGGTTCATTCTTGTTGATTTTGTTTGGTTCATTCTTGTTGATGTTGTTTGGTTCATTCTTGTTGATGTTGTTCGGTTCATTCTTGGTGATGTTGTTTGGTTCATTCTTGTTGATGTTGTTCGGTTCATTCTTGTTGATTTTGTTTGGTTCATTCTTGTTGATGTAGTTCAGTTGATTCTTGTTGATGTTGTTCAATTCATTCTTGTTGATTTTGTTTGGTTCATTCTTGTTGATGTTGTTTGGTTCATTCTTGGTGATGTTGCTTGGTTCATTCTTGTTGATTTTGTTTGGTTCATTCTTGTTGATTTTGTTTGGTTCATTCTTGTTGATGTTGTTTGGTTCATTTTTGTTGATGTTATTTGGTTCATTCTTGTTGATGTTGTTCGGTTCATTCTTGGTAATGTTGTTTGGTTCATTCTTGTTGATGTTATTTGGTTCATTCTTGTTGATGTTGTTCAGTTCATTCTTGTTGATGTTGTTTGGTTCATTCTTGTTGTAATGAAATTTACAGGATGATTGAAAAGTTACTTCTCATTTTTAAATCCTCACTTGTATTAACTGGATATACATGAAACAAATGTCAAAATAAGTATCGAAAGCTGCCATTTGACAAATAAGCTTTTTTGTTTTGAAACAGAAACAAAATAATATTTTTTTAAATTGCTAATTTGTTGTTGTTGATGTTTAACTAAGGCTGCTGAGCTTCTCGCTCTGTTGCAGCCAATACCAAATTGAAGATTCCTTAGTATTATCTACGTTGTAGATCTAGGCTTTACCTGTGGCTTATCTGCAATTCCGAAATGTGCTGAGTTGAAGTCATGAGCTCTAGTTTCTCCAGCTTGGCTTGCATTTAAAGGATTGTCACATATGATCCCAAGCCAGTAGCAAGAAACGTGTGGCATACTGTGCAATCCCCGCCATCCAATGGAGGATCTCCAACTATGCAGAGCTAAAATACTGTGCTCTTGTTCTGGGCACTCCCAAGGAATTGTCACGTCCTGCACAGAGCCACTTCTCAACTCCCTCTGCCTATCACTGGGTCCATAGTGAGATCCTCCTTCATGCAGTCAACCAGGTCAAAGCCAAAGAATTACGTCTCGGGCTCAATTGACTTCTCCAAGCTTAGTGTGCAATGTTGGGTTCTCAACAAGTTTCACCACAGAACCCAACATTGCACATTGTGATCTCTCACACCTTCAGCCCTCCGGCAGTATCATTTTTTTTCTTATTTTTCTCACATCACTTTTATTTGGCATAAATCATGCCTTTTCATTCGTTATTTTCACTATTTTGCTCTATGCTGGACATAGCATGGTGATGTCTCTAACACGCCACTCCCCTATGGCAGTATTTGCTACGGGAGTAATTCGTATCTTATTGTTTCACACTTCAATCCCAGCCTGTTGTTACGCTCCGCCAGGTTTGGTGACCCGGCCGGCGATAATATTTTATCGCATAATCCGTCTGACCACCAACATTTGACCGATTGGAAAGCTGTTGATCGTGTTGACACAAGCTTGTATTGTGCGTACGATGAAAGAAGACAACACTGTCTGACCAGACATCTGTCTGGCGGAGGCACGCAAATAAAGGGGATAATTAGATAATCTGTCGGGATAGACATCTGGGCGGAAGACATTAAGCCAGGAAAACACGGTCACAATATTGTGATAGACAGAGGTGCGGCCGGAAGTCTTATGTAACGAAATGACATCACTGTTGTAAGAGACCACGCGTGTATATTAAATTTAATATTTTCAAATACGCGTGGGATGAGTAATGATAAACTTCCCCACCCAAACAGTGCTAGATAGATTTGATTGGTTCGCCAGAATCTACAATGGATTTGATTGGGACATTCGGCGGAAACACAGCTGGGATGGGAAACTAAGGGTTGTGAGATATACTGTAGAAATCAGACATCGCAGCGTTAACGAAGCACCTCCGAAAAAAGCCAGAGGAATGAGGATAGGACTTACAATTTCACAGCTATAAGTACCAGATCGAGTATTGGGCAACTTTGGAATTTACAAGTAAACCCGCAATTTTAATACAAGACTGAAAACTTGGGAATTTTATCACAAGTCAGAGAGGAATTCTAACCACAGTTTTCCCAGGCCAGGAATTCGCGAAACACCAGCCGTCACAGGAATTAACTCATATTTCCCAGACCAAGTCATAAGAGGAATTATACAAACAGTTTTCCCAGGCCTGGAATTTGCAGAACACCAGCCGTCAGAGGAATTAACTCATATTTCCAGACCTAAGTGATCTTGAAGCTCTAATACAGAGCTGTGTCCATTCTAAATCTGTGCCAGGAGAAGTGTGTATTCCCAAAATTTTGGGGTAAGTGTAAACAAATTATTTACTAATGTAAATTTTACAGGTTTCTTGCTAAGTGGTTATATACGAGGCTGGCAACCTCAGCATATGAAAATAGTATATGCATGAACCACTACTGCAAGAGATGGTGATTGTTTCTGACTAGTCGTGCGGGAAACCCGACAGCAGAGATGATCCCAGAACTCAGACGGGTGTAAGGATGAGTAATGAGTGATGATTACATCACATGTGCCTCAAGTGTATAGAATCTTTTGTGAGATTTATATACCTTTTTGGGACCCCAAGATGCAGCAATAGTGAATGCAGTCAGCGACCCATAGCTGTACTGCTTGCATCAGGACCAGCGAACCAGAGCTGGTCAAGACCGCACTCCACCTCCACGTGGTGGTCCTGGAAACGGTCTGCAGCAGTGCAGTCTGGCTGAGCGAGTGCGGATCGCAATGGGAAGGCAAACCCGGTCCCTAAAAAATGCCGTGCTGAAGTCGGATGTGTCGACCGAAAGGTGCAGATATCACAGCTTAGGCGTAAACAGACACAACGCAACCATCGTCCTTGTCAGGGCGAACGAGGAAGAAGAAGATATACCTTTTTTAATTGTAATTCAGGCAGATCATTATTCACGCACTCCAGACGCAATTTCCTAGTTAATACCCAGAAGGATATTGGTGAATTTTCATCATATTCCCTGAGTTACAGTGTGTGCTCGGGAATTTAATTCTTCTGAGAGGTTAACATTGGTGGGTGGAGCGCATGACAATGGGCCTGTTAGTTTGCGGAGAACAAATGTACTCAGCAGAAGGCATTTGTTTCTTTCTATTTGTCACAGTTCGTGGTTACAAGCCATCAGACTTAAGTACTGAAGTTCCTACGCCACTAGTGTGAGAGAAGAGTATCAACACTAACCGCCTACAGTGGACGAGTTATGTGGAGAAGTGTACTCATCACCAAAAAGAAGTGACGGAAACCACAGCTGCAGGACTCATCTGGAGCTAAGTTTTTGTGTAACAGGCTACAGCAGAAATCAAAGACATTCTAAAGCCCATTCTAAACCTCAGTGAGGAAACTTTAATTTCAATTTTCACCCAATTTTCCATGTTTATTTTCCCATGTTAAAAACTAATTGACTATTAAATTTGTTGTATGTTATTTTAAACTAAACAATAATAGTTGATTCAGTTTATATGTACGAAAGCAAACGTATGAGCCAGTTTTTCTTGATAAATACATATATATATATATATATATATATATATATATATATATATATATATATATATATATATATATATATATATATATATAGAGAGAGAGAGAGAGAGAGAGAGAGAGAGAGAGCCATTACTTATAAGAGGGCATTCGTTGGATTACTCCAACTGGGGGCTTGAACGGGCCAGAATCATTGCATAACCCCTTCACAAAAGGCGACGGACCAGATAATAAGTTAACAAATTTGCTCAGCCCTTCAGCAGCGTTTGTTCTTGACTTCTGGGAATATCTTGTGAATGCACCCCTAAGGTAGAATCGCTATTTATCTTCTATCTACATCTTTGCCAAGAGTAATCTTGCGCGAAGATAGATACCTTGGACGACCTACTTTTAGATACGCTTGCGTTGTGACCATTAGTGGACCCCTACTGCAAAGCAAGGGGAGGAAATCCCGTGACAAGCAGTCATTTTATCAGTGCCGCAGTTACACTCATCCGTCGTTCCTATCTTTAGCTTGTTGAATAGATGGTATTCCAATCTGTTGTGGCCTGTGGGACGTCTGAAGATTACCACGTTCACTTCTGCTAAGCTGTTAATATGCATTTTTGTGTGGTGACCTTGATGATCTGATTCCCATTTGCGCCTGTATCTGCTCTTGAAAGAACTTCTGATCTCTTCATTAGTTATGCTTGTGTCAAGTTGAGGTAGCTTTCCGCTTTCCTTTGCCAATCTGTCAGCCTCTTCATTGCGGGGGATGTTGCAATGAGATGGGATCCAATGTACTGCAACTCCATTGAATCATTTACACAGTTTGTCGAGTACTACTCGTAGATCATCCAGGATTGCATTATTCTACTATAAAGTATTGAACACGTCCCTTCTCTACGGTGGGGTGGAGGTAAAAAAGTAATGCGTCATACTAGGACAAAAGACAAGAAAAAACTTACGTTATGGCCACAAGGCCTTTTTCTTGGACAAACTAACAAACAGTATCTGCTAAGGAGTTACATTTACCTTTACATCTTTAAGTTAGTATGAATTTATAAGTGGCAAAGAATGAAGAATATTGCTTGTCGTTCTTTAATCAGCTCTTAATCACAAGGAGTCCACTATTTTACTGGCGAACTTCAGTTGTGTTTTAGTTCTCTGCCCCTCATGTTTCAAATGCGTAATCCTGCCGTGCCTACTTGACTGCTAAACCTGTTCAGGATTAATTCCACAGAAGGCATTAAGTTTTACGAGCTTTCCGATAGGGCATACCAAGTGTGCCTTTTAAGTTCCTGGTGTCGGGATTTACGCGCCACCTAGTTGCTTTGGTAACTGGTACTGGGTTGTGTAATGTATCTTTCACAGTTCTTTGTTTTTTTTTAAATATTTTCCTTCGTTTATTGCTACTACTGTGTTTCTATTTTTCCTTCTCCCTTTATCTCCTCATTGTATTCCTCCTTCTTTACCTGTTTCTTCGTTTCCACTGTGATTGTATTTACGAACACATTTTACTTTCTGTATTGGCTTTTTAAAAATCATTTCTAGCGTATATTTTGATATTTTATGTGCTACTGTGATAGCACTTTTGAGAACACACACACACACACATATGTGTGTGTGTCTCATAGACAATTAGTAAACAAGTAATGAAGACACTAGAGGCCACAGAGATGTGGTTTTACAGAAGAATATTAAAAATACCCTGGACAGCCAAAAAGAGTAATGAGGATGTCCTGAAAGAGACAGCGCGCAAAGGAAACTTATTTCACAAGTTAGACAGAAGCAATCCACTTTTTTGGGCATGTTATGAGAATAGGAAAGCAGGAATATATCGTAACAACATGTAAGATTGATGGAAAAAGAAATGGAGGAAGACAAAGAGAGCAATTACTGGACAGTTTGACATCGTGGCATGGAAAGAAGTCTACAACAGAATTGATAAGTTGTACGGGCGAAAGGAAATTGTGGAGAGACATGCTCTCCTACGTCACTATCCATGGTGCTTGAAGAAGAAGTGTGTGTGTAAACTCTGCTACCTATATCCATCGTTATAACCGTTGTCCTTCAGCTTCCTGAGGAGCATGAGCTTTCAACAAATTGATGCCAAGTCTTGCTGCCCTATGCCATGTATTCAAGAACTTTCCATGTTGCCTGTATCCCTGGCATGTGTCTATTTAGTGCCTGCCCCCTGTGTTTTTCAGTCGCCCTCAACCTCTCTTGCCCCGGGAATTCCAGAACAAGGACTGTCTGGTAATGTTATCAGTAGGTTTCCTCGATGTGTGTCATATTCATCGCCAGCGTCTTTTTGTCACTTCTTGTTTCATTGACACTTGTCTGGTTCTTGTCATCAGTTCCACATTGGTCATCTTGTAATATCTTTTCAGTCCTATGTGTTGTTCTGGGATCACCAGGGAAAGAGATGTATAGGGTGAGGTAAAAAAAAACGACGGAGATGGGAACTGGAAATAGAAACGGAAGTGGTGAAGAAGACATGGGAGAACCTTGAGCGGATGACACAGGACTGGGGCGCTTGGCGTGAATTTGTGAAGACCTTTGCTCCTTGGGTAGCTAACGGATAATCAGTGAATGAAAGGTTATCCATAGACACGCGCTCCCAAATTTTGTGTCCAGCCCAATTCTGTTGGACTTTCTTCGACTTATTGTTTATTTTACGTCAAGGCCAATTCTGTTTGACTGACTTCGACTTTTTGTTTATTTTGCGTCAAGGCCAATTCTGGGGAGACTGACTTAGACTTTTGTTTATTTTGCGCCCATTTTGTATTTCCGAGTCTGTTTGAGCCGCCATCTGTTGTTCTGACTCAGTGGTGTCATCTTATTGCTGTTTGTGGTAAGAAATGGTCTGCTTAATCACAAAGCGTCGGTATGGTAGATAGTGAGATCGCTGATGGAAACCATTACTGGACTAGAGAAATTTTTTTCTAAGACCCAATAATAACTACCCATGTGGTTTTCGTGCGTCTGATGAGTCTGAGAAAGAATGGGATCACTGCTTCCACCAGGCGATTACCGTCAGAGGCGATTACCGTGGGGGTTGTAGTTGAGGTAGGCAATTCCAACATGTGAAATAAATTACAACAGAAACCACCACTATAAGAGCACATAAGTGTTTTAGCGCGGACTTCCTACATGGAGGCTACTGTAGTGGGGACCCATGCTCAATTTATTCATCACCTTAACTCCACAAGGAGCATAGTCCTTCAACAAACTTATGCCAAGTCTTACTGTCTCGTGCCACCAGCTGAACGTCTCCCTGCAGATAAACCTTCTGTGGATGGGAAGGAGCGAAGCTCCTGACCGGGTTGGAAGGAGAGTTCACTGGCTCCCCAGCCTCGCAATGACGTGTCATTGGGCCAAAAGGGCTGGAAAGCTCGAGTGCCGCTGGTTAGAAAAAAAAAATTATATCTCCATTTCTCTTCTCCGTGTTGTCTCTGGTCTTCTTGGACCTCTCTCACCCTGCGGATTCCAGAACAAGGAGTGTCTGATAAGGTTACCACCTCAGTGTGTGTTCTTTTCATCTCCAGCGTTTGGTTTGGTTTGGATTTTGAACCCTGCACTTGAAAAATGGTGTTTGTCGCGTGCAAGGAATACCCGGTTCAACCCCATACAAGGTCTCCAGCGTCTTCCTCTAATCTCTGGTTCTACTGGCGCGTGTCTAGTTCCTGTCATTAGTTCCACATTAGTGATCTTGTCATATCACTTCAGTCTACGCAAGCATCCATTTATGAAAGTCTGTAGCTTTGTGGTTTTTGTTTTTATCGTTCCCGATGTTTCAGAGCCATACATTAGGACTGGCATGTCTCCATAAGGAGCGAAAAAAGGGACGTAAGATGAGTAATACCAACAACGATTGTCTGAACATGCAGGTTATTAGCACTCGAAAGATGCACACTTCTCTGGCGTAAGGAGATTAAGAAAAAGTAGACGACGAAATAAAGGACAGTTTATAGAAAGAAGACAACGACAGAATAGATCACTAGAACTAAAGACATGAAGTTGTGAAGAGACATTATCGCTAACACCACCCGCATGTCACTTGAAGTGAGATGGTGACTTTAGACACGAATAAATATTAGACAAACATAAAGGTATGTTTCAGGCACTCGTGAGAAATAAAGAAGTAGAAAACTAGACAACAGAAAAACAACAGACGTGAGCGGCTTACCGGAGAATCGAACCCAGGATCTTCCGAACGGCACCACCGCCTAGCTACGGAAGCGAATCACACTATCCTCTCTGCCAGCTAGCCCATCTGTTGTCTAGTTTTCTACTTCTTTATTTCTCACGAGGGCCTGAAACATAACCTTTTTGTGTGTAATATTTATTTATTTACTGTTTACAGGCCCCTGGTTTCCCCACTTTATTTCTTTAGACACGAACTGATTTGTCCTCTTTACTGTATCATCATCATCATCACTTTCCTTTGCGCTCCTTACAGAGCATAGAGCCACTACAGCAACTGGCCTCTTTGCAGGAAGCCTGCACCAACAGCCACGTGATCTTGCAGCAGGGGTTTCTGTGGCAAGTTGTTGTACATGATGAGGTTGCCAGCCCCATACAAAACCTCATGTTAATCACCTAGTGCCTGGAAATGTATTAGTCCAATTCTTGTTTTTTTTTTTTTGTATTTGTCACTTCAAAGACCCGTGGAAACTACATGGTGCGTCTTTGCTGTTTAATCGTCAATAAATCACAGCCTCATTCTTTATCTTATACAGTATTGGTATTTGACTGCGGACTCTTGAGATTGAGGGGGTCAGCTACATAAAATGAGCAAGAGTAAGAAGAAATAACAGCAATTTTCCATTCACAGGTTACATCAACATAACGGCCTGTGTGTTCCTAGATTAAATGTAAATAAATTACGTTTAACCCATTCAACTGTTTATAGCCATTCCGTGTTTACCGTGTCACCCGTGATTAATGGCACAGATCTGATATCCCTTTGAAGATTTTGTTAACAGAATGCAAACTGTGGCTTCTTTGTATTTCGAGTTGGGGGGGGGGGGGGGGGGGGGGGGTGTCGATTTTATAGAAAAGAGAACTTAACAACGCGTCCCGTGGTGTTTAGGCATCGTAGGCTGCTGTGAAATTTTATAAAACTACACTAATATAGATTTTCACTTGATAGTAAGGTGCCAGTGTGTGCTGTGTAGTGAGTGAATATTCATCACAAATATTTGGTAAGTTTTTGATCTGTCGTCATCGATGTTTATGTACTTGTTTATGCCTGTGGTATTAATCGTGACATGGAAATTTTTTTTTTTTTAACTTCCTGATCCAGTACATGGAGACAGGCTTCGTGTATTGCTATTATATTTTTTTTTCAAAATGTCTGCTACCTCCTCGAGCCATGTTCACCTCGATCGCACTCTTTTCTAGAATTGTCGATTGCTGACAATACACGATTGTGCTTTTGATTGATCTGGCTTTATGGTAAGAGTATGTCAACATCACACTGTTTATTGGCTTTCAGAAATGGGTGCTTGCGTAGAATAGAAAGACTGAAATTTTATGAAAAGATCACTGATGTGGAATGGATGACAAGAACCAGACAAGTGCCTGTGGAACAAGACAAGAAGACGCTGGCGATGGTTTGGACGCACACTGAGGATATCTGTTGATCGTTTTACAAAGCAGTCTATGTTCTGGAATCCATAGGGTTGTTGTTGTTGTTGTTTAACTAGGACTGCTGAGCTATTTTGCAGCCAATACCAAGTTGAAGACTACTTGGCATTATCTACCATGTAGATCTAGGCTTTTCATGTGGCATTTCTGCCATTCCGAAACGTGTTGAATTAAGGTCATGAGCTCGTTTCTCCGCTTGCATTTAAAGGATCATCACATCTGGTCCCAAACTAAGAGAAAGACACGTGTGGCATACTGTGTATTCCCCGCCTTCCAAGGGGGATCTCCACATATGCCGAGCTAAAATACCGTGCTCTGGTTCTGGGCTCTCCTAAGGAATTAGCACGTCCTACACAGAGCCACTTCTCAGCTTTACCTGCATATCATGGTTCAATAGTTAGATCCTCCTGCATGCAGCTAACTAGGTAAAGGCCAGAGTTACATCTGGGGCTCCAGTGACTCCAAGCTTAGTGTGCAATGCTGGGTTCTCAACATGTTTTACCACAGGGAAATCCCTGGAAGTGTATTGATGATTTCAAGAGTCCATGAGGCTATGATAAGCCTTGCAGACAGAGGTTCATATCCTTATCTGTATTCCGTAGCATTGCGCTTAGCTGATGATCATATAAGGATGACTCGAGATATGCCTCCGTGCATGAATCCATAGGGTAAGATAGAGGGAAACCGAAGAATGCACGGAGAAGAAAATTATAGACACACATGAAAGGAATGAAGTAGACATAGACAGACCTTGAGCTGATAACACGGGACAGGAAGACTTGTCATTATTGTTGAAGGCATGTGCTCCTTCGGGAGCTAAAGGGTCATGAATAAATCATCACTTTTGATTGCCGATTGACGTAGTAAGCACCGACTATGACAAATGGACCAATAAAAAACTCACAGGCTCAGCTTGTGGAGCAGATGGGAATATACAGAAGAAACTGTATACAAGACGCGTGAGACCAGTCTTAGACCTTGGCATTGCTGCATGGACAACAGTAGCCGAGTCAGATTGTGATAAGATCATAACAGGAGACATGAAGGCAACACCCATTGAAGAAGTGGAAAAGATTACATGCTTAAGCCGGTAGATAACGGAAGAGGCAGAAGGACACAGCAGCAAGCTGAAAAACTCAGACAGCTAACAGATCATCCAGTATACCAGATATTAAATGGAATGGGAAAAGAAAGACTCAAGTGGAGGTTTTCAGGAGGAAAAAAACTGAGCTTCCCCAAGTTGAAGGAAATCATTTTCAGGACAGAGAAAATGAGCAACCAGTCGGAAGCACACAGAAAAGTCCTGAGCACATAATGTACAAAGAAATACAGGCATACCTCGGAGATATTGCGGGTTCGGTTCCAGACCACCGCAATAAAGCTGGTCACACCCATTTTTTGGCTTCCCAGTGCATATAAAAGCCTAACATCATGTTTAAACTATGTCTATTAAGTGAACAATAGCGCTAGGTCTAAAAAAAAACACAATGTACTGTAAAATGTAAAATACTTTATTGATTAAAAAAAAAATGCTAATCTTCATCATCTGATCCTTCAGCGAATCGTAATTTTTTTGCTGGTGGAGAGCCAAAATTTATCGGAAGAAGAAGGCACGTTCTAATAAATAAACATGGACAATTTGAAAAAAAAGCGCAATAAAGCGAGGTATGCCTGTACTATCAAAGCAGTTGGTGTATCCATGCACATGTTACACGGTGGTGAGAAATCAGGATGGGGCTTCTCTTCTAGAATAAAGGGCAGGGTCGTTGCTGAACAGAGTGGAGCCTACATGACAACAACCTCCAGCATGAGAATTGAGGTAGAGGCAGTTACCGCAGCACTAAGGTGGCTGTCTGAACCCCCATCAACCAGGGCAGGTATATTGTCAGACTTGCAGGCTATGCTTCGGAAAGTTCAGAACGCATGGCTGCGGCAGGAATGGAAAACATATATAGAATCCTCAAGTCTTCAAGAACTGGTATGAATCTACTGTCCTGGTCATGCAGGGGTACGTGGCAATGAGAGAGCTGACAGACTGGCCTCGAGAGCAACCATAGTGGGGACACTGGATATGGCTAAGGGAGAGATACTAAGGGCAATTAATGATCGCCTACTAGATAATGACACTGCAATGGATGAATCAACAAGGCTGAGACTGTTGGAGTTTGGAATCAAATGTGGGACTAGCAGAGATGGACGTGAGAGAGGATGCATCCGTCCTATGTACAACCAGCGTTTTACAGGTACAGTTAGCATTCATACTCTTCGACATTTGCTAAGGGAGACTGAGCACCTATAGATTTGCCCAGAGTGCAGTGAGGTCCATTCTGATTAACAAATAACATGTTACACCCCAATAGTGAAATTGGCCATTTCATGAATTGGGCAAATTCTTGCCCATTCCATGTACTGGCTTCTTCGCTCGTCCATTTCAAGGACCGGGCAAAAACTCATCCAGTTCATGAATGGGGTACTGCTTAGAGCTGCCCAGTTCATGAAGTAAGTGTCCAGTTATGATACAGTGTTTGTCATTTCTCTGTAATATCCATGGGAATGAAGCGGCTCACTGACTGACAAAGAAGCGCGAAAAACTACCTCAGGAAATACAAGCGTATGGTGTGTTGAGGCAAAAAAACTATAAATAGCACATACAGGAACAAGTGGGAGGCTGATCATTCAGGCCACTTAATAAAAAAAATGTATAAAAAATATTTTAAACACTCGCTTTTAATGCACTAAAAACCCAAAAATAATTTTTCAAGGAGTTTATAGCTTGCAGTCCAAAAATGCTACATCAAATTGACAAAAAGCATGGGGCGCTTAAGCGCTTCTTTTCTTCTTCTTCTTCTGCGTTCAGTTTGTAGTCATGCTAAATCTGCAGGCCTGTCGCCAGAACGAAGTCCACAGTCTTTACCAGGTCGTCGCGGCAGCCCCATAGCTTCTGCTGGAGCTCAGCACCCCTTGGCCAGGTCACACGTCGCGGGTCATCATTGGTTGGGCAGTTTTGGAGAATGTGTTCTGGGGTCTGGATTCCAGTTCCACGTGGGCATTCATTTGTGTGGGACATCCTGAGACGATAGAGATGGCCAAGTAGTCTGCAGTGGCCAGTTCTCAGGCGGAAAATGGTGGTCTGTTGGTGGCTGTTTAGATGGTGAATTGGGTCATCTCTGCTGTATATATCCCCTTCCTCCTTCCACTGATTTTTGTACTTGTTGTGGATGATGGTTTTTGCTTCCCGATAGGGCAATGGGTGTTAGCCGCCGACCATCAAAGCAGTCAGTGGCCATCACGCCTGGTGGCATCTTGTAGGGCAGCAACAAATTGATTCCACTTTGCCATCATTCGTACAGTGCCCCAACTCTGGTTCATTTTTTGCATCTCAGCCTCCACAGTCCTCCGCCAAGTTGTTTTTGGTCGGCCTCTCTTTCGTTTTCCTTCAGGGGTCCATAGCATAGCTGTTCTTGTGATGGCATCGGCGTTTCTTCTGAGGACGTGGCCAACCCAACTCCAGCGTCTGACAGCTATGATGGTGTGCATGTCCTCTTGCTTGCTCCGAGTAAGCAGATCTTGGTTGGTGATGGTATTCGGCCAAAAGATTCGGAGAATTTTTTTAGGCAGGTTGTGTGGAAAGAGGACTATTTCGACATTTCCTTCTCTGTTACTCTCCAGCATTCCGCGCCATAGAGAAGCACACAGCTCTGATATAATCTTAATTTTGTGCTGTACTGAGAGGAGTTCCAGATGTTGTTTAGACTAAAAAATGCTGCTCTTGCTTTGTTCATTCTGTTGTTGATGTATTTGCTTGCTCCGCCATCTGGTGTTACTATGTTTGGCGTGAGGTTTTATTTGGCTCTAAGATCAGTATAGTACTGACAATTACAGAAATAGAATTTCTGCAGAAAATGGTGAAGTTCCAGTGTCTGAGAGGACTACTGGTATCACAAATTAGTTACGGCTGTGAATGATCTGATCTCGAAACAATAGTAGAGAGGAGACAGACATAAAGTGCCACCTCCGCTGTGTAACTAACTGTGATATTAAGACAAGGAAACAGATTTTACTTAACAATGATAAAATTGACAAGTCTTCAAATACAATTTCCTTATTATTTATTTAGTATATACACTATCTACTCTTGTGCTGAAGGGTGAATGTTGAAAAATGGAATGTAATGAATTTGTAAGTTTACATATGATTCACAAATATTTATATTTATATAGATATGTAAATATATTATAACAAGTTTTCCAATTATAAGAACAAAAATTATATCAGCTGTGCTGTTATTCAATTATAGTACAGGTATCAGCTGTGCTGTTAATTACGTATAATTTATCAGCTATAATCTTATTATTGTCTCTTGCTACGCTAATTCACTTTCTCGTCACTGACACTAGCTTTTGCTCACAATGCTGACAGAAATGGTACTAATGTGTACACATCTCTTAAAAGGTCTGTCCTTCTTGGTTTGGTTGACACAAAACACCCGCTGATGGTCGTTTCGTTAGCCCACCCAAGACTGAGGGGGACTAAAGAGGTTGATCCTGTGCAATCACTGTGCTCCTGCGACGTTCCAGGCAGCTGGATTGACACGACCTCAGGTTTGATGACACGAATAAAACCTGTAACAAGGAAAAATAGGGGCTAATTTCTGTCCTCAAGCCCACCTATTTCTAGTGTGGGTGAAATGAGCGTGTCTCGGGTGTCTGCATGTAGGATGAATGACAACATGGCTCAGTATGATTTAGCAATAGCGAGACAAGACAGGTGTCTACTTGCAAAACATTCTTTCTGATAAACTAATGCATGGATACATTCAATAATATAAATTAAATGCATGAATACATTCAATGATATAAATTCAATACATGAATACATTCAATACATGAATACATCCCATAATATGTACACCTAGGTGTGCTACAACCATTTCCTTCCCCCTAGAATATACCAGGCCCTCTCTGACAAGTGCTATAATATATCCTAACAATAACGTTATGTTCTTATGATAGGAGTATATGAGACGAGGACTGTTTGGTGATATATCAGGTGGGAATTATAGGAGACAATAGATTGGAGTTAGATGAGACAATAGATTGAGTCCTAACAAGGACTGTTTTGGTTATATTTCAGTTGGTTTTATCTGAGATAATAGACTGAAGTTATAGGAGACAATAGATTGAGTCCTAACAAGGATTGTTTTGGTTATATTTCAGTTGGTCTTATCTGAGATAATAGACTGAAGTTATAGGAGACAATAGATTGAGTCCTAACAAGGACTGTTTTGGTTATATTGCAGTTGGAGTTAGATGAGACAATAGATTGAAGTATAGGAGACAATAGGTTGAAGTATGAGTCCTATTAGTCTTCGTCTTCATCAATCATATCAGGAAATACAATCATTGTAGCGAGATTTCGTAAACACTTGCTTGGTTGTAGCGCGACACGCCCACGCGACACCCACACACACCAGCGCAAGGTCAGCGCTGCGGTCTTTCTTTGAAGTTGGTAGACAGCGGAAATGTGACTTACGGTTAAAAGCCATACAGTATTACTGAAGAATGAGGAAATAGCTATATAGGAATGTATGGCCGACTTTAAAAGTTTGCATTTACTGGACATTAAATTATTCACTACAGGAGAACGCATGGTTGGAATAATATTAAATAAATATAACTCAACAAAGGAGATAGGCTAGGAATTATATCCAAAAGGATATTATTCAAATATAAATAGTTTTAAAGATAATTAATATTTTTCACCTTCATCACATCGGCTAAAAGTTAGCTAATAATCTTTAAAAATTTATTACACTAACAAGCCTCAACGGAATTGTATAAAACTTATATGTAATGAAAGCCCCATATGGGGAAAAGGAAATGATATATAGGAAGGAAGGAAGGAGATAAGTGTGTGAGTGACAGAAGAGAAAAAACGAGTACAGGAAAAGCACAGATTGTTTCAAATAGCTTCAAAACAGGAGATGAAACTAAAATCTTTTGGGGAATTTGGGAGCTGCTTTCTCGTACGCGCGAGAGACTGAAATATAAGGACAGAGCGGCGCATTGTAAATCACACACCAAATCCAGAAGCCAGAGTGAGAAACTGGAGGACAGCCTCTGCAAGAAAAGTTCTATTTTCACGCTGCATGCAGGGCAGATTAAGTTAAGCCAATACAGTCTCACCGTGAGCTTATTAATCCTAAGAGGGTATGTAAGTTTATTAAAAATATATGTATTACTAATATCATTTTATTTCAGATTTTATTTCTGATTGATTGTAGCAGATATAATAAAAAAAAAGGGAATGACGCTAACCAGAGATAACCTTCACCGGCATTGTCAGGAAGCATAACCATTAATTGGTTAGCCAAATATATTATGGCTAATTCTTGCCTGGAAGCTTACGACATACCAGCAAGTACATAAGTGACTTGACATCCATAAGTGGAAGGCAAAGGTTATATCGTACCCATGTATCATAACATGTGATTTATTCATGTATATTGTTAATTCTGCACCTTATACATTATCTTATCATGCTATCTCTGTAATATACTACCATGATTCATTCATTTACATACAAACACTGAAGACATGGTCGCATCATGAACAGCAGAGGGTGGTGAGATTGTTAGAACAATGGCCACCTATTACTTCTTGTTCCAGGTTTTTATGATCAATGTTTATGATCATTCCTGATCGAGAAACTAAAGACTTGAAGAAGTTGATCCAGCTCACTGAAGCCTAGAGGTCAACCAAACTTCAACACCTTAGTCCCCCGTAGTTATAGGGCGGGCTGAAGGAAAGTCTTCCGTACTCCAGTGTGTCGGAGGAACCTCGAGCAGACGTGGATAAAGTTGAGTTTATATATTTCCATCCAACAAATCCTGTGAGCAGTTCTAAAACGACTTTCTAATGATGAAAACTAGATGGCAAGAGATAATGTGACAAACTTGTTTTATAAATTCAGTGGAAGATAAATCCAAGACTTTTTCTATTAGTTATTTTAATTTGTAACTGTAAATAATCATACATTTTACCATCTTCCAACACCCATTTATCATTACAAGAATATATAGATGTACATAATAAATTGGATAATTGTACTCATTTGACTTGTTAAATTTTTAACTGTTAAATTTTGAGTTACTTTTTCTAATTTAATTATAATATCACATAGGGTTACGATAGCGAAGTAGCATCTTATACTTCTGAAGCCTAAATCTATTGTCCAGCTCAGAGTATTCACAGCTGTAACTCACTTGTGATACCAGTGTACTTCTCGGGCACTGGAACTTCATACTTTCTGGAGAGAGATTCTACTTCTGCTCTACCACTACTATCATACTAGGAAAACCTTTCGCTACATTGGGGGCTCTTTCGCGGGATATTATTTTGTATCCTGGGCCACTATCTATGTATTCTTCTATCTTGAGCCACAAATAGTTTGTAAAAATAAATTTTTTTTTTTTTGAAAAAAATTCTAAAAACTTAGAAATTTGTTTGTAATAGTAGTACCATTGAGTACGAAGTAAATAGGAAACGCTCACAAGGTTTTAAGGATTTGTCTTGTTCAAAGTAATTAATTGATTTTAATTAAGTTAGTTTGTTAGTGAAGATAAAATTATATACCCTCTGGTAAGTAAGCATCATGGCTGAATTGGTGAAGTTTAGAGCTGCGATTATGCAGGAAGGAAAAGACTTGGGTATGACAGGAGATGCTCTAATTCGATATATCACAACTGAAGTGGATAAATATTTAGATAGAGAGACCAAAAGAATGGAAGTTGAGGCTGAAGCTAAGAAATTAGAGGCAGAAAGAGAGACCAAAAGAATGGAAGTTGAGGCTGAAGCTAAGAAATTAGAGGCAGAAAGAGAGACTAAAAGAATGGAAGTTGAGACTGAAGCTAAGAAATTAGAAGCAGAGAGAGAAGCCAAAAGACTGGAAAGAGAAGAAAAGAGACTAATTTTGGAAGCTGAAGAAAGAAGGTTACAAAGAGCGCATGAGTTAAGTTTAAAGGAACTTGAACTCCAGGGAGCAGCTAGCAATCATGGTGCTAGCTCACCTCACTCTGAGAGTAGCTCCAACCATAGCGCGGCAAATGGAGCCATGAGTTTCCACCTGGATCCATTTATTGAAAAAGAGGACGCCATTGAGTCGTACCTGGATAGATATGAGAGACTGGCCTCTACCTATGGATTGGAAAAGGAAAAATGGAGCCTTAAGCTATCTCAGGGGTTGAGGGGAGTTTCATACGATGTTTATTTAAAACTCTCAAAAGAAGACCAGGAAGATTATGAAATCTTAAAACAAGCTTTACTGGTCAGGTACGAAAAGAATTCTGAATCTTATAGAAAGAGATTCCGAACTGCTAAGCTACTTCCAGGAGAAAACTATCACCAGTTTTCTGCCAGATTGGAAACTTATCTGACAAAATGGATTAGCTTAGGAAAGTGTCAAGATATAAAAGAAATGGTCATGATGGAGCAACTGAGAGAATCCATGCCTCAAGAAATGAGAAAATTTCTTATGGAACAAGGAGCTGAGAGATTGGAAGATATTTTAACCATGGCTGAAAGATATCAAGCAGCTCAGTCAGAAGTATCAGGAAATAAGAAGAAGCAGGGTGAGAACTTCAAACCTTCACAAAACTTTACCAACTATGAACACAGGGACAATTCCAACAAGAACAAACACAGAACTGATTATAAAGACAAAAACCCTCTAGGATCAGAAAAGAAACCTCCAAGAAAGGAAGGAAAGTGGTGTAAATCTTGCCAAATGAGTAACCACAATACTGCGGAATGCAGACGGAAAAACCCTCCTCATCACGCTGCATGCCTTACAACAGAGAACAAGGGAAGGAAGGACCTGGCAGATAGTCAGAATGACCTCCATCATCCCCCTGTCTGTGAGGAAGTGACCTTGAATGGCACCCAAGTACTGTGCTTATATGATACAGGCTTGGACTTTGACTCAGTAGTGTGCTCTTCTCTGGTGAGTCCGGAACAGATAACCACAGAAACAGTGGAAATCAGAGGACCAGTCAAGGGAGCAGGAACCATGACACTGCCCATAGCCCGAATCAACATAAGATCTCGCTATGTGGAAGGAGAGATCAAAGCAGCAGTGATGGACAACCCTATCTACCCATTAATACTGGGATGTAGATATGTCTTTCTAGGAGAACCTATAAGACCCATAGTGATGGCAACAGTCCAGACCAGGGCAAGCTCTAAGAAAGAGGAGGACACTATCATCAATACTCATCCAGAAGAGATGAGAAAGGCTCAAACTGCTGACAGTACATTGAAGCCTTGCTTTGGAAAATTACCTAAAAGCCATAACCCTCCAGAGAAAGGAGACTTATATATGAAAAAAGGCCTACTATATAGAAAAGCTGGAACAGGACCAAAAGGACATGGACAGCTTGTAGTGCCAAAATCATACAGGGAGCAGGTTATGAAGCTAGGACATGCTATACCCTTCAGTGGACATATGGGAATAGGGGCCACTGGACAACGGATAGCCTGTCACTACTTTTGGCCAGGGATCACAGAGGACATAAAGAGGTATGTGAGATCCTGTCCAGAATGCCAAAGAGTAGCTCCTAAACATAGGACTGCACCAGCAACACTGGGAGAAATGCCCATCATGGGAACGCCCTTCGAACGTGTTGCCGTGGATATTGTTGGACCCCTCAGTAGGACCAAGAAGAGAAATGCATATATCTTAACCTTGGTCGATACTTGCTCTATGTGGGGAGAGGCAGTAGCAATGTCATCGATAGATTCGAAACATGTGGCAGAGGCACTGTTAACAATATTCACCCGATTAGGTTTCCCACATCAAATATTGACTGACAATGGTTCTCAGTTTAGGGGAAAGCTAACACAAGAAGTATTCAGGTTATTTCAAGCTAGACATTATCACTGTAGCCCGTACCACGCCCAAGGGAATGGTCAAGTAGAGCGGTTCAATGGCACGCTCATTTCAATCCTTAGAAAGTTGGCTAGTGAGAAACCTGAAACTTGGGACACATACTTACCCTCAGCACTATTTGCCTATAGGGAAGTCCCACATAACTCCACAGGATTGGCTCCAGCTACATTGTTGTTTGGACGACCAATCAAAGGTCCACTGGAAGCATTGTTGCGGACATGGACTGATGAAAAAGCAGAAGAAACCGTGACTTCTTCATACCAATACGTCAACGAGTTGACATCTCGATTGAAAACAAGTTGGAAACTGGCAAATGATAACTTGAGACAGGCCAGGAGGAAGCAGGCTGCTTACTACAATAAAACAGCAAAAGATAGGGAACTTGAGGTGGGAGAAAAGGTTCTGTTACTGTTGCCCAGCAGCAATAATAAATTGCAAATTGGATGGCAGGGACCCTACGTCATATTGGAAAAACTTTCCCGGACCAACTATAAGATTGACAAGAAAGGAAAGGAGAAGGTGTATCATGTCAACCTTCTTAAAAAGTATTATGACAGGGAAGCATCAGAAGTTGCCCATATCATGACCCTGGCCATTGCAACAGAAATGCAGGATGAACCAATTTCCTCCATGGAATACCCCCTATCAACTACGGAAAGCTATGCTCAGGTTAATGTGAGTGAACATTTAACTCTTGAGCAGAGGAAAAAGGTTCAGGAGGTGTTAGAAATCCATGCTGATGTACTCACAGATAAGCCGGGGTGTACTAATCTGTTAGAGTATGACATGACGATTACTGACCCTACACCAGTTTGTATGCGGACATACCCTATACCTTATGCTAAAGGACAGGCACTCAAGGATGAGATTGATTATCTCTTAAAAGAGAAAATTATTTCAAAGTCTGAATCTCCCTACAGCTCAAGTGTGGTGCTATTAAGGAAGCCTAGTGGTGAACACAGGTTATGCATTGATTATAGGAAACTAAATGCTATCACTGAATCTCAGGTAGACCCATTACCTGACACCAATCAGTTGTTTGCTACATTGAGTAAGGCTCGGTATTTTTCAAAAGTAGATCTAAGCAAGGGATACTACCAAATACCAGTGAAACCAGAAGTTAGGAAACTGTTAGCCTTTAGTACACCGGATGGACATTACGAGTTCAATGTACTCCCATTTGGTTTAAAGAATGCTCCAAGTATCTTCACCAGAATGATGAGGAAATTGTTGGAACCATTACAAAATCCTCATATCACCAACTTCATGGATGATATTCTGATTGCTACCACTACATTCGAGGAACACGTAGTAGCACTCTCCATGTTGTTAGGTAGATTAAGAGAAACGGGATTGACAGCACGCCCAACTAAGTGTCATATTGGATGTGAGACATTGGAATTTTTAGGTCACACTATCTCTACAGGGCAAATGTCTCCGGACCCAAAGAATGTAGAGAAAATGAGAAAAGCACCAAGACCACAAACTAAGAAGGATGTAAGATCCTTTGTGTCACTGTGCGGGTTTTATCAGAAATATATACCCCATTTTAACTCATTGTGCGCGCCATTAACCGACTTAACCAAAAAAGGTCAGCCGGATAAAATACAATGGACTGTGGAGTGTGAACAGGCTTATACAGAGTTGAAAAATAAGCTGACAAATAAACCTATCCTTGCCCTTCCCGATCTCACACAAGAATTCGTACTAAGAACGGATGCTAGCAATGTAGGCATCGGAGCAACATTACTACAGCGGGCAGACACACCGCCACATATGCTATTACCAGTAGCTTTTGCCAGTAGAAAGTTAAATACAGCTGAGAGAAATTATTCTACCGTTGAACGTGAATGCCTCGCTTTGGTCTGGTCGATCAACAAATTCGCCCCTTTTCTTTACGGGAAACACTTCATTGTGGAAAGTGATCACCAGCCTTTGATGTTTTTAGCAGTGTCTAAAAAATTAAATTCACGACTTTTAAGGTGGAGTTTACTGTTATCTCCATATTCGTTCAATGTGAGATACATACCAGGACGGGACAATCTTGGACCCGATTTTTTAAGTAGGCATCCTATCAAAGGAGATATAGAGAAACAGAAAATTAAGGAGGAACTGCAGCATGTGTTACCAAAAAGTTAACCGTGCAGGCACTGTTTTAAAGAAGAGGGCTCTGTAGCGAGATTTGGTAAACACTTGCTTGGTTGTAGCGCGACACGCCCACGCGACACCCACACACACCAGCGCAAGGTCAGCGCTGCGGTCTTTCTTTGAAGTTGGTAGACAGCGGAAATGTGACTTACGGTTAAAAGCCATACAGTATTACTGAAGAATGAGGAAATAGCTATATAGGAATGTATGGCCGACTTTAAAAGTTTGCATTTACTGGACATTAAATTATTCACTACAGGAGAACGCATGGTTGGAATAATATTAAATAAATATAACTCAACAAAGGAGATAGGCTAGGAATTATATCCAAAAGGATATTATTCAAATATAAATAGTTTTAAAGATAATTAATATTTTTTTCACCTTCATCACATCGGCTAAAAGTTAGCTAATAATCTTTAAAAATTTATTACACTAACAAGCCTCAACGGAATTGTATAAAACTTATATGTAATGAAAGCCCCATATGGGGAAAAGGAAATGATATATAGGAAGGAAGGAAGGAGATAAGTGTGTGAGTGACAGAAGAGAAAAACGAGTACAGGAAAAGCACAGATTGTTTCAAATAGCTTCAAAACAGGAGATGAAACTAAAATCTTTTGGGGAATTTGGGAGCTGCTTTCTCGTACGCGCGAGAGACTGAAATATAAGGACAGAGCGGCGCATTGTAAATCACACACCAAATCCAGAAGCCAGAGTGAGAAACTGGAGGACAGCCTCTGCAAGAAAAGTTCTATTTTCACGCTGCATGCAGGGCAGATTAAGTTAAGCCAATACAGTCTCACCGTGAGCTTATTAATCCTAAGAGGGTATGTAAGTTTATTAAAAATATATGTATTACTAATATCATTTTATTTCAGATTTTATTTCTGATTGATTGTAGCAGATATAATAAAAAAGGGAATGACGCTAACCAGAGATAACCTTCACCGGCATTGTCAGGAAGCATAACCATTAATTGGTTAGCCAAATATATTATGGCTAATTCTTGCCTGGAAGCTTACGACATACCAGCAAGTACATAAGTGACTTGACATCCATAAGTGGAAGGCAAAGGTTATATCGTACCCATGTATCATAACATGTGATTTATTCATGTATATTGTTAATTCTGCACCTTATACATTATCTTATCATGCTATCTCTGTAATATACTACCATGATTCATTCATTTACATACAAACACTGAAGACATGGTCGCATCATGAACAGCAGAGGGTGGTGAGATTGTTAGAACAATGGCCACCTATTACTTCTTGTTCCAGGTTTTTATGATCAATGTTTATGATCATTCCTGATCGAGAAACTAAAGACTTGAAGAAGTTGATCCAGCTCACTGAAGCCTAGAGGTCAACCAAACTTCAACACCTTAGTCCCCCGTAGTTATAGGGCGGGCTGAAGGAAAGTCTTCCGTACTCCAGTGTGTCGGAGGAACCTCGAGCAGACGTGGATAAAGTTGAGTTTATATATTTCCATCCAACAAATCCTGTGAGCAGTTCTAAAACGACTTTCTAATGATGAAAACTAGATGGCAAGAGATAATGTGACAAACTTGTTTTATAAATTCAGTGGAAGATAAATCCAAGACTTTTTCTATTAGTTATTTTAATTTGTAACTGTAAATAATCATACATTTTACCATCTTCCAACACCCATTTATCATTACAAGAATATATAGATGTACATAATAAATTGGATAATTGTACTCATTTGACTTGTTAAATTTTTAACTGTTAAATTTTGAGTTACTTTTTCTAATTTAATTATAATATCACATAGGGTTACGATAGCGAAGTAGCATCTTATACTTCTGAAGCCTAAATCTATTGTCCAGCTCAGAGTATTCACAGCTGTAACTCACTTGTGATACCAGTGTACTTCTCGGGCACTGGAACTTCATACTTTCTGGAGAGAGATTCTACTTCTGCTCTACCACTACTATCATACTAGGAAAACCTTTCGCTACAATCATTATACCTAATGCCCTTAAGATACAATCAGTAACCTGATACGTTCATATTGAAACAATTTATATAACCTATATACAGGTGTAGGTAGTATAATGACACACAACAAATACCAACATTATATACCTGCTGAAGGCCTATTTTCCTAAAGGTTATCGTAAATATATTTACCATCTAAGATTCAAACAGGCCAGTTTTTGACTCGACTTAGCGAAGCAGGCTGCAGGTCGATGCCCTCAGGTAAGCTACAAATCAAAGTTGACAGCTCCTCTCACACAGTCGGTCGTCTCTGGTTTCGTGTTTGGGGTTGCGTGTTTTTAGCATAAAATCCGCCCGATTATATAGGTAGATGAATGCTTAAGAAAAGTTTTTGGTTGGTTCCTGGCGGAGCAAAATGATTGGTTGTCTCCGGTTTAGTACCTCGCCTCGTACAGCCTAATTTTATTCAATTTTCTTCCGCCATCTTGCGTGAACAAGATGGCTACGACCCACATCCGAGAAAAACAGGGCTTAAGTTTTTCCTGGCGTAACTTCAGGTAATTTATTCCGGCTCAGCAACTGTGCGTTGATTGGCTGGGCTCTCGACATAGGGATTTAACAAAGTAGTGGGGTTACACACAACTCGTTTTCACGACATAGCCCCATCCTTTCCTAGCTGTGACCTGTCATAGCTGAAGTGTAAACCCCGCTGTAGTTAATCCTTTTGCGTCTGTCCTTCCATAGTAATAGGGTGTCGACTTAAAAAATCAGCTCCTACATTGTCTCTTCCCGGAATGTAATTCACGGTAAAGGAATAAGGCGCAAGAAGCAGACTCCACCTTAAAAATCTCGAATTTAACTTTTTAGATGCAGCCAAGAAAGTTAAAGGTTGGTGATCGCTTTGGACAATGAAGTGTGTCCCATACAGGTAAGGTGAAAATTTGTCGATGGACCAAATTAAAGCCAACCATTCTTTCTCTATGGTCGAGTATTTCAACTCAGCTGCATTCAGCTTCCTACTGGCGTAGGCGACTGGTAAAAGTTCCTCCGGCAGGGCTTTTGATTTCTGCAAGAGAGTTGCACCAATACCTATACTGCTAGCGTCCGTCCTTAATACAAATTCCTGTGTGATATCGGGTAGCGTAAGGATTGGTTTGCTGGTGAGTTTTGCTTTTAGCTCTGTGTAAGCTTTTTCACAATCAGCATTCCATTGGATTTTGTCAGGCTGTCCTTTCTTAGTTAAGTTAGTTAATGGTGCACACAGAGAGTTAAAGTGGGGTATGTACTTCTGATAGAACCCACATAATGACACGAATGATCTCACATCTTTCTTCGTTTGAGGTATGGGTGCCTTCTTTAACTTCTCTATATTCTTTGGGTCAGGAGACATATGACCTGTAGAAATCGTGTGACCTAGGAATTCCAACTCCTTACAACCGATATAGCACTTGGTTGGACGTGCAGTCAATCCAGTGGCTCTCAGTCTGTCAAACAACATGGAGAGCGCTACTATATGCTCTTCAAATGTGTTTGTAGCAACAAGAATGTCATCCATAAAGTTAGTGATATGGGGATTTTGTAGAGGTTCCAACAATTTCCTCATCATTCTTGAAAAGATACTGGGAGCATTTTTCAGCCCAAAGGGTAGTACATTAAACTCATAGTGTCCGTCTGATGTACTAAATGCCAGCATTTTCCTAACTTCTGGTTTCACTGGTATTTGGTAGTATCCCTTGCTTAGATCTACCTAACAGATTCGTACGACCTGGCTTATCTGTGAGCACATCAGCATGGGTTTCCAACACTTTCTGAACCCTCTTCTTCTGCTCTGGAGTTAAATGTTCACTAATATTTACTTGAACATAATCCTCTGTAGTTGTGAGTGGATACTCCATAGAGTGAAGTGGTTCACCGTGCATTTCTGTTGCAATGGCTAGGGTCATGATATGAGCAACTTCTGATGATTCCTTGTCATAGTATTTTTTAAGAAGATTGACATGATATACCTTCTCCTTTCCTTTCTTGTCAATCTTATAATTGGTCCTGGAAAGTTTCTCCGGTATGACATAGGGTCCCTGCCATCCAATCTGCAATTTATTATTGCTGCTTGGCAACAGTAATAACACCTTTTCACCCACTTCCAGTTCCCTATCCTTTGCTTTTTTGTTGTAGTAGGCAGCATGCTTCCTCCTGGCCTGTCTTAAGTTATCATTGGCCAGTTTCCAACCTGCTTTCAATCGAGATGTCAACTCGTTGACGTACTGGTATGAGGAAGTCACTGTTTCCTCTGCTTTTTCATCAGTCCATGTCCGCAGCAATGCTTCCAGTGGACCTTTTATTGGTCTTTCAAACAACAATGTAGCTGGAGCCAATCCAGTTGAATTGTGGAGTACTTCCCTATATGCAAATAGTGCAGCGGGTAAGTATGTATCCCAAGCATCAGGTTTTTCACTCGCCAGCTTTCTAAGGATTGAAATTAGCGTACCATTGAACCGCTCTACTTGACCGTTCCCTTGGGCATGGTAGGGACTACAATGATAGTGCCTGGCTTGAAATATCCTGAATACTTCTTGTGTTAGCTTTCCCTTAAACTGAGACCCATTGTCAGTCAATATCTGATGCGGGAAACCTAATCGGGTAAATATTGTCAACAGGGCCTCTGCCACGTGCTTTGAATCTATAGCTGACATGGCCACTGCTTCTCCCCACATAGAGCAAGTATCAACCAAGGTTAAGATGTAAGCATTTCTCTTCTTGGTCCTAGTGAGGGGTCCAACAATATCTACTGCAACACGTTCAAAAGGGGTTCCCATAATAGGCATTTCTCCCAGTGTTGCTGGTGCAGTCCTATGCTTAGGAGCTACTCTTTGGCATTCTGGACAGGATCTTACATATCTTTTTATGTCCTCTGTAATTCCTGGCCAAAAGTAGTGACAGGCTATCCTTTGTCCAGTGGCCCCTATTCCCATATGTCCACTGAAGGGTATAGCATGTCCTAGCGTCATAACCTTCTCCCTGTAAGATTTTGGCACTACAAGCTGCCCATGCCCTTTAGGTCCTGTTCCAGCTTTTCTGTATAGTAGGCCATTCTTCATATACAAGTCTCCTTTCTCTGGAGGGTTATGTGCTTTAGGCAATTTGCCAAAATAAGGCTTCAATGTGCTGTCTGCTGCTTGAGCCTTTTTCATCTCTTCTGGATGAGTATTGATAGGATTCTCCTCCATTTTCCTGGAGCTTTCCCTGGTCTGGACTGTTGCCATAACTACAGGTTTTATAGGTTCTCCAAGGAAAACATACCTACACCCCAAAATCAAAGGGTAAATAGGGCCGTCCATCACTGCTGCTTTGATTTCTCCTTCCACATAGCGAGATCTTATGTTGATTCGAGCTATGGGTAGTGTCATGGTTCTTGCTCCCTTGATCGGTCCTCTGATTTCCACTGTCTCTGTGGTTATCTGATCAGGACTCACTAGAGAAGAGCACACAACTGAATCAAAGTCCAATCCTGTGTCATATAAACACAGTACTTGAGTGCCATTCACGGACACTTCCTCACAGACAGGGGGATGATGGAAGTCCTTCTGACTTACTGCCAGTTCCTTCCTTCCCGGTTTTCCTGTTGTAAGACATGCAGCATGATGAGGAGGATTCTTCCTTCTGCAGTCCGCAGTATTGTGGTTACTCATTAAACAAGTTTTACACCACTTTCCTTCCTTCCGGTAAGGTGTCTTATCCGATCTTAGAGGGTTTTTGTCCTTTTGGTCAAATCTTTGTTTGTTCCTTGTGGTATGGTCCTTTTGTTCATATTTGGTATAGTTTTGTGATGATTTAAAGTTTTCACCCTGCTTCTTCTCATTTCCTAATAATTCTGCCTGAGCTGCTTGATATCTCTCAGCAACAGTTACAATATCTTCCAATCTCTCTGCTCCTTGTTCCATGATAAACTTCCTCATTTCTTGAGGCATGGACTCTTTCACTTGCTCCATCATTATCATTTCTTTCAGATCCTGACACTTTCCTAAACTACTCCATTTTTCCAAATAGGTTTCCAATCTAGCAGAGAATTGGTGATAGTTTTCTCCTGGAAGAAGTTTAGCTGTTCGGAATTTCTTTCTATATGATTCTGAGTTCTTTTCATATCTCACAAGCAGTGCCTGTTTCAGGATTTCATAATCTTCCTGGTCATCTCTTGAGAGCTTCAAATATACATCGTAGGCCACACCTCTCAATCCCTGAGATAGTTTAAGACTCCACTTTTCTTTCACTAAGCCATAGGTAGTGGCAAGTCTTTCGTATCTATCCAGGTACGACTCAATGGCGTCTTCTTTTTCAACAAATGGGTCCAGATGGAAATTCATGGCCCCACTTGAGGTGCTCTGAATGGAGCTATTCTCAGAGTGATGTGAGCTACCACCATTATTGCCAGTATTTGCCTGAATTTCAAGCTCTTTTAATCTCAACTGATGGTCCCTCTCTGCTTGTAATTTCCTTTCCTCAGCTTCAATTTTCTTTGCCTCATTTTCAGCCTCCCATTTCTTGGCTTCAATTTCTAATCTTTTGGTTTCTCTCTCAGCTTCCAGTCTTTTGTCTTCTCTTTTGGGGCAAAGTCTTTTACAGACAGGGGGTATGATGTGCTGGTGTTGTGGGTAGTGGGTTTCCCCCTTGCTTCACCCTAGGCCTAGTGAATTCTTGTTCATGAAAGGAGCGACCATTGCGGTGTTAGTCTCTTGGCCTAGCAAAACCTCTCATACCCCAAGATCGTTGTGCGTGGTGAAGAGCCACACCCTCCTCGAGGTAGTCCTGGTAACTGAGGGTGCGAATTCTCAGGCTAAACACAACGGATCTAGAGGAGCAAACCTCGATAATAAAACCGGTGCACTACACCGTACACGCCCTCTGTGGGTGGGAAGGAGCCAGATGGATACTGAACAAGTCTAGGGAGTGGGAACGAGTGTGGACTGCTGGATGTGCAAGAACATGGACAGGAAGACTCCACAACTTCCCCACTGAAGACACGCCCACGGGGACCGTTGCCTCAATTGGCTGTGTGTGGTGTTCCCGGAAACGGGGCTTCCCAGTACTGAGGCACAGTTAAGTTCCCGATGTCACTTATCGGTGCAGAGTTGAGAGAGATGGCTGAGCATCACAATCCCCCATGTGTTGCAGCATGATGAGATCCCAGCATTGCACACTGAGCTTGGGGGGATCACTTGGGCACCAGACTTAATACTGGCTCTTGACTGGATGGCCGCATGCAGGAGATTTCTACAATGGAGGGTTGGCAGATGGTGGGTATCTGGAAGTGGCTCTGTGCAGGACGTGAGGATTCCTTGGGAGAGCCCAGAACCAGAGCACAGCATTGTGCAAGCTCTGCATAGTTGGAGAGCCCCCTGGATGACGGGGAATGCACAGTGTGCTACCCCACCTATCCCCAACTGCTAACTTAGAACCAGAAGTGGGGTCCTCTGTATGCGTGCCAGGCCAGGATAAAATGCCTGGGAAAGAGACTGGAGCTCGGAACTCCCTAACTCAAAGTTGCAGGATGGCAGAAAAGCCATGGGAAAGACAGGGCTATTTTGAAGATAACGCAACCATATTTTCACCATACGAGCTCGGACGCCGCCTTGGTAAACAAGGTCCGCGCAGAGCAGTGACACCCCCAGGCTGCTTGCGAATAGTCTACTACTGGGAACATAAACAGATTAGGGATGAGCCCATTCTCCCGTTGAACAGGTGCTAAAGTCATAGATACTGGGCCAGAAGGCGCACCGGAAACCACAGTATCACGCAACTCGCTTTTTTTTCTATGGAGAGTACACCGTCAAATAAATCTCGTACTGGTGCTCGCCCTGTGGAGCTCCACCAGGCAGGTGCAGTGCCGGGCTCTGAGCCTCGACAGAGCCCACCCTCAGCTACAGGAGGACCCTCTAGACCGTCTTGTGGAGTCAGCAGACGGCGGAGGAGAACTACTGACCAAAACAAAACAGAAAAAGAGAAACCCAGAGTGCCACTTGTCATGATGCACTGGAATGCAGAGGGAGTGAACAGCAAGCAGGCTGGATACAGCAAGAAGACAGAGCTGGAAAACATCTTGTATGAGAAGCAAGTCAGTGTTTGCTGTATCCAAGAGACTCACTTGAAAGCAGATCAAACCTTTAAAATAAGGGGATATCAATGCTTCAGATCCGACAGAAAAGATAGACGAAAAGGAGGAGTACTTACTCTTGTAAGGAATAACATTCCTGCACACGAAAGGAAAACCTTCATGGATGGAGCAGAATATCAGCTGTTGCAGATAAAGGTAGACAAGATGGAAATAGAACTCCTGAACTATTACTGTCCGAACAACAAACCCCTGAGTCTCAGCTCTATACAGGTACCAGCCACCAACTTTATAGCAGTTGGAGACTTTAATAGCCACTCCCAGAGCTGGGGCTATAACCATCTGGATCACAGAGGTGAAGAGGTTGAAACTTGGCAAGATGATCACTCCCTAAACCTAGTCAATAATGCCACAGATACTCCTACCTTCTACTCCAGAGGATGGCACACAACTTCAACACCAGATCTTGCCTTCTCCACACCAGATATAGCTGGATCTATTAGTAGAGAAGTAAGAGACCAACTAGGGGGAAGCGACCATCGCCCAATCTTTCTTACTGTCCAGAATGCAACTCTCAGTACAGGCCCAGCCATTACAAGATGGAACTACAAAAAAGCCAACTGGGATTTATTCAGGCATCAGGTGAACACGCTGCTGTCTACCCTCAAGGTACAGAACAGAGACATTAATGAAGTGGTAAAAGACTTCAACAGATGCATACTACAAGCTGCAAAAGAAACCATTCCCAAAGGATGCCGGCGTAACTACATACCATACTGGTCCAGCACTCTACAAGAACGTCAGGAAGCTATGGACAGGGCTAGAAAGGACGCAGAGTCTCAGCCTTCACTTGAAACTCACAACAAATGGAAAAAGGCTGTAGCAGAGTTTCAGAGAACAAAGCTAGAAGAAAAACGGAAAAGCTGGAGAACTAAAACGGCATCGCTGAACCTTGAGAAAGACGGCAGGAAACTTTGGAGATTAGTCAAGTCTCTAAATGAAGAACGTTCCTCACCTAGGCAGACTATCACATTGGATGAAGGTGGCAAACTTTTCAGAGGAAAACAAGCTGCAGACTTGTTTGCTAGAAGATACAGTTCAGAAAGCAACTTACCCATTAACATCGATCATCAGAGAGAGATAAGAAAAGAAATACTGGCAACCATGGGACAGACAGATACTCCTGCCCCAATGAGGGAACCCATCACACTAGGAGAACTACAGAAGGCTATTTCCAAGCTTAAGTTTCAAAAGTCACCCGGCCCAGACAAAATCAGCAACGAAATGCTAGTAAATCTGAGCTCAGCAGCAAAGACAAAACTGCTTGAGATATTCAACCACAGCTGGTTGAAAGGGACGGTACCCCAAGTATGGAGAGAAGCCATCACAATACCCATACTAAAGAAAGGGAAATGTAAGACCGAGGCTGCAAGTTACCGGCCAATCAGTCTCACAAGCTGTGTTGGGAAGACTATGGAGCGAATAGTCAACCACAGATTGAAATGGTATTTAGAGTCTGAGCAGATCCTGGTGCCGGAACAAGCTGGATTTAGAGAATGCTACAGTATAGAAGACCAAGTTACTTACTTGTCTCAAGCAATAGAAGATGCCTTCCAGGAGAAGAAAAAGGTCCTAACGATCTGGGTCGACTTCAAGCAGGCCTTTGACAAGGTGTGGAAAGATGGCCTCATTGCAAAACTTAGGAGAAGTGGAATCCAAGGCAACATGATGAAATGGATCCAGTCATACTTGCATAACAGGAGAACTAGAGTCACTCTTGGCGGTCTGCAGAGCAGAAAAGTGGTGCTCCATCAGGGGGTACCTCAAGGAGGAGTAATTTCCCCAACACTCTTCCTTGTTTACATCAATGACCTGGTGAAAGATCTCCCTGCAGGAGTTAAAGCTGCCTTATATGCAGATGACCTAGTACTCTGGTGCGCTGATGAAAATGTCACCACAGCAAATTATAGAATGCAGCGGGCAGCAGACATGCTAGTGTCATGGGCAGAGAAATGGCTTATCACAATAAACACAGACAAAACCTCCACAACACTGTTCTCCCTCGCCCCCAAGGACAAATCAGCTAACATACACCTAGGGACAACCGTGATCAAGGAAGAAAGCTACCCCACCTATCTTGGGGTGACATTTGACCAAAGGCTTACATGGAATAAGCATATTGAGAATGCAGGAGGAAAGGCCCGAAGACGACTAGGCATACTCAGAAAATTAGCAGGTACCAACTGGGGAGCAAATGAACGAAATCTAAAGAAGATTTATAATGGAGTAATAAGACCACACTTAGAGTTTAGCTCAGCAGCATGGTCATCAGCTGCCAACTCACATCTGCAGTCTTTGGACAAGGTGCAAAATCAAGCTCTCGGGCTCATTACAGGAGCCATGAAAACTACACCAATAACAGAGATGCAGAAGGTTGCTGGATTACAGACATTGTCCCATAGAAGAGACACAAAAACCATGATCCAGATGGAAAAGTGCAACAGTATGCCAATGCACCCAATGAAGGCAAGACTAGATGATCTGGCATTGGGACGTCTAAAGCGTAGCAGCTTTGTGCATCGGGGGAAAAGACTTATAAGACAGCATCAAGAAGACCTATCCATGAAGACAACACCACTGAAGCCCACCCTATACCCTGTACCATGGGAGCAGGCCAGCAGTGCCCTCCAAATTAATACATCAGTCAGTGGTCTCACAAGTGGATGTGAGTATAATGATCTGCAAAAACGAACTGCTACATTGAGTATGATCCAAGAAAGCTATCCCGATCAATCATGGATACATGCCTATACAGATGGATCAGCAACTAATGCTGTTAGGAATGGAGGTGCCGGTATCTTTATCTCATATCCTGACAACCACTATGAGACTAGGCACATTCCCACTGGTAAATTCTGTTCCAACTATACAGCTGAGGTTCAAGCTCTAGAGCAAGCTGCAAATATGATTTATAACACCAACTCTGACTGCCACCAGGTAGTCATCCTCACAGATGCACTGTCTGTCCTGCAAGCTCTCAAGGGTGGTAAACTCCCGCATCTGAGAAATGAACTAAACAAGGTAGCTGCCAAAAAGAGAACCATACTTCAGTGGGTACCATCTCATTGTGGTGTACCCGGAAATGAAAAGGCAGATAAACTTGCAAAAAAGGGAGGAGAATGTGAACAAGAAGATAATGAAGTCACATACTTTGAGAAAAAGAGAGCTATCCAGACTATCAGAAGAGAACAGAACCAACCCAAAGACGACTATCACACTCTCGACCGGCAGGGACAGATAACTATTTTTCGACTCAGGACAGGGCATAACAAACTGAATAAACACATGCACAAGCTACGATTGTCTGCTTCACCACTGTGCACATGTGGATTAAACGAACAAACTGCTGAGCATGTTCTACAGGACTGTCCTCTGTATGACCAGTTAAGAAAGATATACTGGCCCAATGACTCAACACTAAACTCAAAGCTATATGGAGTTAAAGAGGAACTTCAAACAACAGTCGAATTCATCATGAGAACTCGTCTGACGGTGTAATCATCAAAGATGCGATCGCAAGAAGAAGAAGAAGAAGTCTTCTCTTTCAGCTTGCAACCTCCTTTCTTCAGCCTCAAATTTCTTTGCTTCTCTATCAGCCTCTAATTTCTTTGCTTCAGTCTCTAATTGCAACTTTCTTTCTTCCCTATCCATGTGTTTGTCCACTTCTGTTGTGACATACTCAGTGAGAGCATCACCTGTCAAATTTAATTCCTTACCCATCTGCATGATCGCAGTTCTGAACTTCACTAGATCAGCCATGGCGTTACTTAGATAGGGTATGTATATTTACTATAACCAAATTATTGTAATTAAACTTAATTAATTTAAATGAACAAGAAATTTCCGTGCAACTTTGTGAGCATCAACTATTTACTGAGTACTAAATGGTACTCCTCCTAAGAAACAATTTTTTTTTTAAATCCTATTATGATTTTCTCAACAACAACAAAATTTTTCCTTATGTTATCTATGGGTGGCACAAGATAGAATGTAGATAGATGAATAGATTAATTATGGCTCAAGATATACAGAAATATCCCAGGAACGAGCCCCCAGTGTGGCGTGAGGTTTTATTTGGCTCTAAGATCAGTATAGTACTGATAATTACAGAAATAGAATTTCTGCAGAAAATGGTGAAGTTCCAGTGTCTGAGAGGACTACTGGTATCACAAATTAGTTACGGCTGTGAATGATCTGATCTCGAAACAATAGTAGAGAGGAGACAGACATAAAGTGCCACCTCCGCTGTGTAACTAACTGTGATATTAAGACAAGGAAACAGATTTTACTTAACAATGATAAAATTGACAAGTCTTCAAATACAATTTCCTTATTATTTATTTAGTATATACACTATCTACTCTTGTGCTGAAGGGTGAATGTTGAAAAATGGAATGTAATAAATTTGTAAGTTTACATATGATTCACAAATATTTATATTTATATAGATATGTAAATATATTATAACAAGTTTTCCAATTATAAGAACAAAAATTATATCAGCTGTGCTGTTATTCAATTATAGTACAGGTATCAGCTGTGCTGTTAATTACGTATAATTTATCAGCTATAATCTTATTATTGTCTCTTGCTACGCTAATTCACTTTCTCGTCACTGACACTAGCTTTTGCTCACAATGCTGACAGAAATGGTACTAATGTGTACTCATCTCTTAAAAGGTCTGTCCTTCTTGGTTTGGTTGACACAAAACACCCGCTGATGGTCGTTTCGTTAGCCCACCCAAGACTGAGGGGGACTAAAGGGGTTGATCCTGTGCAATCAACATTCAATAATATAAATTCAATACATGAATACATTCAATACATGAATACATCCCATAATATGTACACCTAGGTGTGCTACAACCATTTCCTTCCCCCTAGAATATACCAGGCCCTCTCTGACAAGTGCTATAATATATCCTAACAATAACGTTATGTTCTTATGATAGGAGTATACGAGACGAGGACTGTTTGGTGATATATCAGGTGGGAGTTATAGGAGACAATAGATTGGAGTTAGATGAGACAATAGATTGAGTCCTAACAAGGACTGTTTTGGTTATATTTCAGTTGGTTTTATCTGAGATAATAGACTGAAGTTATAGGAGACAATAGATTGAGTCCTAACAAGGATTGTTTTGGTTATATTTCAGTTGGTCTTATCTGAGATAATAGACTGAAGTTATAGGAGACAATAGATTGAGTCCTAACAAGGACTGTTTTGGTTATATTGCAGTTGGAGTTAGATGAGACAATAGATTGAAGTATAGGAGACAATAGGTTGAAGTATGAGTCCTATTAGTCTTCGTCTTCATCAATCATATCAGGAAATACAATCATTATACCTAATGCCCTTAAGATACAATCAGTAACCTGATACGTTCATATTGAAACAATTTATATAACCTATATACAGATGTAGGTAGTATAATGACACACAACAAATACCAACATTATATACCTGCTGAAGGCCTATTTTCCTAAAGGTTATCGTAAATATATTTACCCTCTAAGATTCAAACAGGCCAGTTTTTGACTCGACTAAGCGAAGCAGGCTGCAGGTCGATGCCCTCAGGTAAGCTATAAATTAAAGTTGACAGCTCCTCTCACACAGTCGGTCGTCTCTGGTTTCGTGTTCGGGGTTGCGTGTTTTTAGCATAAAATCCGCCCGATTATATAGGTAGATGAATGCTTAAGAAAAGTTTTTGGTTGGTTCCTGGCGGAGCAAAATGATTGGTTGTCTCCGGTTTAGTACCTCGCCTCATACAGCCTAATTTTATTCAGTTTTCTTCCGCCATCTTGCGTGAACAAGATGGCTACGACCCACATCCGAGAAAAACAGGGCTTAAGTTTTTCCTGGCGTAACTTCAGGTAATTTATTCAGGCTCAGCAACTGTGCGTTGATTGGCTGGGCTCTCGACATAGGGATTTAACAAAGTAGTGGGGTTACACACAACTCGTTTTCACGACACTATGCATCCTAGGTATGTGAAGGTGTCTGTCTGTTCCAGTTGTTGATTCCTTACTGTTATGGGCTCGGGGTTGCTCACATTAAGAGCCATGACCTCTGTCTTCTTTAGATTGATGTTCAGGCCCACCTGCTGGCTATACTTATTAAGTCTGTCCGTTTTTTTCCTGGATCTTAAGCGCTTATCATATATTTTATTCATAAGTGTCTAATGAAGTATAAATCAGAAGTTAATTTCATGCAGAATCAGCGCCCCACGCTTTTTGTCAATTTGATGTTACATTTTTTGACTGCAAGCTATAAACTCCTTGAAAAATTATTTTTGTGTTTTTAGTGCATTAAAAGCGTGTATTTAAAATATATATTTTTTATTTTCTTTTTTTTTAGTGTTAGAAAAATTATGACACACTAAAAGATAAACAATATTTTTACATATTGTAAATCTGGTCTAAAATTTCTTAAGCGATCCATTTCTTTTAGAGCGTCAATATTACATTGCTTTGTGCCTGTTAATTTGGTGCAATAAATTTCTTCAATTTGAAGGCCATCTAGAGATCGAAATCGACTTTCCCTTGATTCATAATTTTATCATTTGGATTGTATCCATTGATTTAGCAAGACACTTGTTTGAGTACTGCCCTATTTTACGCATAGAAAAAAATAAAGCACACCACGTACTCTTGAATTTTTAATTAACTTGATTATGGCCCCTGATTTGTTTACATTTCTTTACGAAAACCTTTAATTACTCACAATGTCATAATTACAATATTAAATTATTAAATAATTGACTGATTATTGTATTGTCATCGGGAATACACAACTATGCCAAGTTTCAGAGCTATTGCTCATCTGAAAGTGATCGAAAATTCGATTGCAAGATTTGAAAGTGACATGAAAGTGACATACAAGTGAAGTTAAATAAAAGCGTGTAAAGAAAGGCGCCTATCGCTAGCTTAACGGTAGAGAGCAAGCGATAATCTTCAGACTCCGGAAAATCCACAAGAGACTGAGATAAGGTCTGTTCACTTAGCTTAAGATCGGAACTATCGATGGATATAATACCTGTGACACTGATAAATTGACTGTCCTACATCTACTGAAAGACGGCCTCGGGTAGGAGCAACAGAGAAAGCTTATATTGCCTGCATCGGTACCAGTCCATGACAAGCTATGTGGGGATGTCAGCAACGTGAAGCTGGCCACTGCTTTCTTCATATAACCAGAAGCTGGTAATGATTTTTTTCATGTAACCTGAGACTGACTACTGATTTCTTCATGTAACCTGAGGCTGACTACTGAATTCTTCATGTAACCTGAGACTAACTACTGATTTCTTCATGTAACCTGAGGCTGACTACGGCTTTCTTAACGTGACCTGAGACTGACTACTGAATTCTTCATGTAACCTGAGGCTGACTACTGATGTCTTCATGTAACCTGAGGCTGACTACTGAATTCTTCATGTAACCTGAGACTGAATACTGAATTCTTCATGTAACCTGAGACTGACTACTGAATTCTTCATGTAACCTGAGGCTGACTACGGCTTTCTTAACGTGACCTGAGACTGACTACTGATTTCTTCATGTAACCTGAGGCTGACTACTGAATTCTTCATGTAACCTGAGACTGACTACTGAATTCTTCATGTAACCCATGACTGACTACTGAATTCTTCATGTAACCTGAGGCTGACTACGGCTTTCTTAACGTGACCTGAGACTGACTACTGATTTCTTCATGTAACCTGAGGCTGACTACTGAATTCTTCATGTAACCTGAGACTGACTACTGAATTCTTCATGTAACCTGAGACTGACTACTGATTTCTTCATGTAACCTGAGGCTGACTACGGCTTTCTTAACGTGACCTGAGACTGACTACTGATTTCTTCATGTAACCTGAGGCTGACTACGCCTTTCTTAACGTAACCTGAGACTGACTACTGAATTCTTCATGTAACCTGAGGCTGACTACGGCTTTCTTAACGTGACCTGAGACTGACTACTGATTTCTTCATGTAACCTGAGGCTGACTACTGAATTCTTCATGTAACCTGAGACTGACTACTGAATTCTTCATGTAACCTGAGACTGACTACTGATTTCTTCATGTAACCTGAGGCTGACTACGGCTTTCTTAACGTGACCTGAGACTGACTACTGATTTCTTCATGTAAGCTGAGGCTGACTACTGATTTCTTAACGTAACCTAAGACTGGCCACTGATTTCTTAACGTAACCTGAGACTGACTACCGATTTCTTCATGTAACCTGAGGCTGACTACTGATTTCTTCATGTAACCTGAGACTGACTACTGATTTCTTCATGTAACCTGAGACTGACTACTGAATTCTTCATGTAACCTGAGACTGACTACTGATTTCTTCATGTAACCTGAGACTGACTACTGATTTCTTCATGTAACCTGAGGCTGACTACTGAATTCTTCGTGTAACCTGAGACTGACTACTGAATTCTTCATGTAACCTGAGACTGACTACTGAATTCTTCATGTAACCTGAGGCTGACTACGGCTTTCTTAACGTGACCTGAGACTGACTACTGATTTCTTCATGTAACCTGAGTGTCGTGTTTTGGTCTGTCTCACACCACGGTCATATTTACCGCTCAAAATAATAGGATAAAACGGACCGATATAACAACCAATGAGAACGTTCCTTTTCTGGTGTGTAAAAGGAAACCTTTTATGCTTAAACATAGAGGCCTATTTTGTGTAAATGAAAATACGAATATATTTAATTTCTTAAAGATTAAAGATATTTAAACGAAAAGATATAACTAGTTTAACAACGGGGATATTACTTAAGAGATATGTATAAAGACTTCCTCGAATAGTATGTTATTATAAGAGGAAAATCGTTTTAATTGACATTTATACATCAGGGTAGTCCCCAATATAGTTAGTTAAAGGCTGCATAGATTTAAATGCATTTTTCTAACTAAACAAATTTTAGATAGACCGATAGAGATAAATTACCAGTATGATACTAACATTAAATAATTAAAATCGGTCCACAATTAAGAAAGATAATAAATATTAAAATTTCTGCAAATTGAACGAGAAGGCAAAAAGACGCATTGTTTTGAGATTCTCAACACCGTTTTTACCCCTTCCATCCGCGAGGTACGATGCGACACTATATAAGACCTTGAACTTGGTAGAAATTGAGGCCACAACATTTTCAAATACTACGCTGTACAGAAGAAAGCGGCAAACGCTTGCTGTCAAATAATTTACCGCTGTATCTAAGTAGCAGACCTAGATACCCATTTACAGCCTGTTATAGCTATTAAGTATCACCTGAGCGTAAGAGAAATATATATATATATGTATATAATTATGTAATTTTCCTGTGTATAATCCACTTATGTGTTCGGTAGTGTGTTATATGTGTTAAGAAAAAAGTGTTAATACGAGTGTGCTGCCGGCTTGAACGCAAGCATGTGTTAACTTTTAGAGACGAAAGCCAGCATTGGGAATGTGTAGGATAAATGAGAATTATGGCAGAATCTACGACTGTATATTTAATAATGTATTTGAAGGAGTATTTCATAAAGGAACGTCACACTGTTCAGGAACATAAGAAAGGATGTCATGAATTGTTACCATGTATTAATCAAGGTGTCACTTACTAGTTTGTACTAAACCTAATCATTGTAAGAAAGCATATTATGGACAATGGATCGAACTTATGATTTATAAGGAAAATGTAATCACATCGAACTGGCTGTAAGTGGTACTGAAGTAAAGTGTCATGTGCAACTGTTAGCACATTATCTGAGATTGTTTGTAACGTTCATTGTGTGTGTGTGTGTGTGGATAAGATAGTGCTGGACCATACAAGGTTTGCGATTATTTGTATTTCCCAGGTTTTATCCTGATATGACTAACCGTCTTCGAGACATTCAGTTCTGAGGAACTCTCTTGGTGCGAAACGTTCTCAAGATACTTAGAGCGAGTGACCCTGATGTTTCCCAGCCTGGAGATCAAGACACTGTATGATCCTGGCTATAGTGGATAATAATAATAATAAATTCTTTAAGCACCAAACACGGTGCATAAGGCAGAAACCAGTGCTCTCCAGGTTGTTCGTTGTGACGCCACTCCTCTTAGCTCTTGCACATTATTTAGGCCCAACGTTCTTCCTTCTCTTATTATTGTTCTTCTGAGTGTTTCTTTTGGTCTTCCTTTTTTTCTCTTACCCTCAGGAACCCAAGTGAGCGCCTGTAGTGGTATTCTGTTGTTTTGCATTCGTAGGACATGACCGATATATGACCATCGTCTTTTCCTTATATAGTCGGAGACATATTTCTGCCTAGAGTCTTCTCTTATTTGTCGATTAGTCTTGAATTCTTTCCAACTGATGTTCATGAGTTTTCTAAGACATTTGTTCTCGAATGTATTCAGCTTGTTCTCCAAGCTTCACCTTATAAAGATAGGTGGCCACATAACTCCACTGGTCGGCACATCCAGACTCAATTTGATAATAAATAAAACACACATCAAACAAACAATCGAGTGATTACTCATGAAAGCTTTAATGCACTTATACCAACTTTACAGTCCAGTGAAAATAACAACTATAAATTTATATGAATACAATAATTGACATTTGAAATATAACTATCATATTTAACTACTGTTGAAATGAAAATTCCATACTTATTTATTTCTATTATGTAAAAAGCATTTGAATTTTATTATCATTTTCCTAACCGAAAAGAGAAACGGTATAGGATCAATAAATTGTAAATATTTACACTCAGTCTTACTTAATTATTCAAGTTGAGTTAGGTTCTGTTTGTATGTATATTACATATTTATTAAATTAATTTATCCCCTAGCAGAGTCAAAATAACTATATAATCATTATTCAGGGTGGGATCTGGAGAGATACCACTTAGACCTTCATTAACATTCACTATCATCATACTTGAAGGTTTATACAGCTTGACCCTACCTTGATTGTCGATACACCCTTACTCTTTTCAGAGAAGGGGGTATTTCTTATAAGACCAGTCTCTTATCTGGCGCTATACTGGTATCCTTTGATACATCTTTTTGTCTGGGATATCCTATATGCTAATAACATCTGAACCTCTCGCGACACTGAGGCTGACTACTGCTTTCTTAACGTAACCTGAGACTGACTACTGCTTTCTTAACGTAACCTGAAACTGACTACTGATTTCTTCATTTAACCTGAGGCTGACTACTGCTTTCTCAACGTAACCTGAGACTGACTACTGATTTCTTAACGTAACCTGAAACTGACTACTGATTTCTTCATTTAACCTGAGGCTGACTACTGCTTTCTCAACGTAACCTGAGACTGACTACTGATTTCTTAACGTAACCTGAAACTGACTACTGATTTCTTAACGTAACCTGAGACTGACTACTGATTTCTTCATTTAACCTGAGGCTGACTACTGCTCTCTCAACGTAACCTGAGGCTGACTACCGCTTTCTCAACGTAACCTGAGACTGACTACTGATTTCTTAACGTAACCTGAGGCTGACCACTGCTTTCTTAACGTAACCTGAGGCTGACTATTGATTTCTTAACGTAACCTGAGACTGACTACTTATTTTTTAACGTAACCTGAGACTCACTACTGATATCTTAACGTAACCTGAGGCTGACTACTGATTTCTTAACATAACCTGAGGCTGGCTACTGATTTCTTAACGTAACCTGAGGCTGACCACTGCTTTCTTAACGTAACCTGAGACTGACTACTGATTTCTTAACGTAACCTGGGACTGATTACTGATTTCTTAGCGTAGCCTAAGACTGATTACTGATTTCTTAACGTAGCCGCAGACTGATTACTGATTTCTTAACGTAACCTGAGACTGATTACTGATTTTTTCAATTATATTTAAGTAGACAACAGAGGCTGTTCGATGAAGAAGCAAGCAGTTTTTTTATTTATCGACGATAACACGAGATTGTTGCACAGAATTCCGTTAAAACTCAGAAAGAAAAAATGAACATCAACTGTGCCTTAGCTCTCAGCCATATATAATTCACACACATCAATATTTTTTTATTTATATTATTTTACTGTATGTCTAATTTATAGAACGTCGTTATCAATATAGGTCGGTTTGGTTATATGACTGTTTGATCGGGTGTTCTTTTGACGGGGTGTCTTTTTGATCATGTGTCAATTTGACCGGGTATCATTTCGACCGCGTGTCGTTTTGATCGCACGTCTAATTGTCAGGTGTCTAACTGACCTGGATCCCGTTAATGACTGTCTGGGTTCAAGTGAGGATTAAATGGATTATTATCGATCGCTTGCGGTACCCTCTTCAATGCCTAGCGCCAGGATTAAGTGAAAGGAACGCCTTTATGAGTGTGCATTGCGAGCGGGTTTTTGCGCGTACCATTCATATTTAATGAGGTTGTTCACAATAATTGTTAGATGGTGGGAAACAACGTGTTTATTCACTTGCTCGACTTGGCTGGTTATTCGTCCTTTCCAGCCTTAGGAAAGTACAAGTTAGTTACTGTAGTTCCGTAGATAAGACGCGATACCTTTACCTCAGCTGTTGTTATTTCTTTGAATTCCATATTCTAATTTTCATTCCCTTTGGTGTGTTATTTTTAACTGCTTGAAGATTATAAAGAGTTAAGTCAGTGAATATTGTGTGCAGATAACAGCTGCAAAGCGAACTTTCCCTAAAACAAATATGATGGAATTTGATAATACATTTGTATTTCTTTTCTTAACAATAGAATCTTGTAGTCGACGATGTGGTTGTTATGTCATTGTGGCCTTGTTAAAGTAAAATACATGCTCTTTTTTTGGTATGATGATGATGATGATGATTTTTCTTTTAGCTCCTTATAGAGCATTAAGAGGTTCGGAGTGGCTAAGATGTATGGCGCCCGCCTCGGATTCTAGAGGTACCGGTGTTCGATTCCCAGTTGAAGGAAGATAATTTAAGGAAATTTTTTTTCAGAACCAGTAGTCCTAATGATGCCATTCTTCCCCATGGTCTTGTGGGTAGTGAGATCGAATACCTAGCCTTCTCGGATAAGGGCGAAAAATAGGAGGTCCGATGTGCAAGTTGCGCACGTTAAAAATCCCTGGGCAGTTGGAAATCGTAAAGAGTAGGCTTATCAGGCCGCTGTCCTGGCAACATTTAAAAATTAGAAACCTACCCACCACAAAAAATATTTATAGAATGTGTGATTCCTTTATACACACATTGGGATTCTCGCCGGTGTTACGGAGTTCATGCACTGTGCTGAGATCCTCCTTGTGTGATCTAAGGGAGGAGATCGGAGCACTGATGGAGTTGTCCGTGTGCAATGAAGATAGTCCTTACAACCAAACCAAAGAGCATTAAGCCACCACAGCAGTTGGTGCCCTTGCAGAATGCCCGCACCAGGCATTCTCATGCTCTTACAGCGGGGGTTTCTGTAGCAATGTGCCTTACATGATGAGGTTGCCAGTCCCATGCATAACCTCATATTAGTAGCCTTGTACGACATGCATGATGGAGCAGCAGTTCTATCTTTGTCTCATCAGAGTTCCCTGCCCCCCCCACCCGGAACTACACTTGTTTGGTATGCTTTATAACAAAACAATCATCATATTTTACATACTTAGTCGTTCTTCTTCTACCTTGGGGTGTAGAGATTAGCCAGAGAGAGCGCCATGCTATCATATCAGCTGTCTTCCTTATGACCTGGTTCCAATCCAGCCCACGGGCCTTCAGAGACATTGCTGTCCTCCCAGCGAACTTTGAATCGTCCTGGAGGTCTGGATCCTTGATTCTTGGTTTCCTATATTTGTCGTGGTAGCCGATCTTCTCCCATTCTGCAGACATGGCCAGACCATCGTAACTGGGACCGCTGCACTCAGAACTGCAGGGGCTGGGTTTCCATCAAATCTTCATCGGCAAAATAAATGTGTAATGTGTTTTGGTGACAGGACGTTGTATATATCTGCTTGTGCTAATGCAAAAGTACTTTTGACTATTACTGACACATCGTTTGCCAATGATGGAGGTATAGTTTTCCTGTAGACGGGCTATGGTTTTTTTTTTTCCCGCAGTTCCAACCAAAGTAATTGGTAGGTCTGGCTACCTCGTCTTCGTTGAGTAAGTTTTACTGCTGTTCATTTTAATATGAGATCGCGTTTCTTCCTTGATAATTATAGGGTTTTATGAAAAGGAAAAGTGGCAACACTCAGCATTGTATACTTTTGTTGATGGATTTTTTTAAAAAAACATGATAATACCCTCCTATGCTGATCGGAAAATATTGGAAACATAATTTACACAAAAGCACCTTCAGAGAAGAACCAAGATAATTTTAATCAGAAATGGACATTTATGTTAAAGAGTTATGCATTCTCACCAATCACAGTCAAATATAGAGAAGGAAAACAGCTAGCCAACCAGGATCTGTGTCGGATTTTCTGTCTTTCTGAATACTTTCTTTTCTTTTCCTTTTAGACGTTGTAAATTTGCTGGCTTTAAACCTAATCTACTAAGTTACCTTTTACTACCATGCGAATCGGCAAATAGTAAAGATATGTTGCGTGTTCCACGCCCTGTTGATTAGGGCCCTGGGAACAACATCGTACATTTTTAACAATCGTTTTAACTTTCCATATGAAGCTTAAAGAAGAAACGGCAAATTCCATAATGACTTGAACCTGTTCTTTTCAGCGGATACATTTTAAAATTCGGCCCAGTTTTCTGTCTATGATAAATATTACGTTATGTCGACTGCATGTCAAGCCCTCAATAATAAATCAAAAGGGTGGCACATTACATTTCGCTTTGCTTATTCAATCTTTATGATATCCATAAACCTGTCTCCATAAATTTCGTGGAGTTGAGCTGTCAGTGGTTATAGAAATACAAATAAACCACGACTTGTCTGGCATTACGAGACTAATAAAACTAATGTTTGGAACTAAATTATCAATATTATTTTTTTATAAAGACATGAGTATTGTCCCCTACTTGGCTTACCAAAAAAAGTTGTTTACCATTCTAATTCTGCTTACTCGTCGTTATTTCTCTTTTCGCCGTTTTTGAGCAATGATCAATAATTGCAATTGGTTCCCTTTACAGGAAACACCTTTATCAACACATTCCTGAGATCTTACAGTGGTGGCTCCCAGCGTTGCCACTCCTAGGTGGTGCCGCACGGAAGGTCCTGGGTTCGATTCCCCGGTAAGCCACTCACGTCTGTTGTTTTTCTGTTGTCTAGTTTTCTACTTCTTTATTTCTCACGAGTGCCTGAAAACATACCTTTATGTGTGTAATATTTATTTACTGTTTACAGGCCTCGGGTTTCCCTTCTTTATGTGTTTAAACGTTTATACAATACCAAACCTACCCTCTGTCCTGTACTTACTGTTCTTAGTCTTCTATCATTTACTAGACACAGTATTAAGGTCTTTGTCTTGTGTAATCTGACCTATACTGTATAATAGGGGAACAACAGAAGTAATTGCGTCATTAATAGGCTGGATTGCCCTAGGTAAATGTCCGGTATGTTTTGGGGGTCGCGCCAATAACCCCTGTCATCGAAGCACTGTTTTTTGTGGTGCTTAGATGGCAGGGAGGATAGTGTGATTCGCGTCCGTAGCTAGGCAGTGGTGCCGCACGGAAGGTTCTGGGTTCGATTCCGCGGTAAGCCTCTCACGTCTGTTGTTTTTCTGTTGTCTAGTGTTCTACTTCTTTATTTCTCACGAATGCCTGAAAACACCTTTATGTTTGGATAATATTTATTCGCTCAGGAGCTTTGTACTCTTTGGGTCACCTCTACACCCTGTTTACAGGGTAGAATGGGTTCCGATTAAGAAAGAAAGAAAGTAATATTTATTCACTCGTAGGTGGATTCACTTAGATCTAGGTTGTTGTTTTTTTTTTTTTGTCCCGTCTAGGTGCCATTTTCCTTCATTAGAGGAAGAACGCCACCTAATTTCGCCCAAAATCGCTCAAGTCAGCAATATCTAGGGGTTTTTTTTTTTGTTTTTTTTTTCAAAACTTAGAGTGGCAACGCTGGTGGCTTCTCCCTACGAGAGGGAGGAACCAGCCAGGGGCGTATCCTGGTAATGCGAGCTAGGTGTGCTGCTACTTAAAATGAATATGTACGCCTACTATTTAACCCCTTCCCCTCTTAATTTAAAAACCAACTATATTCAATTACGCAACGATAGTTATTCGGCTGGAAGAAAGACATTAACTAAATAATACATATTTTCACTTACAGGTTTCACTTGAAGATCAGATCTATTCTTCTTTCCTTTTGCAGAAATTTCTCTGTTACAGCATCGTAAAATGTATTCTTCATTCTAACCTTGCTCAAAAGTTCCTTTTCAATGGACAATAGGCTGAGACTGGAGAGTCGATCTTGACCTTGTGTAGATCTGTGGTAACTGTGGATTCGCTTTAAAGCTGAAAACGATCTTTCTACAGAAGCAGTATTTGCTGGAATTGTCATTATCGATTCTGCCAGTTTGAACACTTCTTTAAAGCCTGAACTGAGATCATTTTCAACTAAGAACTGCAGTAACTCATGAACTGACTTGTTGCAGAACTCATCCGAACAATAAAGTACAACAAGTTCATTCTTCAATCTTACATAGTCGAATATTTCTCCATAAACGTCTTTTAATTTTTTTATGAGGTCCTCTGGAAAATTTTCTTGAAACTGGTATACTTTTGCTCATAAAGAAGGTGGAAATACTCAAGTTTCTTTAAAGCTGCAAACCGTGTTTCTGTGTGAACACTAATGTTATCAATGATTTCAAAATACAGTTGGCAACATGCATCTTTTCCTCTACAACCACGGCGTCGTTTATTTATAGGTGATTCAAATTCTTCTCCCCTCCTTCCCAATGCAGCATACCAAATCTCATTAAAGGCAGTATCCCTTGCTCGTTGAAGTTCATTTTTGATCTCTTCTATTTTCTTGCAGCAGTACAAAATATCGAAATTTCTTGTTTGAAGTAAATTGTATAAAACATCTGTATATGCAAATAATCTTGAAAATACTTGAAGTAGGAAAATTGTATTTAGGCTCCTCAAGAAAGACAAAAAGCCTTGCGATTTAACCACTGTGTCAGCACCCCATTCTAAAGAACAATCAATGACATTTTCAAAAAAGTCAATAAGCTCTAACCAATGATCGTTCACTGTATGTACTAATCTGGAAGTGAAGTTCCACCTGGTAGGTGCTACAGTTGGCAACTTCTTAGAAAGAATTTCTTGAAGAGCTATTGTTCTCTTAGACGATTTTGAGAAAAATGCAGAAAGACCATTGAGAGTTATAAAAAAAATATTGCAGTCTTTGATATTCATCAAACTTTGTTGCAAGACGAGGTTCAATGCATGGGCACAGCAATGAGTAAAGAGTGCTTTTGGGTAAACATCAATAACCTTTTTTTTGTAAGCCATCCAAATGACCTGCCATCACAGACGCTCCATCATAAGTTTGCCCAGCTAACGTATCTTTAAGTTTGTATTCTTGTACCGTGCTAACTACATGTTTAAACAAACCTTCTGAGGTTCTATCCTAACTAACGTCGGTAAGCCCAACAAACCTTTCATAAACAACACCATTTAATACATATCTTAAGACGGTTGACAGCTGTGATTTGCACGTGATATCACAACTCTCATCCAGAAGTATAGCAGCAAAGTTTGAAACGTGGACTTCCTTCTTTATTTCATCAATGAGGACGTCAGAGATAGCCTGAATGAGATCATTTTGCACAGCCGGAGAGGTTCCGCGGAAAACTGTAGAGCTCTGTAGGTGATGTTCCAAAAGAGGGTTATATTGCTGAAGTGCATCCAGAAACTCTAAATAGTTGCCTCTGTTGAAAGAGTCATTACATTCGTCATGTCCTCGGAAAGGACGCTCCTGTTTACCAAGGAAGCATACCGCATCAATCAGACGTTTCAAGATATCTCGATTCTTTTTTACAAGTTCATTATGTTGGCTGATACTTTTATCGAGCTGATCATTAAGCAAGACGTCCACTCTTTGTCGGCCAAACATTTTCAGCTGAAAAAAAAACATTGGACATGGCTTTTAGTCTTTTCGTGTCTCTGTGCAGCTGTACTTAAGTGGTTAAGATCATCAAAACCATTTCTACTCCATACGTTGCCTTCTAAAGAAAATTTAAAAAAAAGGCCAACAGAACAATTTATTCCTCTTTTCACAACCAGTTACTGCCAAAAAGAGAACCATACTTCAGTGGGTACCATCTCATTGTGGTGTACCCGGAAATGAAAAGGCAGATAAACTTGCAAAAAAGGGAGGAGAATGTGAACAAGAAGATAATGAAGTCACATACTTTGAGAAAAAGAGAGCTATCCAGACTATCAGAAGAGAACAGAACCAACCCAAAGACGACTATCACACTCTCGACCGGCAGGGACAGATAACTATTTTTCGACTCAGGACAGGGCATAACAAACTGAATAAACACATGCACAAGCTACGATTGTCTGCTTCACCACTGTGCACATGTGGATTAAACGAACAAACTGCTGAGCATGTTCTACAGGACTGCCCTCTGTATGACCAGTTAAGAAAGATATACTGGCCCAAAGACTCAACACTAAACTCAAAGCTATATGGAGTTAAAGAGGAACTTCAAACAACAGTCGAATTCATCATGAGAACTCGTCTGACGGTGTAATCATCAAAGATGCGATCGCAAGAAGAAGAAGAAGAAGAAGAAGACAACCAGTTAACTAATCCACCGACTTGTAATGAGCTGTTGAAAAATGGCGTGTGTATACTTCTGTCTTAGTTTTATGTACTGTTTTTAAGAGTGGTAACTCAGGACATGGTTTACGGTTACTCACAATTGATAGTTTTTCACTAAAACTTTGTGAACAAAACTTCTTTTTAGCGATGTCGTCCAACACTTGCATTTTGGGTATATGTCAATTATAATTGCTGAAAACTAAAATGACATTAAAAAATGTTGATTGGCTCTAGTTTTCAAGATATATGCTACTAGTTTATTTAATTACGGTCAATTTATATACATGACGCAACTGTTATGGGCGATTGCATAATTTTTTCTAATGACCAATAAAAATGTAACTAGAAGTTGATGATGCAATCCTACCTATGATTACATCACCTTTGTGTATAAATATCTTATCTCAGATAAAATTTTGCCATTAGTTAGTGCATTTGTCCTTATCAAAAGTATCGAAGTTAGAAATGCCTAGGACATGTGTGAACAGTGCTAATAATTTCTGTTATATATGTGGTGAGGTGACATTTCTATCACAAAAACGAAATATAACTAAAGTGATTAAGAAGGCGTACAGTTTGTATTTTGGCTGCAGAACAGGAGATCAAGATAAGAGCTGGGCGCCACACATATGCTGCAATACATGTGCAGCACATCTTAAACTGTGGTTGACTGGCAAAAGGCAAGCTATGCCTTTTGCAGTCCCAGTGATTTGGAGAGAGCCCACTAATTATCTCAACAACTGTTACTTTTGCATGGTCCCTCCAATTGGGAAAGGCATATCACAGAAGAAAAAATGGACTCTGGAATATCCAAACATCCCCTCTGCAATACGTCCGGTACCACAAGGCGATGACCTACCAGTTCCCAAAGTGCCAGAATCATTTTCAGCGGCTTCCACTGATGAAGAAGAGGACATTGGTGGTCCTGAACCATCAACCTCAAGCGACCCAGATTTTGAGCAAACTACATCCACTAAACCACACTTAATAACCCAAGGTGAACTGAATGATCTTGTAAGAGATCTGAATTTACCAAAGAACAAGGCGGAGCTTTTGGGTTCCAGATTGCAACAGTGGAATCTCCTGGCAGAAGTTGTTACAATTTCTGTGTATAGGAACCGCCAGAAGCCGCTTATTACATTCTTTTTCAAAGAGGGTGACCTTTCTGCGTGCCACAACATTTCTGGTTTAATGGCAGCCCTCAAAATCAATTACATACCGGAAGAGTGGAGGCTTTTCATTGATTCATCCAAGACGAGTCTTAAAGCTGTTTTGTTGAATAATGGTAATGTGTTACCGTCAATTCCAGTTGGTCACGCAGTTCATATGAAAGAAACTTATGAAAACATTAAACAGCTTTTGAAGTGTATAAACTACGATCATCATCATTGGTCACTTTGTGGTGACTTAAAAGTGGTCGCTCTTTTGCTTGGACTACAGGGTGGATATACCAAGTACTGTTGCTTTCTCTGTGAGTGGGATAGCCGTGCACGAAGTGACCATTACATCAGAAGACATTGGCCAATCAGGCAGTCATTGCAGCCTGGCAGTAAGAACGTTGAGAACCCAGCACTTGTCGACACCAGCAAGATTTTGTTGCGACCCTTGCACATTAAGCTGGGTCTCATGAAAACCTTTGTCAAGGCAATGGAGAAAACAGATGAGGCTTTCAAATACCTCATCAGAAAATTTCCAAGACTGAGTGAAGCTAAAATAAGAGAGAGAGAGTATTTGTTGGTCCGCAAATGCGAAAACTTCTTCATGATGACGAGTTTCTTTGCGTGTTGCATGGCAAGGAAAAAGCAGCATGGCTAGCATTTAAGTCAGTGGTGGACAATTTTCTTAGAAACAACAGATCTGATAATTACAATGAAACTGTAGAAAATCTCCTTCTGAAGTATAAGAGTCTTGGCTGCTGTGATGAATTTACCATGATACAACGTTAAAATATCTCCCAAATTAACGATAAAGTGTAGGGATAAAAATAATGCGTAAGATACTAGGAGACATGCTCGCCCATGCCCGCCTTTCCTGCCACCATTCAAATTATCTAGTTAGACGTGCAGACGGAACGTTTACCCTTTGTAGACGGGGGGGGGGGGAATGAAACGGAGATCAAAAAAGGAAAGATATGACTGAACACGTGTATGAAGATCGCAAGGCTAAAAGGACGCAATTGGGGGTGAAAGGAAAAAAATGCACGTCACTAGTTGACATAAGTAAGGAAATGGACAAGAAAAGGACCTTAGCTCTTATTCGAGACAGTCATTTCTTGGATGTTTTTCGATACTTGGTCTTTATTTGAATGCCGCGGCAAAACACATGAGAGAAGGTTCTCGAACAAATTTCAAAAACTAAACTTGAGAAAAAAATGTTTTTTCTTAATAATAGAGTTATGAAAATAAAACCTAGCTAGTTTGATAGCCCATCTTTAGCAGAGAAATAATATGCTTTCAATTATACAGACGGATAGATAATAAGGAAGATATTGACAAAAGACTGTATTGTTCATATCAGACGAGCGACTGCACTGTTAAACAATGTCACTAAAGTTTCAAAAATTTTGGCCTTGAGCATGCAAACGTAAAAATCGAGCTGTAATTAAAGAGAGGGGAAATGGTGGAGAATTGTGGCTAAAAATAACTTCGGAGGCAGAAGTGTGTAGGGTACTGCATGGAGGGGTCCAAGAACCAAGCGTGGTTTTTGTATGAAAAACAAGTAGAGACAGACGGACCAACAGACCGTAATACATACTTGACTGAGATCTGACTGATTTGACTTTGGTTGTAAAATTTGAAAGTTAGGGGGGAAATCGGCGATTGGTCAACGTATTTTATAGTAGCGGGACAGAGAGGTGAAATTTTGCCATTTGACATAAGTCTGTTCAGAGACGCAGTTTAAATTAATAGTGGTGTTGATTCCAGAAGAATACAAATATATAGTGGGACGCCATCATACAGCCAGCAGCTCAGCTGAGTTTTGCTGGCAAATTTAACTGTGTTCTCAATTCTAAATTCTGGTAAGAATGAACAGTATTTATTCTGTATATTTTAATAATTCGAGTGATTGATACTGCCATATCATAAAAATGATTACGACAAGTAAGTGTTCGCGCTAGGTCCCCAGCCCAAGTTCAGGGTCTAGAGACATACATACAAAGAAAATATATAGGAACGCCTAAATAAAACTATGAAAAAAGGATCTGGTGTTGAGATCAGTGGAACATATCACCTATCTTATTCAATAGCAGGAAGCTATTGAACATATCTCAGATGCAATGTAGTCTTGGGGAACTAGTACTATGTGAAAACAACTAGGTAAGATGTGCTGTGTGGTCAGAGAGATCTGACCCATTCTGTGTGGTGTTGTGGTGTCGTGTTGTGTGCAGAAGTGGCTCAGGAGGTAGAGTTCTGACACATGACCCAATACTTTTGTTTCAGAATTGTGAGTTTCTATTTGGCACCGAAGTGGTGTCACATGCTGTTATAAGACTACACAAGAGTGTGCCTGTGCAGACTAAGATTGGTGTCAGTGAAGTCTAACGTTGTACTCCAGATTCGGAGAGGAGTGGGCCACCAGATTCCAGCACCAGAACTACTCAGTCAAGATACGTGAGCGTCTGGCCTGCTGGACATTCACCAACTAATTTACTAACTAACTCACCAACTATATTACCATCAACTAGAACATACCATTTTGGGAAATAAAACTTGTATTCCTCCCATCAGTAAATGGACAATGTTTTGGTAGTCACAGAGTGGGAGTGATGACAACACCCCAACAGCATATCTAGTAATAAGTTCTCCTGGGACTATCTTAATATAATTATTATTAACCAGTCATTTGAAATAATTAGGTACACATTTTCCATTTTATTATGTCATATGATTATGCATTCCATTTATAATTCCATAATATTTCATATGTTCTGACCAACAAACATTTGGTTCAGAACAAATAAATTTATCAAAAGATTTAAAATTTTAAAACTAAAACAGCCTGAGTTAGTTCAGTGTGTTATAAAGTTTATTAATATTATTAGACTTATTAAATATCTCTGTGTGTGTGTGTGTGTGTGTGTAATCTACAACAACACATTACATATCAGTACCCTAGACTTTTAACGTAGCTACATTCATTAGTAAAAAAAGATATGTTTGAGGTCGTAAGTGGTAGTAAGAAGGGCTTTCTGTAATTCGCATCAACATTTATCTCAGGAGCCTTCACAGCTGACCTCATTCATTACACTAGGTAACATCTCAACCATACAATACCATCAAATCCACTACATATATTGGGGTCTTGTCCAGGGATAATTAGCTTATCAGTAATATTAGGATCTCCTGGTGGGAGAATTAAATTAGGGGGACAAATTGTAAAAATAAAAAGTGTCCCTTGAAAGTGAAAATAAAAGTTGGTGAATCTTCACAGCCAGTGGTAATTAATTAATTAATTGGTTAATTAGAATTGCCTTAGTCAGTAGTTAATTAGAATTACTTTAGTTATTGATTAGTTAGAATTTTACCTTGATCATTGTTATTTTGTGTGATGGCTGAGCTGGCAAAGTTCAGATCAGCTGCTGTGCTAACGGCGAAGGAAATGGGAATGGATGGTCAGGTTTTAATTCAGTATGTAACTGCTGAATGTGACAAGTATATTGAAAGGGAAGATAGGAGGGTAGCTGAAGAGAAGAGGTTACAGATTGAGGCTGACAAAGAGGCTAAAGCATTAGAGGCAGAAGAAAAACGACAGCAAAGGGGGCAGAAGATAAAAAGGCCGAAAGGGAGGCAGAAGATAGAAGGTTCCAAAGGGAGCACGAATTACGACTAAGGGAGCTGGAGTTACAATGGCCTTGTAACTCCAGCTCCCTTAGTCGTAATTCGTGCTCCCTTTGCAACCTTCTATCTTCTGCCTCCCTTTCGGCCTTTTTATCTTCTGAAAATGGTGCCAGCCCTTTTGCCTCAGATGCTACGCCTAGTCAGGGAGCCTCAACATCAGCTATGGGGTTTCATTTAGACCATTTTGTTGAAAAAGACGATGACATCGAGGGGTACCTCAGTCGTTTTGAATTATTAGCTACTACATATGGGTTAGAGAGAGAGAGGTGGAGTTTAAAGTTATCACAGGGACTGAGAGGTACTTCTTATGAAGTCTTCGCAAAAATGAACAGAGAAGACCAAGACAATTATGACATGCTAAAGCAGGCTTTGTTATTGAGGTACGAAAAAAATGGTGAATTTTATCGTAAGAAATTTAGAAATGCCAAACTGTTGTCTGGGGAGACATACCACCAATTCTCTGCCAGACTGGAAACCTATTTGGAGAAATGGACTGCTCTGTGGAAGACCCAAGATCTTAAAGAGATGATCATGATAGAGCAATTGAGAGAGTCCATGGCTCCAGACTTGAGAAAATTTCTCATGGAACAAGGTGCAGAGAGGTTGGGGGAGGTTTTAAATGTCGCTGAGAGGTATCAGGCAGCCCAGGCAGAGGTAAGTGGCACTAAAAAGAAGCACATAGAAACTTTTAAAGCTCCACAGCCATTTAATAAATTTGAAAATAGAGAACAGGGTAATAAAGGAAGGACAAACTTTGAACGGCCAAGAAATGACTATCGAGACAGAAACTCACAGTTCAATGACCAAAAATACAATGAAAGAAAACCGTTTAACCAAGGAAAAAGATGGTGCAAGAAAGATAACCATAACACCGAATTTTGTAGAAGGAAACCTTCAAACATTGCTGCAATGAAGTCGGGGACTCAAAGATTAAAGGTTAATCCTAATGGACAGCAGGAACCTTATCACCCCCCAGTTTGTGAGGATGTTATTTGTAATGGGGTCACCATAAGGTGCCTTTATGATACAGGTTTGGATTATGATTCAGTTGTGAAGTCTAGCCTAGTGGACCCAAGTCAGTATACCACAGAAACAGTGGAAATACAAGGGGCGACTAAGGACATACCACTCATGACACTTCCCATCGCAAGGATAACGGTAAAAACTCGCTATGTGGAAGGAGAAATCAGAGCAGCAGTGATAGATGAACCAATCTACCCTCTGATATTGGGGTGTAGATATGTCTTCTTGCGGAATCCCGAGAGACCTGTGATCATGGCGACAGTGCAGACCAGGTCACAGAAAAAGGAGGAAGAAGGTGAACCTATAAATGCTCATCCGGAGGAGATGAGGAAGGCGCAGGCTGAGGATAGGACACTCAAGCCATGTTTTTAAAAATTGCCCAAATGCCACACACCTCCAAGCAAAGGAGAATACTTTATGAAGAACAAATTATTATATAGGAAGGCCGGAACAGGAACAAATGGTCACAACCAGCTGGTTCTTCCCACTTCATATAGGGATAAAGTGATGGAACTCGGGCATGCGATTCCCTTCAGTGATCACATGGGGATCAGCGCCACAGGACAGCGTATAGCTTGTCATTACTTCTGGCCAGGGATAACGGAGGATATAAAAAGATATGTCAAATCCTGTCCAGAATGTCAAAGGGTAGCTCCAAAGCACTGGACTGCTCCTGCAACTCTAGGGGAAATGCCCATAGTGGGAACACCTTTTGAGAGGGTTGCAGTGGATATTGTGGGACCTCTCACTCGAACCAAGAGGAGGAACAGTTACATCCTTACTCTGGTGGACACTTGTTCTATGTGGGGAGAGGCGGTAGCCCTGCCATCAATTGATTCAAAACATGTAGCAGAGGCACTACTTACAATATTCACAAGATTAGGGTTCCCGCATCAAATCTTGACTGATAATGGCTCTCAGTTCAAGGGGAAACTAACGGAAGAAGTTTTTAAGCTATTTCAAGCCAGACACTTTCATTGTAGTCCGTACCATCCACAAGGGAACGGCCAGGTAGAGAGGTTCAATGGGACTCTCATTTCTATCCTGAGGAAGCTGGCACACGAAAAACCGGATCTGTGGGATCAATTCCTGCCCGCCGCGTTGTTTGCGTATCGGGAGGTACCACATAGTTCAACCGGGATGGCTCCCGCAACTCTGCTGTTTGGGAGGCCAATAAAAGGTCCATTGGAAGCCTTATTAAGGACCTGGACAGATGAGAAGGCAGAAGAGACTTACCTCATCTTATCAATACATGAACGAACTGACCACTCGTCTGAAAGCTGGATGGAAACTGGCAAATGATAATTTGAGACAAGCCAGGAAGAAACATGCAGCATATTTTAATAGGAAGGCAAAGGACCGAGACTTAGCTGTGGGAGAGAAGGTGCTTCTTCTACTACCCGGCAGCCAGAATAAATTACAAATTGGATGGCAAGGTCCATATACGGTTCTAGAGAAGGTGTCTAGAACAAACTATAAAATTGACAAAAAGGGGAAGGAGAAAGTTTATCATGTAAACCTTTTAAAGAAGTATCTGGACAGACCACTCCAGGAAAGCACCCCCTTACTGACCCTAGCTATCGCAACTCAAATGCAAAAGGAACCACTCACCTCGCATGAATACCCATTACATCCTTGTGAAACAGCCGCACAGGTAAAAGTCAGTAAGCACCTGACTAAAAATCAGAGGGAGAGAGTTCAACAGGTTCTGGAGGAACATACAGATGTATTAACAGATAAACCAGGACATACAAATTTGCTACAGTATGACATGAAACTGGTAGACTCAAACCCAATCTGTATGAGAGCCTATTCTATTCCGTTCGCGAAGGAGAAGGCATTGAAGGAAGAAATAGATTATTTGTTGAAGGAGGGGATTATTTCACACAGTGAATCATCTTTTAGCTCCAGTGTAGTTTTGTTGAGGAAACCGTCTGGGGAACACAGACTGTGCATAGATTACAGGAAACTGAATGCTGTCACAGAAGGACAAGTGGATCCATTACCAGACACAAAACAGTTATTTGCCAGATTAAACAAGGCAAAATACTTTTCAAAGGTGGATCTTAGTAAAGGCTATTACCAGATTCCAGTGAAGCCTGAAGTGAGACCTTATTTAGCGTTTAGCACATCGGAAGGACATTATGAATTCAACATGCTACCATTCGGACTGAAAAATGCTCCGAGTGTATTTTCAAGGATGATGCGCAAATTGTTGGATCCCCTGAATAACCCATGTATCACGAATTTCATGGATGATATTCCCGTCGCCACAGAGACATTTGAAGAACACATTGACGCTCTAAAAATGTTATTTGATAGGCTTAGGGAGGCGAACTTAACTGCTAGGCCAACAAAATGTTGTATTGGATGCAAAGAGTTGGAATTCTTGGGACACACTGTATATCAGGGTAACATGACCCCTGATCCCAAGAACTTGGAAAAACTGCAGAGAGCACCTAGACCACAAACAAAAAAGGACGTGCGATCATTCGTGTCGTTATGTGGATTTTACCAAAAATATATCAAAAATTTTAACTCTATTTGTGCTCCTCTGACTGATCTGACTCGCAAGGGACATCCAGATAAAATTGTTTAGACTGCGCAATGTGAATTAGCGTTTCAAGAGTTAAAGGATAAACTCACTAGCAAGCCTATTCTCAAATTGCCTGATTTGACACAGGACTTCGTGGTGAGAACAGATGCAAGTAATGTAGGCCTCGGGGCGGCTTTGTTGCAGAGGTCATCTTCACCCGATGGGGAACTGAACCCAGTCGCTTATGCAAGCCGCAAATTGAATAAAGCGGAACAAGGATATTCTACAAGCGAAAAGGAATGTTTAGCGTTAATCTGGGCAATAACAAAGTTTCAAATCTATCTGTATGGTAGGACTTTTGTGGTCCAGACGGATCATCAGCCCCTGGTATTCTTATCTCAGGCTAAGCATGAAAACGCAAGATTGTTGCGGTGGTCTTTATTACTGCAACCTTATCAGTTTATTATCGAATACATCCCAGGGTCATTGAATGTCGGTGTAGATTTCCTCAGTCGGCACCCCTGTGATCAAAATTAGAGTAGTAGCAGGCGTGAGGAGTAATTTTATCTATGTGTATCACTGGTTTTGGAACTTGCCGTAGTGCATGTTCTCAGGTGGGGAGATGTGTGATGAATTTACCATGATACAACGTTAAAATATCTCCAAAATTAACGATAAAATGTAGGGATAAAAATAATGCGTAAGATACTAGGAGACATGCTCGCCCATGCCCGCCTTTCCTGCCACCATTCAAATTATCTAGTTAGACGTGCAGACGGAACGTTTACCCTTTGTAGATGGGGGGGGGGGGGATGAAACGGAGATCAAAAAAGGAAAGATATGACTGAACACGTGTTTGAAGATCGCAAGGCTAAAAGGACGCAATTGGGGGTGAAAGAAAAAAAATTCACGTCACTAGTTGACATAAGTAAGGAAATGGACAAGAAAAGGACCTTAGCTCTTATTCGAGACAGTCGTTTCTTGGACGTTTTTCGATACTTGGTCTTTATTTAAATGCCGCTGCAAAACACATGAGAGAAGGTTCTCGAACAAATTTCAAAAACTAAACTTGAGAAAAAATATGTTTTTTCTTAATAATAGAGTTATGAAAATAAAACCTAGCTAGTTTGATAGCCCATCTTTAGCAGAGAAATAATATGCTTTCAATTATACAGACGGATAGATAATAAGGAAGATATTGACAAAAGACTGTATTGTTCATATCAGACGAGCGACTGCACTGTTAAACAATGTCACTAAAGTTTCAAAAATTTTGGCCTTGAGCATGCAAACGTAAAAATCGAGCTGTAATTAAAGAGAGGGGAAATGGTGGAGAATTGTGGCTAAAAATAACTTCGGAGGCAGAAGTGTGTAGGGTACTGCATGGAGGGGTCCAAGAACCAAGCGTGGTTTTTGTATGAAAAAACAAGTAGAGACAGACGGACCAACAGACCGTAATACATACTTGACTGAGATCTGACTGATTTGACTTTGGTTGTAAAATTTGAAAGTTAGGGGGGAAGTCGGCGATTGGTCAACGTATTTTATAGTAGCGGGACAGAGAGGTGAAATTTTGCCATTTGACATAAGTCTGTTCAGAGACGCAGTTTAAATTAATAGTGGTGTTGATTCCAGAAGAATACAAATATATAGTGGGACGCCATCATACAGCCAGCAGCTCAGCTGAGTTTTGCTGGCAAATTTAACTGTGTTCTCAATTCTAAATTCTGGTAAGAATGAACAGTATTTATTCTGTATATTTTAATAATTCGAGTGATTGATACTGCCATATCATAAAAATGATTACGACAAGTAAGTGTTCGCTCTAGGTCCCCAGCCCAAGTTCAGGGTCTAGAGACATACATACAAAGAAAATATATAGGAACGCCTAAATAAAACTATGAAAAAAGGATCTGGTGTTGAGATCAGTGGAACATATCACCTATCTTATTCAATAGCAGGAAGCTATTGAACATATCTCAGATGCAATGTAGTCTTGGGGAACTAGTACTATGTGAAAACAACTAGGTAAGATGTGCCTTGTGGTCAGAGAGATCTGACCCATTCTGTGTGGTGTTGTGGTGTCGTGTTGTGTGCAGAAGTGGCTTAGGAGGTAGAGTTCTGACACATGACCCAATACTTTTGTTTCAGAATTGTGAGTTTCTATTTGGCACCGAAGTGGTGTCAAATGCTGTTATAAGACTACACAAGAGTGTGCCTGTGCAGACTAAGATTGGTGTCAGTGAAGTCTAACGTTGTACTCCAGATTCGGAGAGGAGTGGGCCACCAGATTCCAGCACCAGAACTACTCAGTCAAGATACGTGAGCGTCTGGCCTGCTGGACATTCACCAACTAATTTACTAACTAACTCACCAACTATATTACCATCAACTAGAACATACCATTTTGGGAAATAAAACTTGTATTCCTCCCATCAGTAAATGGACAATGTTTTGGTAGTCACAGAGTGGGAGTGATGACAACACCCCAACAGCATATCTAGTAATAAGTTCTCCTGGGACTATCTTAATATAATTATTATTAACCAGTCATTTGAAATAATTAGGTACACATTTTCCATTTTATTATGTCATATGATTATGCATTCCATTTATAATTCCATAATATTTCATATGTTCTGACCAACAAACATTTGGTTCAGAACAAATAAATTTATCAAAAGATTTACAATTTTAAAACTAAAACAGCCTGAGTTAGTTCAGTGTGTTATACAGTTTATTAATATTATTAGACTTATTAAATATCTGTGTGTGTGTGTGTGTAATCTACCACAACACGTTACATATCAGTACCCTAGACTTTTAACGTAGCTACATTCATTAGTACAAAAAAGATATGTTTGAGGTCGTAAGTGGTAGTAAGAAGGGCCTTCTGTAATTCGCATCAACATTTATCTCAGGAGCCTTCACAGCTGACCTCATTCATTACATTAGGTAACATCTCAACCATACAATACCATCAAACCCACTACAGCTGCAACATGTCTTTGAAAATTCATTTTCTGGATTCTCATCTGGATTTCTTTACGTCAAACTGTGGAGCGGTCAGTGATGAGCATGGTGAACGATTTCACCAGGACATTGCTGCTATGGAGACAAGGTATCAAGGCAATTGGAGCCCTTCAGTGCTTGCTGATTACTGTTGGACTGTGACAAGAGACACCTCATCGATTGACTACAAGAAGCAAGCAAAGAGAGCTCAAACAGCGACTGAATAATGATGGAATGGGTTCAAATGTGCCTTTTTAAAACATGATATGTGAACTTTAAATAATGTTTTTATTTTTTCTATCATTTTATGCTGAAATATCAGTTAATTGAGTATGTAACCACAATTTTTATAATGCTAAAGTAGAAGCAAGATATTGGTGAATAGCCATAAGAAACATGTTCCCGACCAACATTACGTTAAATGGGCAAACGTTAGAAGAAGTTAACACCTTTAAATATCTCGGGTCCACTATATGTAGTGATGGAAGATCAAGTAAAGAAATCAAGACAAGACTTGAGATGGCCTCAGCTGCCATGACAAGGTTGAATGTGATCTGGAAAAGTAACATCAGTTTTCCTGTGAAGATCAAATTATACAAATCACTTGTATTATCTATTCTCTTGTATGGGTGTGAGGGCTGGACACTCACTGCAGATACGGAGCGAAGGATTCAGGCTTTCGAGCATAAATATTATAGAAGAATTTTGCGCATTTGCTATAAAGAGCACAAAACAAATGTCTATGTTAGAGAGAAGATAAACACCTATGCAGGCCACCAAGAACCACTTTTGTCAATAGTGAAACGTCGAAAGCTTGCCTGGTTTGGGCATGTAACTCGTCATGACTCCCTTTCGAAAACGATCCTTCAGGGAACAGTCGAAGGTAAACGGAGAAGAGGAAGGCAGAGAAAATCCTGGGCTGATAACATCAAAGAATGGGCAGGACACGGTTTTTCCACACTTGTACGCATTGCTGAGGATAGAGAGCAGTGGAGGACCCTGTCTGCTGATGCTTCCACCATGGCACCCCTACGACCCATGATGGGTTACGGGCTGAGATGATGATGAAAGTAGAAAGATTAGCTGTTCACCCCAGAGAATTAAACAAGCATACATTATTTGTATTACTGTAATGTAAATTCATCATTTAAAAAAAAACCAGAGCCAGTTGGTGAATTTCGTTATGATATTTGAACTCAGCATGTCAAAATCAATAAGAAATGGTATATTTAATTTCTGGTACAAATAACTTTTGAAAATTTGTTGACTAGTGCTATCTGTCCTCTAAATGTGCCAAATAAAGTGGAATGCACAGATAAAGTGGAACGTAAGACTGGAGTTGCTACTGCTCTCTCTCTGTCTCTGTCTCTGTCTCTGTCTCTCTCTCTCTCTCTCTCTCTATCTCTCTCTCTCTCTCTCTCTCTCTCTCTCTCTCTATATATATATATATATATATATATATATATATATATATATATATATATATATATATATATATATATATATATATATATATGTAGTCCTATGTTTGTGTCAATTTTTTGTCCAAATGTTTCAAGGTTATCTTCCATGCTTCTGATCTGTCTTGGTGTCTCTTCTCATGGTGTTGACTGGCCTTTCCTTCTTTCTCTGTCCCTGAGGCTTCCATATCAGTACATGATCTGTTACACTATAGACAGAACTAGACCGCTGCAGGAACAGATAACATTCATGCCCTTCAACTTTTATTGAGGGAGGCTGAGCACATATGGGTTTGCCTGGAGTACAGTGATGTCATTTCTGATCAACAATAACTATAGGCAGAGGTTACTTTTTAGTGTGTATTCAAGCCATCTCCACCTCCACTTTCTTACTGTTTGTTCAGAAGACTGTAGCTTGATTCTGTCCTGAAATTCATCATAAATGACTGCCTTCGTCTGCCATAGTTTTCAGGATTCTTTTTTAAGTCAGGTTTTTATTTAAGATCCCACTTCACTTTGGAGTACATTATACTGATAACAGATTTGGAATCTTCCTGTGTACTTCTTCTTTGCCGTTCTCTCTCAAATAACCACATCTGTCTGTCTTATAATGTTGGCAGTCTGTCTCAGACTTCTGTCGTCATCATACAGTTTCTACTTCATCTGGGTTGGAAAAGGCCATGCCATCACCCTGTACCTCTCTTGGACACTGTTGTGATATACTTACTGTTAAAAATTATATTTGCATATGTTTTTTTTTTTAATGATGGGGGTGGGTTCTAGCCGTAGGATCTGCCCAAGGTGCCAAATACTTTAAGTACATTTCTGCCTTGAGTATACATATACAGGCATACCTCGCTTTATTGTGCTTCGCAGATATTGCGCTTTTTTTCAAATTATTCATGTTTTTTTTTTTAATTAGAAAGTGCCTTCTTCTTCTAATAGATTTTGGCAAACAGATTACTTACTATTCGCTGAAGGCTTAGATGATGAAGATTAGCATTTTGTTTTTTTTGCAACAAAGTAGTTTTTAATTTTACAGTACATTTTTTTTTTCTTTTTAGACCTAGCTCTATTGCGCACTTAATAGACATAGTGCAAACATAATTTTAGGCTTTTATATGCAATGGGAAGCCAAAAAAAAAATGGGCTTGACTCGCTTTATTGTGATATTCGCTTTATTGCGGTGGTCTGGAACCGAACCCGCAATATCTCCGAGGTATGCCTGTATTCTTATTCATCTTCATTACCCTCCACTCCCAAGGAGCATAGGCCTTCAACAAACACATGCCAAGTCCTCCTGTCACGTGCCATCATCTCAAGTTCTTTCCAAGTTCTTCTCATCATTTTCACCTCTGTTTCCAGCTCTCTTCTCCATGTGCTTCTTGGTCTACCTCTGCCTCTCTTGCCCTGGGGGTTCCAGAACAAAGACTGCCTTGTAATGCTATCAACAGGTTTCCTCAGTGTGTGTCCTATCCATCGCCATCGTCTTCTTCTCATCTCTTGTTCCACTGGCACTTGTCTGGTTCTTGTCATCAGCTCCACGTTGGTAACCTTGTCATACAATTTTAATCCTTCTAGTCTACGCAAGCACCCATTTATGAAAGTCTGTAGCTTTTTGGTTGTTGTTTTTGTTGTTCTCCATGTTTTAGGGCCATATAATAGTACTGACTTGATATTTGAGTTCTTATTTTTGTGTTGGACTTGATTTCTCTTGTTCTCCATATGTTTCCCAGTGCAATGAAAGCTCCTCTTGATTTTTGTATTCTTATTTTGATATCACCGTCTGTCCCTCCAACTTTGTCTTTATTGCTGCCAAGATATGTGTATGATTCTACATCGTGTAGTGGTGTTTCTTGAAGTTCAACCCTGTTATCATTTCCTGAATTTATTCTCATTATTTTTGTCTTGTCCCCATGTATTCTCAGACCTAATTGCTGTGACTTTCCATCGAGTGTTTTCATTTTGTCCTGCATCTGATTATGGTTATGGGACAGAAGAGCCAAGTCATCAGCAAAATCTAGATCATCTAACTGTTTAGTCAGAGTCCACTGGATTCCATTTCTGTTGTGTGTCGTCGATGTTTTCATAACCCAGTCTATTGCTAGTAAGAAAAGAAATAGAGACAAGATGCATCCCTGTCGCACTCCCGTTCTTATCCCAAATGGTTCTGTAAGTTGTCCTTCATGAAGAACTCTGCATGTCATGTCTTCATAAGTTTTCTTTATTAAAATAATGATCTTCAGGGGAACTCTGTAGTGCCTCATCAATTTCCAAACTGATTCTCTGTCTACACTGTCAAATGCCTTTTCGTAGTCCACAAATCCAATGTATAGTGATAACTTCCATTCCAGACTTTGTTCAACTATTATTCTCGAAGTGGCTATCTGGTCTGTACAGGATCTATTTGGTCGAAAACCTGCTTGTTCATCTCTCACTTTCTTGGCAATGGACTCTTTTAATCTCTTGAGAATGATCCTGTTTAAAACTTTTCCTTGCACTGATAATAACATTATTCCTCTATAATTTGTGCACTCTTGTAAGTTTCCCTTCTTAGGTAGCTTAACCAGATATCCTTCCTTCAATTCTGCTGGTATCTCTTCCCTTTCCCAGACTTTACCAAGTAATTTATATAACATCTCTGTAGCCGTGTCAAAATCTGCTTTGATGACCTCTGCTGGAATGCCATCTGGTCTAGCCGCTTTTCCATCTCTTAGAAGCTTTATGGCTTTCTTTATTTCTTCCTTTGTTGGCCTTTCACATGTAATTTGTTGCTCTTCTTCTGCTGGCTGGATGTCCAGGGGGTTTTGTGGAGCTTGTCTATTGAGAAAGTCCTCAAATTATTCCGTCCACCTCTTCATTTGCTCTTGGATATTGCTATGCAGTTTGCCATTCTTGTCTTATATGAGGCAACATGCTTGTTTATATTTCCCTGTTCTTTGTGCTGGTATACAGTTCTCTCATATTTCCTTTGGCTGCAGCATCTTCTGCCTCTCTTGCCAACTCCTCAGTATATTTCCTCTTGTCTCTTTTGATGCTTCTTCTTACTTCTTTGTTTGCTTCTGTGTACATTTCTTGAGCCTTGGCTTTGGAACTTCTGGTTTTGCTTCTGTTTAAATCTGCTTTCTTGTTTTTTCTGTCTTTTATCATAATGATGGTTTCTGTTGTTATCCATGCTGTTTTTTTTTTCGTTCCCTTTTCCCCAGCATTTCTTCACATGTCTCATTCCATACAGTTTTGGTTTGCTGCCAGTGGTCTTCTATATTCACTACATCTTCCAGCTGTTGGAGCACTTGGTATTTGTTGGATATTGTGACCATAAATTTGTCTCTTGTTTGTTGATTTTCTAGATGTCCTACATTAAATTATTGCCTATAACTATGCATTGTTGCGTATCTCTTGAGTTTCATTTTTACTTTGGCTATCAGAAGGTGGTGATCTAATGCCACATCTTCTCCTCTATATACCTTTACATCCTGCAATGATGACCTAAACTTCTTGTTTATGCATATATGATCAGTCTGATTTTTTTGTTCTATGGTCTGGTAATATCCATTTTGCTTTGTGTATTCTCTTATGTGGAAACATGCTTCTTCCTATAGCCAGTTGATTTGAAGCACAGAAGTTTGTGAATAGTTTCCCATTTTCATTCATTATTCCTAGCCCATGTTTTCCCATGATTTCTTCAAAGCTGGTGTTGGCTGTACCTATCTTTGCATTCATGTCACCCATCAAAATTGAGATGTCTCTTCTTTTTATTTTACCTATAATATCTTGCAGTCTAGTATAAAATGCTTCTTTCACAGACTGTTCTTTGTCATTGGTTGGTGCATAACATTGGATGACGTTTACATTTATTTTCTTTTTAGCTGTTTTTAAAGTAGCTGTTATGGTTCTGGGTCCCACGGCTTCCCATTCAGTGAGTGCTTTCTGCCCTTCTTTAGATAACATAAGAGCTACCCCTTCACTATGGTGTGAACTTTCATCTTCATGTCCCGAAGACAGCACCAATTCACCTGTGCTGAGTTTCTTCCTATCTACCCCTTTCCATTTTGTTTCACACTGTCCCAGGACATTGATCTTATATTCCCTCATTTCTGCTGCTACTTGGGCTGTTTTCCCTTGTTCGTTTAATGTCCGAACATTCCAGGTGCCAAATCTGGAGGTTCTCCTAGAAGAAAGAAGGTTAGTCAGTAATACAGACTCCTTTCGGCTTTCTCTGTGTTGCATTATACGCCTCCCTACAAGAGGACCTTCTCCTGTCTTGGATGGCTGAGTTTTATATTCTTTAATTGACTTAATGTTTGTTGAAGTTTTTTTGTGGCTTAACATTCTTTTACAGGATGGGGTAACCAGCCCTATGCCCAACCCTCATTAGTCGCTTTCTACGACATGCTTAGTAGGGAACAGTGTTACTATTCTTTGCTCCCCTTTCGGGCCCCAGTAACACACGGGTGCTTATTCATCTTAATACAGAGAAATATTTGCAGAAGAGAAAGTTAAAGCTAATTTGTGTGCATAGTTCTTAAGGTTCTCTGAAGAGAAAGTTAAAGCTAATATGTGTGCATAGTTCTTAAGGTTCTCTGAAGAGAAAGTTAAAGCTAATATGTGTGCATAGTTCTTAAGGTTTTCTGAAGAGAAAGTTAAAGCTAATATGTGTGCATAGTTCTTAGGGTTCTCTGAAGAGAAAGTTAAAGCTAATATGTGTGCATAGTTCTTAGGGTTCTCTGAAGAGAAAGTTAAAGCTAATATGTGTGCATAGTTCTTAGGGTTCTCTGAAGAGACAAACAAAGAAAAGGGAATATTACACCCTCAAGCATGTCATACAAGGCGACTAATATGTGGTTTGGCATGGGGTTAGCAACCTCATCATAAAAAACAAATCTCCGCAGAAACCACCTCTTTGAGGGCACATTGACTGCTTGGTGCATGCCTCCTGCAAATGGACGGACCAGCAGCAGTGGTGGCACCATGCTCTGTAAGGAGCAAAAAGGAAAATGACGATGATGATGGTGATGATAATGATGATGGTGATGGTGATAATGATGATGGTGATGATAATGATGATGGTGATAATGATGATGGTGATGATGATGATGGTAATGATGATGATGATGGTGATGAATAAGAACATAACATATTTGCCCACTTTGTTGCTGGAAATGTTTGTTGTAGTCTAGAGCAGTGGTATTCAACCTGGGGTACGCGTACCCCTAGGGGTACGAGAAGACATCTAAGGGGGTATGTGAACAAAAAATCTGCCAATGCACTGCTGGAGGCTTTTCTTATTTTTCATCATTTTAAGTAAATTACTTATTGTTTAATTATTTAAAAATATTAAACTTTAAATGTATTAAACTTTAATTTATTATATCAGATGGAGCCGCGCTAGCGTAGTGGTTACAACACCGCTCTGGCGACCGGGTGATTCGGGATCAAACCCGGGCGACGGCATTTGAGGATTTTTCGTCGACCGGGAATTGGACTGGATTAACTCGAGACCTGGCGAGGACATTTGAAGGAGTGTCGTCGACCAGGGATTGGCGGTTCCTGAGCCGACCCAGCTCTAATGTGTACCTCCGAAATCGGCGAGTATCTGCCTGAATGGCGAGGGACACCTGTCTGTGTACAAGAAAAGGGATTCTCACGTAAAATCAATGTCAGGTTAGACATTAATAATAACCTGAGATTTCACCTCGAGTATTAGCGGGCGTACAAAAAAAAAAAGAAAAAAAAATTATATCAGATGTAAATTATGTAATTTAGTTTAGATGCTTGCCCTTTGCCCTAGAATTTTATTTATGTATAGGTAAATTGAACAGGAGCCGTGGTAGCGCAGTGGTTAGTGCACTGGTTTCCTAGCTCGGTGGTCCATGGTTCGATCCCTAGTTGAGGTGGGATTTTTTAGACTGCAAATGGCTCTGGGGTCGACCCAGCCTCATGAATTGCATACTAGAGCAACTCTGGGAAGGTTAAGGCAGCCGGCGTGATGCTTACCATATCACCCCTAGGTGTGCCGATGGTCAAGAAAATGTGGGCCTAACACCTTGTTCCCAATATGCCTCAGTGGGCGTGTAACGGGATCCTTTACTTTTACCTTTACCATAGGTAAATTGAATACTTGGAATTATGCATCAGTAACCTTGGGGGTACATAGTAAAAGATACATCATATCTGAGGGTACGCGAACAAAAAAGGTTGAATACCACTGGTCTAGAGAAATTTACAATCCCAGAAAATGTGCATCACTGGTACCTTGGCCTGTTCCTAAATTTGGCTGTGTTCTATTCATTACAGTGTTAAATTTACTACACTTCTATCTGTATTCACAGACCAGTTGACAAAAGAGCAAGATGCCTAGTCAAGATCCACGGTCGTATGTGAAGGCTGCACCCCTGCCTATTTCCAGCCATAAAGGCCTGAAGCTGCAGGCTCGCAGCGCTGTTGTCTTCAACCCCACCACACCTACAAGAAAAGAGGTCAGAAAGTGGAACTATGACCGCCGTACGCAGCAGATGGCGGACCAGGGTTTCAATGCATGCAACTATAAACCTTACAAAGGGCTGGGAGATCCATTTTATCTTGATGAGAAGAAGCTGATTCTGCATTCTTTAGGACAGTATGATGAGGTTGGTTGTATAAATTATTCAGAAACATGAAGAATTTCACTAGATCTATCACTCCGCTAGTGTTGTGAGTAATCAACATTTTGCTAAATTGACTTCTTGTAAATGTTTCAATACATTCTCTCATTCATTAGCCCAGTACGCGTAATCTCTTCTAATAAATGTCTTGGTGTGTCTTTAACCGATGACAGAAACGACCCTTATCATTTTTTTTAAACCATCCTTTTCCAAGTCATGTAGCTTTGTGGTCAGACGAGCAAACATTCTGCATTCGATTCTCAGTAATTTTTTTTTTATTTCATGTATTTATTTCTTTATTTCAATTCAGTCATCTGTCCTCAGTTTTTATAAATGTGTTTTTGTTAATTATAGTTTTCATGCGTTAGTGTGCGCTGATGGGTTTACTTGCTTGGTGGAAGATGAAAGGAGGAAGGAAGTGTAAAAGAAGAAACTGAACACAGGAAAAATGGTGCTGTACTCAGGACATGAGACAGAAGTCACACACCATAGTTTTTTTTTCATCATTCTTTGAAACGTTGCTTGCTAGTTTCATAATAAAATTCTGTTAAACAGCTGAGTCTATGGAAATTAAAAATAGTCTAAGTAGAACCCGAAACAAACAATAGAAGGAAAGAAAACAGGAATAGTATGTACATTTGACAAACACCTGGAAGATCTCAGTTTTGGAGGTAACATTATCTGTGATCACATAAAGAACAGCACATGCAGGAAAAACAAAAAGACTAATAATAAAAATAAAAAAAAGGAATACACATCATTGTAAATAAAGCATATGTGGAACTGATGACAAGAACCAGACATTTGCCAGTGGAACAATAGATGAGAAGAAGGCGATGGATAAGGACACACATTGAGGAAACCTGTGGATAACATTACAAAGCAGTCCTTGTTCTGGAGCCCTCAGGGTAAGAGAGGCAGAGGTAGACCAAGAAATACATGGAGAAGAGAACTGGAGACAGAAGTGAAAATGATGATGAAAACATGGAAAGAGCTCAAGCTGATGGCACGTGACAGGAGGACTTGGCATGTGTTTGTTGAAGTCATATGCTCTTTGGGGAGCTAAAGGGTATTGATTGATTGATTGATTGTAAATAAAGCAAAGGAAATGAGAATAACATAGGACACATCAAGAGAAAGCATCTAACCAGTATAACCAAATAAACACTTAACTGGAACCCACAAGGAAAGAGAAAAGCATGGAAGACAAAGAAAACCTGGGGAAGAAAAATGGAAAAGAAAGCTAAGGCAAACCTGGCTACCATTGGGCTGAGTTGAAAAATTTAGCCCACAACTGAATTCAGTGGTGAGCAACATTTCTAGGCTTATGTTCCACATAGAATGAAAAGTAAGCTGCAGTATTAGTCCCTTCACAGCATTATCAAAATATAGATTGTTTGCACCATGACCTTTCCAAACAATCAATCTTACAGTTCCCCATGAAGCAGAGGTCCTCAATAAAAACATGCAATGCCTTCCTGTCCTGTGCCATTCAATCTAGGTCTATTCGTACCTACTTTATCCTGTTCATGTCTGTCTCAAGTTCTCTTCTCCATGTGTGCGTTTTTTTTTTGGGGTCTCCCTCTATTTCTGTTAACCTGATGATTCCAGTACAGGGACTACCTTGTAATGCTATCACCTGTTTTTCTTTAATGTGTATCCTATCCAAAACCATCATCTTCTCTTGCCCCACTTGTGTTGTTCTAGTCCTTTCCATCAGTTCCACATCAGTGATCATACAATTTCAATTCTTCTATTCTGTACAAGCATCCATATATAAAAGTCTGTATTTGTCAGGTCATTCTGTTGATGCTTTAAAGATATGTAATCAGACTGACTTGACATTTGAGCTGAAGGTTCTGGTTTTTATGTGAATTTTAATCCATACAGTTGGAGATTGAATACAGAAAGTTTATAGGGATTAAATGTACTATCAGGAAACAATCAACAAGTATAACCATAGATGCCCTTGACTAGAACTTGCAGGAGAAGAGATGAGTGGAGAGGACAAAGAGAATGTGAAGTAAAACAGTAAAGATTCACAGGGAATGAAAAGGATTAATGGAAGGTGGTGGTGATGAAACAGAAGAAGGGCAGCAGTAGAAGTAGCAACCATAGAAACAGCAGCAGAAACAGCAGCAAAAACAAAATTATCTAAAAATGGTTTGATATTTTAAGTAACAGGCCTGCAGACAGGAAAAAGCCTGTGAAAACTTGTTTTCCTTCATTGCCTGCACAGTCATCCTGCTTCTACAACGAACATTATGTTGGGCTTTGTAAGTGCTGCCGCACATGTTGTAATTCTTTTTTCTCTGCATTTCTTCCATTTGCTTGCAGAATATAATGCACTAAAAAATTTATAAGAGCCCTGGGTTATTTCAAGACTCAAAGGAATTAAATCATGTAAGTTAGGACGTAACCTAAGTAATGAGGTATCTGAGGAAGATGGTGGAAGTAACAAGAAGGAACATGGTCCGCAACCAGAACACGCGTTGATGGTCTTGAAACCCAGCCCCTGCAGATTCGAGTGGAACTGTCCCAGTTACGATGGTTTGGCCACGTCTGCAGAATGGGAAAAGATTGGCTACCATGACAAATATGAGAAACCAAGAGCCAAGGATCAAGACCTTGAGAACCAGAGTTAAATGAGAGGACAATGTCAGACAAACTTTGAAGAACTGAGGACTGGACTAGAACTATGCCAAAAGGAAGACAGCTGATAGGATAGCATGGTGCTCTCTCTGGCAAACCTCTACATCCCATAGTAGAAGAGGAACGACTAAATAAAGTAAAGTAAAGTTACTATGCATCTCTAGTCCATGAAATGTGAGATCCCATGACTAAAGTAAGGATTATGTACTTGTAATGTGATGATAAACCTGAATGTGCGTAAGGAAGCATATATAGGACTAAATGATCTGATCATATTAGTGTTATCAGCAAAGCTACTTTAAGACTTTCGGTGGGAGCCACGCTGGTGTAATGGCTACGGCATTGTACTACTGTTTTCATGGTTCAAACCCGGGCATCAGCGTTCGAAGGAATGTTTACGACCGGAAATTTGACTGAATAACCTGAACGGCTCCTGCACATAAATTCTGTGTGGATGGGAAGGAGCAAAGCTCCTGACCGGGTTGGAAGGAAAGTCCACTGACCCCCCAGTCTCGCAATGACATGTCATTGGGCCAAAAGAGCTGGAAAGCTCGAGTGCCGCTGGTTAGAGAAAAAAAAAAAAAGACTTTCGGTGCCCCCTTCCCTCCCCTTACAAAACAACTGTTGAGGTCCATATGTGTTAAAACTGACAGGCCAGAAAGTAAATCTTCACATTGTCAAAATGTCTGAACCATTTGATTATCTTTGTGGCCATATAATTATGCATGATGTGGTTTTTATTATGGGTATGGGTTTTATTCACATTATGGATACATTTCAGCCTACCCAGCTGTAAATGGGTACCTGACTTTGCTCATGAGTTAAGGAAGGAAAAGGCAGTGAAGAAGGGAACTAATCACCACACCTCAATGCTGGACTTAGTAAAGTGAAGTCTCTAACAGTTGCCTCTCATTTGCTATGGGACTATCTTTACTTTTTTTTTTCCAAGTGTTTTAGATTTGACCTCTTCTTGCCTTGTTACTCACTCCTCTCACACAATGATGTGACCTCTTCTTGCCTTGTTACTCACTTCTCTCACACAATGATTTGACCTCTTCTTGCCTTGTTACTCACTTCTCTCACACAATGATTTGACCTCTTCTTGCCTTGTTACTCACTCCTCTCACACAATGATTTGACCTCTTCTTGCCTTGTTACTCACTCCTCTCACACAATGATTTGACCTCTTCTTGCCTTGTTACTCACTCCTCTCACACAATGATGTGACCTCTTCTTGCCTTGTTACTCACTCCTCTCACACAATGATTTGACCTCTTCTTGCCTTGTTACTCACTCCTCTCACACAATGATTTGACCTCTTCTTGCCTTGTTACTCACTCCTCTCACACAATGATTTGACCTCTTCTTGCCTTGTTACTCACTCCTCTCACACAATGATTTGACCTCTTCTTGCCTTGTTACTCACTCCTCTCACACAATGATTTGACCTCTTCTTGCCTTGTTACTCACTCCTCTCACACAATGATTTGACCTCTTCTTGCCTTGTTACTCCTCTCACACAATGATTTGACCTCTTCTTGCCTTGTTACTCACTCCTCTCACACAATGATTTGACCTCTTCTTGCCGTGTTACTCACTCCTCTCACACAATGATTTGACCTCCTTGTTACTCACTCCTCTCACACAAATGATTTGACCTCTTCTTGCCTTGTTACTCACTCCTCTCACACAATGATGTGACCTCTTCTTGCCTTGTTACTCACTCCTCTCACACAATGATTTGACCTCTTCTTGCCTTGTTACTCACTCCTCTCACACAATGATTTGACCTCTTCTTGCCTTGTTACTCACTCCTCTCACACAATGATTTGACCTCTTCTTGCCTTGTTATTCACTCCTCTCACACAATGATTTGACCTCTTCTTGCCTTGTTACTCACTCCTCTCACACAATGATTTGACCTCTTCTTGCCTTGTTACTCACTCCTCTCACACAATGATTTGACCTCTTCTTGCCTTGTTACTCACTCACTCCTCTCACACAATGATTTGACCTCTTCTTGCCTTGTTACTCACTCCTCTCACACAATGATTTGACCTCTTCTTGCCTTGTTACTCACTCCTCTCACACAATGATTTGACCTCTTCTTGCCTTGTTACTCACTCCTCTCACACAATGATTTGACCTCTTCTTGCCTTGTTACTCACTCCTCTCACACAATGATTTGACCTCTTCTTGCCTTGTTACTCACTCCTCTCACACAATGATTTGACCTCTTCTTGCCTTGTTACTCACTCCTCTCACACAATGATTTGACCTCTTCTTGCCTTGTTACTCACTCCTCTCACACAATGATTTGACCTCTTCTTGCCTTGTTACTCACTCCTCTCACACAATGATTTGACCTCTTCTTTGCCTTGTTATTCACTCCTCTCACACAATGATTTGACCTCTTCTTGCCTTGTTACTCACTCCTCTCACACAATGATTTGACCTCTTCTTGCCTTGTTACTCACTCCTCTCACACAATGATTTGACCTCTTCTTGCCTTGTTACTCACTCCTCTCACACAATGATTTGACCTCTTCTTGCCTTGTTACTCACTCCTCTCACACAATGATTTGACCTCTTCTTGCCTTGTTACTCACTCCTCTCACACAATGATTTGACCTCTTCTTGCCTTGTTACTCACTCCTCTCACACAATGCATGTTGCAAGTGGTTAGTTTCTGCATTTGTAAATTATTTTGCTCATTGCATTAGCTTTTGTTTTTCCTGATTCCCGCAAACTGTTCCCTTTCTGTTGTTGTGTTACATTTATGTTTTTTTGTTGTTTTTTTTTAGACTGAGGATATGGAGCCATCAAGCAGTTCAGAAGATGATGAGGAACCTGAAACCTCTGTAGCTGTAGCAGCTCCAGCAGCTTTGGTATGTGAAATATGACCCTGTATAATAATTGTTAATGACGGACAAGAAAGACAGTTGAAAGGATAAGGTAGATTAGAACAAGGAGGAAGTTTAAGATTGTGTTGGAGGAAAGTGACAAATGAAAAGAGGGTAGGTAGTTCTTCTTCTTGTATCCTTAGCCCCTGGCTGACAAAGTAGTCAGTGGCCATCACGCCTAGTGGCGTCTTGTAGGGCAGCAACAAACTGTCCCGATTTCACTCAGTCGTTGGCCATCCGTCGTGCCGTGCCCCAACTCTGGTTCATGCTTTGCATCTCGGCCTCTACTGTTCTCCGCCAGGTTCTCTTTGGTCTGCCTCTCTTTCACCGTCCTCCTGGGGTCCATAGCATAGCAGTTCTGGTGATGGTGTCAGGGTCCCTTCTGAGGACATGGCCAACCCAGTTCCAGCGTCTGCCTGCAATAATGGTGTGCATACCTTTTTGACTGCACCATGTAAGCAGTTCCTGGTTGGAGATGGTATTCTGAGGCAGGTTGTGTGGAATGAGGATAATTTGGACATTTATGAGTAGGTAGTGTGTGAGTATAATTTGGACATTTATGAGTAGGTAGTGTGTGAATATAATTTGGACATTTATGAGTAGGTAGTGTGTGAGTATAATTTGGACATTTATGAGTAGGTAGTGTGTGAGTATAATTTGGACATTTATGAGTAGGTAGTGTGTGAGTATAATTTGGACATTTATGAGTAGGTAGTGTGTGAGTATAATTTGGACATTTATGAGTTGGTAGTGTGTGAGTATAATTTGGACATTTATGAGTAGGTAGTGTGTGAGTATAATTTGGAAAAACATATCTTACTCTGGCATTTACAAGTGTTGAGGGCACATCATGGGGCGAAGCGATTTGGAAAGTGTATTTGGAAAGATCGCTCTGCACCAAGATGTGCCTCAGCAAAACACAAAATAACTATGATCATTGACTGTAACTACACACGGTTGCAAAGAATGACATAGTGTACATAGTGACGAAGAAGAGAGTGTTGGCTTGTGTGGCGTGGTCCACTTATCTATGTGTAGAGAATTCTACTTACAAAGTGTATCTAAGATATAGATTTTGAAGCAGAAATCAAGTGTGATTTTATTTCATTATGGGACAAACCCATCTTATCAGGATGTGTGAAATTCAGAGTAAGAATTAGGCTAGTTTAGCCAAAAGAGATGTTTGAAGATATGTCAAGGTTATCATAACCGTCATGCAGAGACATGAATATTAAAGAAAATATATAATCGCTGACTAAAAAGGAAATGTGCAAGAAGGCACCAAATTGTAATTAATATGGATATAAAAAGGAAGATATAATATGTCAAGAGGACTTCGCAAGAATATAATACATACATGCCACACCTCAGAGATGAAAAACCTGTACAAAAAATTAAAAAAACCTGTACAAAGACCCGCAAAACCTGTACAAAGACCCGCAAAACCTGTACAAAGACTGAAAAACGTAACAAAAGAGTTTATTCATGTAAAAGTATATTCAATTAGATGGTTCTGCACCATCATAGTGACATGCGGCCTTTGCCTTTTTAAGCATGTCTTCACTTGCTTTAAAACCTAAACAACAAGAGTTAGAATTTATTTTGCATTGTAGAAATGCTGTGACTGTATCATCATTTAGTCTATTTCTGCAGTCCGTGTGAATCTTTTTCATCATAGAGAAAGACCTCTCACAGTCAGCATTGCTGTGAGGCAATGTCAATAAGCGTTTCACTATGACTGCCAGACTGGGAAATCGTGTACGACCAGTGCTAGTTTTCAGGTTGATTATGTCAAGCCAGTACCTAGAAAAGCTTCTTTTTTGTCCAGCGTCAAATCTTGAAATACATTCATCAGGCAGCAAACAATAATCTTCAAATTCATCCTTTAACACCTCTTGGTCTAAATGTGGTGCAAAAGTGTTGGCCAGCTTACAGATTGCTGTATATTGAACTGTGTCTTTAAAGGCTGGATCAAGAATTTTGATATCCTTAAGGACTTCATTCTCAAATGGAAATTTATCCAATATCTTTTTCACAACAGCAACATAAAAGTTCCTCACATCTCTGAAAAATGAATTTCTCACTTGAGAACTTATATCTAACTCTTCCAGTAATGTCCTGTTGGACAGACCAACAGCAAGTGTATGGTCATCATGCTGTAGATCACGTTCAGCATACTTTAACAATCTTATATCTTTCACCTCTTTTTACATATTTCATCTCTACAAATTTGACAATAAATTTTCGTAGCAGACGATCCATTTCATCCATCATACCACCTATTTGGGACTCATCTGTCTGAAACAATTTGTTAAATTCAGTCAACAGAGGTAGCACAAATTGGAGAAAACGTAGAGTCATCTGGGTCAGTGGTGATTTTAGTAACTGATGAATGTTTTTGACACGGCATGGTTTTTCCATATCGTCGTGGCTCTCGAAGTATGAAGATAGAGCAGAATATTGATTTAAAATTCTGTCCACTACTTTCTGCAAAGAAAGCCAGCGAGTCTGGCAGTGCTTTAGTATGTCTAGTGCATCCACTCCTGTAAACAGTTGAAACTCTCTGTATGATTTTTTCCGTTTTGAGCTATGCTCAAAATGATAGAAGATATCTATCAAAAGGTCATCAACAGGAATAGTCAGCTGCTTTATACCCTCCTTGGCACAAAGATTTGCAAGGTGGCAAATACACCCTATACTAAACACATCAGGGTTCTTGCTCTTGATTCACGTTAGTACAGAGTTTGATTTGCCAACCATTACATTGCAGTTGTCACTTGCAAAACCTATACAGTTAATCCATGGGATTTGTAAGTCACTGAACACAGCATCAATATCACTGAAAATAGCTTCACTGGTTCCACCAGTACCGACCGGCATGCCCAGCAACCTGGTTCTAGGTCCTATGCCATCTTCAAATACCCTCACCATTATAGCTAAACGCTTGTCAGTTTTTCTATCATTTGACTCATCGATCATCAAGGAGAAAGGTGTCTTCCTGCATAATTTGATGACTGGCTCCGTTGCAGATGGAGCCAAGCAGTTTTTAATAATGGCTGTTGTTTTGGTTCGCTTGCATTTGAAACGTTTGGCAATAGCACTGTCCGGAAACATCTCAGCTGATAAGTCTGAAAAATGGTCAGCTATAGAAGCAGCTATGTTGTGTTGAGCAATAAAATTTGCAAATAAAACTTCAGCCCTCGTTATTTTATCATCTTCTTGTTGAGGCTGAGTAAAGAAGGCCTTGATAGAACTTCCGTTCTTCAGCTGATAGTTCCTTTCATGCAGTTTTGTTTTGAAATGCTCCCTCACATCGTGTAAGCCAGATGCCATCACTTTAATATCTCTATTGCATATTCTACAGTATGCATGTGAAGAGCCTAATTTGGATGTCTCAATAATCCCAGGGAATGTAGTTGTCCAGTCAGATTGAAACTTCCCACGACGTTGATCTTCTTCTAACCTCCTTTTTTTAAAGTTAGGCTCAGCCATGCTGTTAGATGGATGCAATATTTCCTGCTAGACAGAAAAAAAAAAAATATTAATGTGAAAAAGTAAATACAAATATTAATAATCAATTTGAAAAATATAATTATTTGTAATTTTAATATTATATAATGAAATAGAATCTTGGAAAAAAATTAATACAATTTATGGTTGAAATGAAGAACAGTTGCTGTGTTTTCTATAGTGCCTTATAAAAGTACAGGCCTAAAGAGACCAGTAATAAGCATTATGGGTTAGGAATCTTAAATTTAAAATCTAATAAATTTTTTGCTAAAGCTGGTAATGAAAATATAAACTAGCGCTGGCGTAATATTAGCCTGTATATTTTCTACCGAACTTCAAAAATTGGAATAGCCGTTAAAGCCCAACTGGTAGTTTTAAATAGACCTTCCCATACAAATTTTAGTGTCAATCAAACATTGATAGTAGGCTAATTAATTATTTAATAATTATAAATCATTGAATGACCGTAATGATGACCACCAAAGGCAAAATAACATTGTTTTTTAAAGAAACGAAATTAAAACTAAGAAGAGAAGTAGGCTAACTCCAAATAAACTTTTCTCTGATCGAGTTAAGATGTAAATTTTCCACGCTATTGTGGTTTTTTTTTCTTTTCAGTTTCATAATTTGGTAATATCGGAATGACGTTCGCCGAATGCTCCGCGTGTATTTTCGTACCATTTAGATTTAGGGTTAACCCTAGCTGTAACCCTAATTATAACTCTAAATGGTACGAAAATACATGCGGAGCATTCGGCGACCGTCATTACGTTATTAGGCTACCCATAATTTGTAGGCTATTGTATTATTTTTCAAATTTACATTTCTTACGCACTTTCTACAAGTTTTAGTGAAATCAAATAATATGTAGTGGTATCAGCCTTTTTTTTTTTTTACCAGCCGTAAATAATCAATTATGCTAAACCTTAGGGGAAAAGAAAGCATAGGCATAAGTTATCTGACAGTTAAATCTAACTTCATCTAAACAATGTTATTGTAATATTTTTTTAAAAATGAATTACTTACCAATACTAAACTGGAAATTAATCCTAAACAATAGGCTCGACTCAAAAAAAGATTTCAGTGCTGCGTAATCGTTCAAATAATCAGTAACCTCGCGCTAGCTTTAGCGAAAAATTGTGAATGAACACGCCACGCACATCCCGCGGCAATTGAAAAATAGGCAGCTTGATTTTCATTGGTTATTTTTTTTTTTATCCACTTGGCTTAAAATCTCGCCGAATCTCATGACGCAAATTGTGTAGTGGCACAAGATTTATATGTATATTTAATAATTAGGCGAAAAAACCCGTACAGACCCGTGTACGGCCCGTACACATCTGAAAACGCAAACACCCCGTACAGATTATGGGTAAACCTTTAAGTGTGGCATGTATGATAATATATGGATGAAAATTATGAATATGCCATGGAAGCACGAAGAGATTAGTCTTGATAGCACGAAGAATTGTGCCGATGTATGGACTCATTTATAAACAGTGTAGTGAAGGAGAGAATCGATATTTTAAATGAAGATGTCAAACTTTATTAGAGCAATGTGTAGCTCATGCAAGTCTTTATGTTGAACAAAAAATTGAAAGTCGTTTGAAAACAGAAGTCTTCCAGAAATGATTAAAAGTTGGGATTATGAGTGTGAACATATTAACAGTTAACAGTTTCTGACAGTTGGTTTAGTAAATATGAATATGAATATAAACCAGAACGATTATCCATATAAGTTGTGGCCAGAGTTTTTGGTGGCAATATCTATAATAAGTAAAACCCTAGACAACATTCAGACAACGGAAGAATTGTCCTTAACAGATGAACCCGCGGAAAATTCATGGGGGCTTGTCCGGGATATAAATGGTTCTACTAGCAACGACAGTTTAAATAAGTGAAAATAAATTGAAGGATTTCAATTATTATATAGATGTAGACTCTTCTCTTGAGTTAGGGAGGGCAAAGGTAGGGAGACAGAGAACTAGTCACCCCACCACACAAAGCTGGACCTAGCTTAATAAAGTCTCTAACACTTCTCTCCCCTATAGCAGTATCTGGACTGGCTTTACTTTTTTATGTAGCAGTGATGTTTCACATTTAGAAGTGAGACTCTTGCTTATTCAAATGATGAAAATTAGAGATATAACAAGGATGATAATTTTACTTCTATAAATGGTATTGTTTAATCAAATGCATGAACAAAGAGAACATTTATAAGGATTCTGGAAAAGGAAAAATAATAAAAAATTTTAGCTGCTCACATGAACAGAAAATTAATTGTAGTATTTTAAGATATGTAAATATCATGTTTGTACCATACAAATGTTGGTACTCGAGTGTCTTTCTCAGTGGTCAGACATAAAATAATGTTGGTGATGAAAATATTAATAGAAGTAAAAGTAAAATTTCTTTAATTATATATTAATATAATAAAATGAAATAATATCAGAAATGAGAGGGTTCCATGAAGTGTTTTTATATGAATGGAATTGTATGGATTAAGTTGTCAGGTAGTTGATGAGAAGAAGATTCTGGCAATGGGTTGGACATACATGGAGAAAGCTTGTTGATAGTATTAACAGGCAGTCCTTGTTCTGAAATCCCCATGGTAAGAAGAAGAGGTAGAACAAATAACACATGGAAAAGAGAACTTGAAACAGAAATGAAAATGAGGAGGACGGCATGGAAAGATCTCCACTTGACAGTACCTCCTCCTCCCGTGAAACAATTGTTTGGATGACTTGACATGTGTTTGTTGAAGGCATATGCTCCATGGGGGAGCTGAAGAGTATTGATTCAAGTTGTCCGTGTACGATAAAGCAAAATTTATGGGATACGTGGGAGGTGACATAAGGTGCATGAAATGGTTCAAGAACATGTGAAGGTATTGACAAAATTAGATCTAGGTTGAATAGAGAGAGGGGGAGAGGTGATGGAAAGAAAGGGCAAAGGCTGTATAAAATAGTGGGTTAGGCTGAAGAAAGATGGTGTTTGTTTATTAATGAAGAACAATTTTAATGTTCAGCCTCTGATGGATTATTGTTAGGATACATAGTGTCTGTATAGATGATGGCACGTGACAGGAGGACTTGGTATGTGTTTGTTGAAGGCCTATGCTCCTTTGGGAGTGGAGGGTTATGAATGAATGAATATAGTGTCTAGCCCTATGTAGTTCCCGGGGGTCTCTGAAGAGATAGGGAAAGAAGAGGACTACTGCACCCTCGGGCATGGTGTACATAGTGACTAATATTACGTTGTGCATGTCACTGGCAACCTCATCACGTAAATCAAATAGCCACAGAAACCACAGCTGCATGAGCATGTGATTGCTTTATAAGGGCATCCTGCAAGGGAACCAGCTACTGTGGTGGCTCCATGCTTTGTAAGGAGCACAAGGAAAATTATGAATATGTATTCTAGATCCTTATGAGACCTTTTACACGCTTATACTTTCACCAACCATTATGTATTAAATGTGTATGTCTTGACAAAGATGAAAGGGGAACCAGTTTAATGCAAGCATGTTGTGGAGCCAGAGAAATCAAAACTATAAAAGAATGACATTTTATTTGAAACTGCGGAAAGGGCTGTGTTGGCTGTGGAACAACCGCAACGGGCTATGGAATTCAGGACAGTAATTTATTTACAACATAATGGTTACTTTCACATTTGCTTCCAGCTGACTGTATGGATAAAAACAGAAGTTAAGTTAAAAGCTGCAACCAAGGTTGAGTGGGCTCAGTTCCCAGTCCAAGACAACAGGAGGCTGACATTTGGGGGTCATTATTCAAGTCGGCCCATCCTCTCACCCTCAGAGTGTAAAGGAGTTTAGAGGGCCGAAACACTTGATTGGGGGACTACTTATGTTGATCAGATTTCCTCCTGTTGTATTGCTCTGTACAAAGTTTCCTATCATATAGGTATATATTTTTCACATAAATCACACACACATGTACACTTGCACCACACATATATGATCCATGCACACACACCTATCCACACACACACCCAAACATAAACTTTAATAGCAGTTACATTATCAAACAATATATGCTGTTATTTTTTTTAATACATAATCAAGATAACAGCCAAATTCATTTTAAAGAGGACACGGAAAGATCTTAACACTCTAAGTAAAGAAGTTGTGAAAGGAAGGTAAGTTCTTCGTGGAGTTGCTATTTATTTGTTTATATATATTCTTACAGCTGTGTTAGTTGTGTTGTGTTGTTTATGTATATACTTACAGCTGTGTTGATTGTACTTTGTTGTTTATGTATATTCTAACAGCTGTGTTAGTTGTGTTGTGTTGTTTATGTATATACTTACAGCTGTGTTGATTGTACTTTGTTGTTTATGTATATTCTAACAGCTGTGTTAGTTGTGTTGTGTTGTTTATGTATATACTTACAGCTGTGTTGATTGTACTTTGTTGTTTATGTATATTCTAACAGCTGTGTTAGTTGTGTTTTGTTGTTTATGTATATGCTCACAGCTGTGTTGATTGTACTTTGTTGTTTATGTATATTCTTACAACTGTGTTAGTTGTGTTTTGTTGTTTATGTATATACTTACAGCTGTGTTGATTGTACTTTGTTGTTTATGTATATTTTTACAGCTGTGTTAGTTGTGTTTTGTTGTTTATGTATATGCTTACAACTGTGTTGGTCATGGCTGTTGATGCTGAATTTCATTTGGTTACGTTGGCAGTTAAAGTCTTGAGTTGATAATGTTCATATTTTCTGCTGTATTGATAATGTGGTAATGTTCTGGTGTTAATTTATGTTTTAATTACTTTGTTTACATAGTAGCATTGTGTCTTATTGATGTTAATTCTTTAGCTATTAATTTGACCATGTTTGAAGATGATAGGAGACTCTAAACATAGAATTACAATAGGAGGTATTCTGATCATCAGAAGTGGTCTTACCTTCAGACAAGTGTTTCTGCCTTTCAATCTTCTTTACACTCAAAGAGGTGCAGGCCAGCTTGGATCATGACTCCCAGGTGTCAGCATCATGTTGATTTTTCCACCTGTTTTTTCAATAATTTAGCCCACTCCAACATCCATATTCTTTCCTAGTTTGATCTATTCTGCCAACTTAAATCAGTTATAATACCAACATAGTTGTATATAAATTACTGTCCTGAGTTCTATAGCCTGTTGAAGTTGTTCCACAAACAGCATGATGCCATTTCCATAATTTTGCACTTTTGATCATGCATGATTGTAATGTTATGTATGTTTGTCATGGCCTTTTTGCTTTCATCATTGTTGATGGGGTCATCTCCATGGTTATCTTGTTTCCTACTAGAGTTACTTGCCCTTATACTTCTACTTCCTTCTTCCTATTCCTGTTTCTTAGATGATCGATTAAACATGTCGTTATATATTCAGCGTGTTCGCCTTCGTGATTATGCTTCGTAACGTGAGTATGTATGACAGCCAGCCACGTCTCATTATAATTAACAATATTTACTACACACGACGGTAAATATCAACAATCATATTGATCATATGACTTTCTTTTGTTGTGACAATCTTTATGTTGTAGTTGTCTATAAAATTGATCATGTTCACGTTACAGTTTTTATATGTATTGATCATGTTTATATTGGTATTTTTGTTGCATTGCTCATGATTGTGGGACTGTTTTCTGTGTGAATAATCATGTTCAAGTTCTTTTTGTGTTAGGATTCTTACTTACTTACTTAGTCATTCCTCTTCTACCGTGAGGTGTAGAGATTTGGAAGAGAGAGCGCCAGACTATTCTATCAGCTGTCCCCCTCCTGGCCCGGCCCCACTCCAGCCCTCGGTCCTTCAAAGATTGTCCAATGCCGTCCTCCCAGCGGACTCTGGGCCACCCTGGAGGTCCGGATCCCCAGCTCTTTGCCTCCCATGCCTGTCGTGGCAGCCGATCCTCTCCCACTCTGCAGACACGGCCAAACCCACAAGTCGCAGTCCGTAGTCCGTTCCAGCTCGTCGCCCCCAGAATCAGTCCGGTTTTCTCTCTTATATTGCTTGTAATCATAGTTTAAGACAAACAGGTGATTGGCCTGTTGTGCCTTTGCATGGTGGAGGGGCTGCCTCCTTACGGCCTCCATGCAGGCCGCCCTCCTCCTTTTTCATCCGGGCTTGGGACCGGCATAGGAGGAGTTGTGTTAGGATTCAATTATTGCAATTGTTTTATACAGTTTATTTTGATTCAGTCAGTCAATACCTTCTAACTCCCCCAAGGAACATAGGCCTTCAACAAACACATGCCAAGTCCTCCTGTCACGTGCCATCTGCTCAAGTTGTTTCCACATCTTCCTCATCATTTTTAACTCTGTCTCCAGTTCTCTTTTCCCAAGTGTTTTTTGGTCTTTCTCTGCCTCTCTTTCCCTGAGGATTTCAGAACAAGAACTGCCTTGTAATGCTATCAACAGGTTTCCTCAGTGTGTGTCCTATCCATTGCCAGCATCTTCTTCTCATCTCTTGTTCCACTGGCACTTGTCTCGTTCTTGTCATCAGTTACATATTAATGACCATTTTAATCCTTCTATTCTAAACAAGCACCCATTTATGAAAGTGTGTAGCTTTTTGGTTGCTGTTTTTGTTGTTGTTCATGTTTCAGAGCCATACAATAGGACTGACTTCACATTTGAGTTGAAGATTCTTATTATTGTGTTGGACTTGATTACTCTTGATCACCATATGTTTCCCAATGCAATGAAATCTCCTCATGCTGTTTGTATTCTTATGTTGATATCAATGTCTGTCACTCCAACTTTGTCTATATTGGTACCAAGGTATATGTATGATTCTTCATCTTATGCTGGTGTTTCTTCAAGTACAATCTTGTTATCGTTTCTTTCATCTATTCTCATTATCTTTGTCTTTTCCCGGTGTATTTTGATTGCTATTGACTATGTTGCCCCCATGCAGTGTCCAGGGGGTCTCTGAGAAGACAAAAAAAAAAGAACAGGCCTACTGTTCACTCAGGTATGTCACAAAAGGTGACTAATATGAGATTGTACACGGGCTGGCAACAAATAGCTACAGAAACCAATGTTGCAAGAGCACATGAATGCTTTTGTGCAAGCTTCTTGCAAGGAAGCCAGTTGCAATGGTGGTTCCATGCTCAATGAAGAGCAAAAAAGAAAATGATGATTATGTTGATGTGAATAATTTTTTGTGTATTAATCATCATTTATTCTATTTGTGGCTGTATACCGCTCCACCTCTGTCCCAGTCTTGACATATGGATGCGAGTCATGGTCAATGACTACAACCCACAAAAGCCAGATCCAAACCTCAGAAATGATATATCTGAGGAAGGTGGTTGAAGTAACAAGAAGAGACATGGTACGCAACCAGACGATACGTCAAGGCCTTAAATCCCACCCCCTGCAGACCCAAGTAGAACAGTCCCAACTAAGATGGTTTGGCCATGTCTGCAGAATGGGAGAAGACCGGCTACCACGACAAGCATGGGAAACAAAGAGCCAAGGATCCAGACCCCCAGGACGACCCAGAGTCCGCTGGGAGGACAACATTAGACAATCTTTGAAGGACCGAGGATTAGAATGGAACCAGGCCAGGAGGAAGACAGCCGATAGGATAGTCTGGCGCTCTCTCTTCCAAACCTCTACACCTCACGGTAGAAGGGGAACGACTAAGTAAGTAAGTATTCTATTTGTTTTTTTCCTTTTGCTCCGTATGGAGCTTGTAGTGACCACAACAGTCTCCTTGCAGGAAATCTGCATCAAAGTTCCCATGCTGTAGTGGTGCTTTAAGTTGAAATTTGTTTTACATGATGAGAATGTGAATTATTTTCTGTCATACTGGACACTTTCTATGTCTTTGCTTTCAGTTGTTTTGATTACATTTATGATGTTATTTTCTTGTGCTGACCATGTTTATGCAGTTATTGTGTCAAATTTTGGCTAAATTTACATTTTTATTGTTTGATATGCTGACCACAGTGAAGCTGTCTTTTTGAAATATGTGTTGATCATTTTTCTTTAACGTTATTTTTTTTATCTGTTAATTTTTCTTCTTTTTTTGGCTGCTGCTTCTAAATTTCCTTTTCTTATTTCTTTAGATTTATTTGAATTGTCATGGATCCATCTTTTCTGTAGTTACTTTCTTTGACATATGACTTTTTTTCCTACTAAGATATTTAACCGTCTTGAGGGATGTATACATTTTATTTGTACATGTGCTAGGATGAGAGAATACAGTTAATAACTCCCAATGTAGGTTACTAAAGATGATAGAGATAGAGGCTCTGGCTTGTATAACCACTCCCTTAAGGCAAAGGTAGTGTCATAGCAGACACTGCCATTATGGGAGGGAAGTCTTCACTATAATAGGTCTCAGCTCTTCTGAGGGTGGATGATTGGCTCTCTTCCTTGCCATAACTGAAGAGCAGAGTTGTGTGCCAATTTATAGCTGGGTAACCTGGAACTTGACGCTACCAGAATTTGAACCCGATAACTTTGCATCAAGTTGCAAGTGCTATAACTAATCTTCCTCTCAAAGCTGTAACCACTTCCTAACATTGTTGTAACAATATTTCTGCTAGACTACCATAATGGCAGCATAAAGTGTGCTTGCAATGCACTTCATCTGTGTTAGGTTATCATCTTTTTTTTTTTAAGACGTCCTCTGGTGATGGCTACTGGTTTTGAGCTTCCTTGAAACATCATTTCATCTCAGCAAGTAATGCCATTTTCACTTCCATTTGGAAGACAAAGACACCGTCATACTTTATTCTTTTACAGCAATCTGTGCTCTGACTGCATTAAACATAATACTTTTAAAACATGCAGAATAATATGCAATTTATCTCATGATTATTTTTCCATGCTTAAGATTTAATGAATATTTTTGTTTTCAATGGCAGACAACTTATTCGCAATGTCAGTCTGGGGCATGGTTTGTTTGACTTGATTAAGCAAGAAAGACAAGCCAAGGTAAAATGTCAGTGAATGTCATTTTTTAGGACACATTCAGATAGTGAAACAATTTCTTATCATATAACGTATATACTCAAGAAATTTATTCCTATTTTGGACCTTAAAAACATACTCCCAATTCATAATCGAGTCAACAACACCAACAACAACAAAATTCATGAAACCAGTTCATGTTTCTTTTCCCTCCCTCCCTTTTCCCTGCCATGTACTGGTATCCTTCAGATATAAACTTGCTGCTTCAATAAATGCTTGGATGGCGGGGAATGCACAGTATGCCACATGCTTCTTCTTCCTGTCTTGGGACCAGACGTGATGATCCTTTAATTAAATGCAAGTCAAGCTGGATAAACTGTAGCTCATGACTTCAGCTCAATACATTTTGAAATGGCAGAAAAGCCACAAGAAAAGCCTAGATCTACAGTGTAGATAATACCAACGAGTCTTCAACTTGGTATTGGCTGCAAAAGAGTGAGAAGCTCTGCAGTCCTAGTTAAACAAAAACAAAATATACATTAAAAAATGTTGAAGTCAATTTTAGTAATTATTACAATAAAAGCATATGCTAGATACAGATAGTTAGTTGCTTATCCTTTACAGGAAGTGGCAATCAACCCCAGCTTTTATTGGCTGTTTGTGATTTTTCTAGGCAATTTTTTTCATTCAGTAGTTTGCCATTGCTTTCTGAATGGTACGGCGCTTATACCATTGTTAAAAATCCACACAAAGCGATCTGCTACCAAACCAAAAAAAATGAAGAGATGGACAGAACATTTTGAGGAACTTCTCAATAGACCTTCTCGAACTAATCCCCAAGACATCCAGCCAGCAGAAGAGTAGCTACAAATCAGCTGTGAATGACCAAGTAGAGAAGAAAGAAAGCCATAAAGCTTCTGAAAGATGGAAAAGCAGTTGGTCCAGATTGCATTTCAACAGAGGCCATCAAAACAGATATTGATACCTCTACAGAGATATTATACAAACTACTTGGCAAAGTCTGGGAGAGAGAGGAAATACCAGCAGAATGGAAGGAAGGTTATCTGGTCAAGTTGCCAAAGAAGGGAAATTTACAAGCGTGCAGAAATTATAGAGGAATAATGTTACTATCAGTGCCAGAAAAAGTATTAAACAGAATCATCCTTGAGAGATTAAAGGAGTCCATAGACAAGCAACTGAGAGATGAACAAGCAGGTTTTTGACAAAACAGATCCTGTACAGACCAGATAGCCACATTGAGAATAATAGTTGAGAAAAGTCTGGAATTTAATTCACCGCTATACATCGGATTCGTGGACTATGAAAAGGCATTTGACAGTGTAGACAGAGAATCTCTTTGGAAATTGATGAGGCATTATGGAATTCCCATCTTCTTCTTTCTTCTTCTTTGATCCTTAGCCGCCGACCGTCAAAGCAGTCAGTGGCCATCACGCCTAGTGGCGTCTTGTAGGGCAACAACAAATTGATTCCACTTTGCTCGGTCGGTGGCCATCCTTCGTACAGTGCCCCAACTCTGGTTCATTCTTTGCATCTCAGCCTCCACAGTCCTCCGCCAGGTTGTTTTTGGTCTGCCTCTTTTTCGTTTTCCTTCAGGGGTCCAAAGCATAGCTGTTCTTGTGATGGCATCGGGGTCTCTTCTGAGGACATGACCAACCCAGTTCCAGCGTCTGCCAGCTATGATGGTGTGCATGTCCTCTTGCTTGCTACGAGTAAGCAGATCTTGGTTAGTGATGGTATTCGGCCAAAAGATTCGGTGAATTTTTCTTAGGCATGTTGTGTGAAAAGAGGACAATTTCGACATTTCCTTCTCTGTAACTCTCCAGCATTCCACACCATAGAGAAGCACAGAAAGCACACAGCTCTGATATAATCTTAATTTTGTGCTTGTGCTGTATTGGGAGGACTTCCAGATGTTGTTTAGGCTAAAGAAGGCTGTTCTTGCCTTATTCATTCTGATGTTGATGTCTTTGCCTGCCCCGCCGTCTGGTGTTACTATGCTTCCTAGGTATGTGAAGGTATCTGTCTGTACCAATTGCTTATTCCTTACTGATATGGGCTCAGGGTTGCTCACATTGAGCGTCATGACCTCAGACTTCTTTAAATTGATGTTCAAGCCCACCTGCTGGCTAAACTTATTAAGTCTATCCGTTTTTTCCTGGATGTGTTGATGTGAATGTGCTAGTAGTGCAATGTCATCTGCATATTCCAGATCTTCCAATGTAGAAAATGTTGTCCATCTTATTCCTCTTGGACTGCCCTCTGTTGTCTGGCGCATCATCCAGTCTATGACTGTTAAAAATAGAGTGGTTGATAAGGGGCATCCCTGTCGTACTCCTGTCTTCACATCAAAGGTTAGGTTGCTCTGCCCAACACTGCACGTAAAGTTTGCATAGAGGCTTTTTATGATTGACACTATGCAGCTTGGAATTCCATAAGCCCTCAGTATTTTCCATAAACTGTCCCTATGTATGCTGTCAAAAGCCTTTTCAAAATCAACGAAATTAATGTAAAGCTGTCTTTGCCATTCTGAGCACTGCTCTATAATGTTCCTGAGAGTGAATATATGATCTACACATCTCCTGTTCTTTCTAAATCCTGCTTGTTCTTTCCTCAGTTTGTGATCTACTGCCTTTGAAATTCTCTGTATAATTATCCTGCCTAGTATTTTGCTGGGAACTGAGAGAAGAGTGATTCCTCTCCAATTATTGCAGTCTGCAAGATCTCCCTTCTTGGGCAATTTGACAATTATTCCTTTGTTCCACTCTGATGGTGTTGTCCCCGTTTTCCAGACTTGTGCAAATAGTGGTTCTAATAGTTCTGCTGCTAGCTCAGGGTCTGTCTTAAATAGCTCTGCATTTAAGTTATCATGGCCCAGAGCTTTGCCGTTCTTTAACCCTTTGATTGCTGTGATGATTTCTTCTTTTCGTAGAATGTCTGTATTCACATCTAGATCGTTTTCAGCCTCAGGAACATTCAATTGTGTCTCTGGTGGTTCCTTGTTCAGAGTTTCTCTGAAGTGCTCTGCCCATCTTGTTTCTTGTCCCTCTGCTGTCGTGATGAGATTACCTTGCTTATCTCTTACTAATGTAATATTGTTTGCACCTCGTTTTCCACTGATGAATTTAGTTATTTTGTATACTGTGCTTTGTTCATTTCTCCGTGCTGCCTCCTCTGCCTGTCTTGCAAGATCGTCTAGGAAATTCCTTTTGTTGGCTCGGGTTTGGCGTTTAACTTCCTTGTCCAGCTGACTGTACTGTTCGCTATATAGTTGCTTTAACCTGGGGGACTTCGCTTCTGTTTTCTTTCTTTTCATTTCCTTTCTCATCGTTATGGTGTTTAAAGTTTCTGGTGTTATCCAGTCTTGCTTCTTCCTTTCCTGGAATCCCAAGCATGATTTGCTGCTTTCTTTGTATATTGTTGAAATGGTGTTGAAATTCTGGTCTATATCATCAGTCAATGTCTTTTCCTGACTTTTGGCAAATTGATATCGTTTCTTTATGTCGGCTGTAAAAGCTTTTCTGGTAAGGGAGTCCTTCAATTTGCTAATGTCAAACCTTTTCTGTGTAGTTACAGTTGGTGCAGCCCTTCTTAGTTTCACTTTCAGTTTTGCTACTACTAAATGGTGATCACTTCCAACATCTGCACCTCTTCTTACCTTCACATCTTGTAATGTATGTCTCCATCTACCGTTAACCATGATGTGGTCTATCTGGTTTCTGTCCCGACCATTTGGTGATTCCCATGTTAATTTGTGTATTTCTTTATGTGGGAAGAGTGCTCCTCCAATGACCAGGTTGTTAATGCTACAGAAAGTTATTAGTTTATCCCCATTTTCGTTTGCTGTTCCGCTGCCGCATTTCCCCATTGTTCTTTCATTATATGTATTGTGTGTACCAACTTTCGCATTGAGGTCTCCCATTACTATAACAAGATCATATCTAGGTGTGTCTTCCATTTCTTTCTGCAGTTGTTGATAGAATTCATCCTTGACCTCCTCATCGCTATCATTCGTTGGTGCATAGCATTGTATTATTGTAGTGTTGATGAATCTCCCTCTCAATCTTAATCTTATCAGTCTGTTGTTGATGGGTTTCCATTCCAGTAATGTCCTTTCTATTCCTTTCTGTAGAATAATGGCTACGCCTTCATTGTGTTGTCCATCCTCTCTTCCAGAGTAAAGTACTGTTTCACCTGTTGCTGTTTTAACTTTTCCTGCCCCTGTCCATCTGCTCTCACTTATCCCTAGAATGTGGAACCTATAGTTTCTCATTTCTGCCGTGACCTGTCTTAGTTTACCTGTCTCGTACATTGTCCTGACATTCCAAAAACCTATTCTTGTGTCCTGTTTTGCGGTCAGGACATCCGTTTTCATGTCAGTGGCTTCCTTTCGGCTTTCACCACTGACAGTCATACGAGCCACAGACTCCGAATGCCTATCCCGCAGCAAAGTTTGTTCATTTATTATTGTTTCCGTAACTTCTTTGTTTTTTTTACACAGACAGGGGTGTCAGCCCTGTGCTAAAACCCCCAACCTGGAGGACCAGGGTACCAGCTTTTGTCTGACCCCTACCCACACAGACCAGTCCAGCTTGGTTGAACCTACCAGGAGTAAAACTCCCACTGGCATAGCTCTGGGGATTATCAGGGTACGCAAGCTGCCATACCGCTACAAGGTATAGGTACCATTGATGGCAGGGAATTCCCATGAAGATCATTAACTTAATAAAGATTACCTATGAAGACACGACATGCAGAGTTCTTCATGAAGGACAGCTTACAGAACCGTTTAGGATTAGAATGAGAGTGAGACAGGGATGCCTCTTGTCTCCATTTCTTTTCTTACTAGCAGTAGATTGGATTATGAAAACATTAACATCACACAACAGAAATGGAATCTAGTGGAATCTGACTAAACAGCTTGATGATCTGGATTTTGCAGATGACTTGGCTCTTCTGCCCCATAACCATAATCAGATGCAAGAGAAAATGAAAATTCTCGATGAAAGGTCACAACAAGTGGGCCTGAAAATACACAAGGAAAAGACAAAGATTATGAGAATAAATGCAAGAAATGATAACAAGGTTGAACTTGAAGAAACACCACTAAAAGATATAGAATCATACAATATCTTGGAAGTAATATAGACAAAGTTGGAGGGACAGACAGTGATATCAAAATAAAAATACAAAAAAGCAAGAGGAGCTTTCATTGCATTGGGAAACATATGGAGAACAAGAGAAATCTAGTCCAACACAAAAATAAGAATATTCAACTCAAATGTGAAGTCAGTTCTGTTGTATGGCTCTGAGACGTGGAGAACAACAAAAACAACAACCAAAAAGCTACAGATTTTTATAAACGGGTGCTTGCGTAAAATAGAAGGACAGAAATGGTATGACAAAGTCACAAATGTGGAATTGAACCAGACAAGTGCCAGTGGAACAAGAGTTGAGAAGAAGACGCTGGCGATGGATAGGACACACATTGAGGTAACCTGTTGATAGCATTTACAAGGCAGTCCTTGTTCTGAAATCCACAGGGAAAGAGAGGCAGAGGTAGACCAAAAAACACATGGACAAAACTGGAAACAGAGGTGAAAATGATGAGGAAAACATGGAAAAAACTTGAGCGGATGGCACAGGACAGGAAGATTTGTCATGTGTTTGTTGAAGGCCTATGCTTCTTGGGGAGCTAAAGGGTTTTGATTGATTGAAGTCTGGGTGTCAACTTATAGTCAGATTGACCTATACTTGAGTATATACAGTATCTGTATAGATATAATAGTAATAATAATAGCCCCTTCAGTCATAACGTTTACTCCTCTCTTCTGCTTGCTGTGAGAGCTTTTTTTTGCCCAGTTTATGGTGGTGCCGTAAATAGCATTGCCACTTTGTGTGATTGGCAGCTTCATCCTCCCAGGTTGCTGGATTTATGTCCAGTGTTGTCATGTCTCTCTTGTATACATCTTTGAACCTCACCTATGGTCACCCAACTGTTCTTTTGTTGTTGTTGTTGTTCAACTAGGGCTGCTGAGCTTTTCGCTCTTTAGCAGCCAAAACCAAGTTGAAGACTCCTTGGTATTATCTACACTGTAGATCTAGGCTTTTCCTGTGGCTTTTCTGCCATTCCAAAACATGCTGAGTTGAATTCATGAACTCCAGTTTCTCCAGCTTGACTCTCGATATGTTTCACCACAGGGGGGAATCCCTCAAAGAGTATGGATGATTTCAAGAGTCACGGAGGGTGTAATTAGCTTCACAGGCATGATTTCACATCCACATCTGTATATTATAGCATTGTGCTTATAAGGATGACTCCAGATGCGCTTCCATGCATCCCGCCAACATTTAAAATCGTGGTGTTACCGGGATCAAAGGTACTTTTGTCCGCATTCCCAATGAAAACTCTCGCGCTGGCTTCTAAAATATATTTGTGAACTACATGAGATAGGAACACGATTTTTTCTTTTAATGTTCATCACACACACATGCATGCACACACACGCACGCACCCCCCCCCCCCCCCCCCCCCCCCCCCCCCCCCGACTTAAAATTGGGATCCCATTACATGCCCATTGAGGCATATTGGGAATATGGTGTTAGACCCATATTGTCTTGACCATCGGCACACTAGGGGTGACGTGGTCAACATCACGCCAGCCACCATAACCTTCCCAGAGTTGCTCTGGTACCCAGTTGGGGCTGGGTCGACCCAGGAGCCATTTGCGGCCTAAAAAAATCCTACCTCATCTGGGGATCGAACCATAGACCACTGTGCTAGGAAGCCAGTGCACTAACCACTATGCTACCGCGGCTCCCCACTTAAAATTACACTCTCATACAATTTTATGGGTCTGGGTTGGGGCTCAGTGTTACTAAAGTAGATTCCAAAAGCTCCTGGGTTGCTGACTCCTGTTTTATAGGATGAGGCAGCTAGTCTCATGCCCAAGCCTTCTTAATCACATGACACGGCATCTATGGTCAAGGACAGTGTTACTATTCTTTGCTACCCTTTCATGCCCCAATAAGGCACGGGCAAAGTAAAGTATTGCACAACGGGCTGATCACCCGTTTGCCAGTCACTTCGATTACGGAAACAACAGCAAATGGGTTGATTTGCAATTGCCCTAAAGACGCCACTAGGCGTGATGGGAAACAATGGCAAAGAAAACCTATCTGCTGTTGCCTTAAGACGCCACTAGGCGTAATGGCCACTGACTGCTTTGACGGTCGGTGGCTAAGGACGGAAGAAGAAGAAAGTAAAGTATTATTGACATCAATTTTGAGTACGAGTTCATTTTACCTACACTTTTTTTTTTTTTATGTTTTAGGCACTCAGAAGAAACTACTAACAACTGAGGATTATGTTATGGTTTAACTTGCTTGAACAAGACAGAAATAAATGCTTAAAAAAATATATTGTTATTTTCTGTGCTGGTCATGTTTGTGCTCCTGTTTTGGTGTCATTTGGCTTCATTTACATTTTGTTGTCGTCTATTGTGCTGATCAAGTTAGGGTTGTTATTTTAAAATATGCATTGATCATCTTGCATTCATAACACAGTTAGATTTACATTCATCACTATCATCTACATCAGTGGTTCTTCAATGTGGGCCATGCCATGTTTCTAGGGGGCCACAGTAAGATGGTAACGTACCTTGACTATGAGAGGAGCTACAGAGATAAATGAGGCTCAGAAGGGGGCCATTTGCAAAAAAAGATTGAGAACCTCCGATCTATATTACCATCAGCTTTGATTTGCATCATCATCACCATTGTTTTCAGGCCATGAGAAGCCTTGTCTTCAGGTAAATGCTGAATGTAACAAACACTTTCCATTCACTGTGAGACTTTTCATGTGCCCCCACTGTTTTCTGAACATCAACAGAAAGCTGCTTTATTTGCTGAGAAGAAACGGAGCTTAGAAGAAGCTCGAAACCAGTGGCAACCACCCAAGGTCAGCTCAGATGAGGAGTCTGATGATGATGATCTTGAAAAGTGAGACTTTCATGTGTTTGTTGAATTAAGGCATCACCTGGATAATTCGAGGAGCAAAATGTTTAAATGGCACATTGTTACTTGCCTGATCAACTTTGTCATTCTTATTTATGAATGTGTATTTTTAAATCTGTTACATCACTCTTTTATTTAAAAATGTTGCCTATAAGCTGCAGCATTCGTAAATGTTTCAGAATACATAAGCTTCTTCTGTCTTTGTCTATTGGCTGCCTGTGGAGCAAAAGCTACTTCTAAATTTCTGCATGCTTACATGACATTGGTATTTTGCTCCACTTGCTTCCAAGTGTCCTTCTTGTTCTTTTGATTCATCCCCTCTTCTCTTTGCATGCATTGGGGGGGGGGGGGGGGTCTTTATCTCTGCTGTCTTTTCTGTGGGATCCCTGTGATGCTTGGGTCTTTGGATGCTCACTATTGACCTGACTGTTGGCACATTTACATCATTTTTACCTTTGCTGCAAATTTTGTCTTTTTCATATGCTGTTTGTAGTCTTAGGATTTTTGCATCAGTTGATATGGGATTGCTATCATTTACACTGACAACTTTTTATCTAATACAAGATGTCTAAGAAAGAACTCTGGAGTTTTAGTTATTTATATCCTGTTTTGAGATTTAATTTGTTGTTACCAGAGAGCAGTAATGTCTGGACAAATTTTAATATTATTAAGTTGATTCCGTGTGATTGCCACTGACTGCCCTCTCAAATTCAAACTGAAGTTCTGCTTCAGTTCACACCGCAAAGCATTTTCACAGCACCTCAGCACTGTAACAGTTATATGAAACTAGGAATTCTCCACACTATCACTTTACATGATATGTTTAAAGCACAGCAGGAGAAAAAGTATGTGGTTGATAAGTCGGAGCTCTGTGGAGGTCATTTTGTCTACCCTTCCATGCTGATTCATCAGCTAGGAAATTAGTCATTAAAAACGTTAAGATCATAGAATCAAAATAAGATGTACACCATCTTGCTGAAACATGAACCAGTGAAGTTCAGGCAACCTGCATGAAAACAAAATTCTGTAGCATATTTAGATATATCATTATAGCGCTTATGCCATAGTGAAAGAAATGTCCATCAGTATGTTCCAGCTTGATTCTACAACATACAGTATACCTTGTGTTGTAACGATGCTCTGACATAATAACATGGCATCTGAAATTGTTACAGATTAGCACTGCCACCTATGTGAACATTTCTAACACTAAAGCTTACAGGAAATTTATGTTGAATTTTCAAAATGAAGCAACGCTGTAATGAAGTACTGACTAATTACTGGAACTAAAATGATGGAGTACTTTTCTTGGACACCCTGCTATTGTTTGCTTTCATTTAGAAGCAGTTTTATTTTTGTAGGTATTTTATTTACTTGTTGTATTGTTCCCATATTTACCTGACATTTGTGAAACTGAAGGAGCTGTACACACAATTTTTGTGTGAAAATTCTAGTTTATGTACTTGTACAGATAGGGCTGTTACAAATGAAATATTTAAACATAAACTCTTAAACAAAAAAAACATTAATATGAAAACACACTGACATTAATAAGATTATGAAACTTACTAGTGCTTCAAAATAATACCTTCATATTAACACATATTGAAATATGCTAAAGTTATATTTTCAAATATTATTATGAGATTTTCAATCTTTGGAATTTTAAGGTGCAGCATTAATGTGGTTTTGAAATTGTTATGAAAATATATTTAATATTAAGGTGATGGCATTACTCTGGTGGGGACTATACGCAAGTAAATAATATAGCAATCCTTGTCTTTTTTTTATTTTTTAATTGATATATTTTGAGTATGTGGCTTCTTTTTATTACAATGTAAACTAGGTGATTAACTTGTTTTTTTTTCTGACATAATTTCAGTAATCATTTGGCCTTTTTCATTTAAAAACATCGTTAGTAATCCTCTGACTGTTTTCTTTTCTATGCCTTCTGTTTTAATTGTTCTGTTTAAATGTTGTTAATGCAGTTTTAACTCTAAGTCAATGCACTCAAAAACCAAGTTTTTGCTGGCTCATTTTTAGGAGTAAATTATGAGACACAACTTCCGTTACCGATTTTGCCATAATTAACTAATTAATAACAATAAGATAAAGTTTTATATATCAAAACATGCAGAAATGAAAGTTCTATTATGTAAACATAGTTTAACAGTGCGATGATTTTTAAAATGCATATAACACGTACATTAATGAATACAGAAACAATTTAAAATTACAAAATTTAGACAAAATTGTTTGCACTTACCATAATATTGAATGCATGATACAACGCCGAAACTTCTAAAACCAATTTTAGTTTAGATTATATTAATTTTCGCACAATATAAGAAAGTTTATATTGTTTCTGATCATAAAATAACATCATTATGACAATTTGAAATTGCTTGTCACAAGCGAAATATATTCTGAGTTAAAAACTGATAACTTCATTCTTTCTAACTTCCGCTTCCAGTAATGTTAGTCAGAAGCAAAATATTATCAGTTGTAGTTGTTCCTGGTCAAAGTTGTAATCTGAATCTATCTTCTGTTTCTTTTATAGGGCCTTTACCTTTTCCTTTTATCCCTCCCAGGGCCATCTTAACAGCATTGTAGGACCTGGGCAAAGCAATGCACTGGGCCCCTATCAGTCCTACCCACCCACGGGAATAAAAATGATTTCTTATGAACAATATGGCAGCATCCCAGCATGGGGCACCTAGAATCGTGGGGCCCCTGGGCACTGCCCAGTGTGCCCATGCCTTAAGACAGCACTGATCCCTCCCTTCCTCTTCTATGGCTGTCTAGCTAGGGGAGATGTCCCCTCGCACTCAGAATCTATTGATTTATCGCAAAATTCATCAGAAAAAGAACTATCAAAGTTCAATGGCATCATTTTCATTTTCTTTCCATGACTGAAAAGCTTTTGATGCATGTTTAGAGATAATTTTTTCTTACGATGATTTTAACACAAATTCATTTCAGCTAGAAAAAGTTTGTTTATGATAAGAAGCTGTAGCTTATTTTATTAAGAACTAACACCACACAGATTTGAAAAAAAATGTCTAGATGATGTGAATATGAGAGTTGCAGGAATAGGCATTAGAAATATTGGAATAGAAGAAGATTCTGTAAATTTTGCTTAAACTTCAATTATACAGACTTCATCATTATGCGCCACTTAATGTATGTCAGCTACATTCCTTTGTTTTCCATGACTGTTCTTCTTGGTTGCTGCCTTGATTTTGCACCTTCAGAGATTTTTCACACAAAAAAACTTAGCATTTCTTGCTGTTCTATGTACTATTTTCTATTCATTCAGCATAATTTGTTGTTTCAACCTGTTATTTTTTTGTTCACACTTCTCATAATCATCAGTCAATACATATCAGGTTCCCGTGGAGCACTGGTCTTAAACAACAACATGCCAGGAGCTCGTGTCTTGTGTCATCCAGTCACGGTCTTTCTCTGTCTTCTGTATCCTTGTCATATCTGTCTCCAGTTCTCCTCTCCATGTGTTTATTGGTCTCCCTTTATTTTCTCTTACCCTGGGGATTTCAGAACAGGTATTGCCTTGTAATGTTAACGTCTACTTTACTTTTTTCACTTAGTCGCTTCTCTTCTACCTTGATGTGTAGAAATTTGCTAGAGAGTGTGCTATGCTATCCTATCAGCTGTCTTCCTTTTGGCCTGGCTCCAGTTCAGTCCTCGGTTCTTCAGAGATTGTCTGACATTATCCTCCCAGAGAATTCTTGGTAGTCCTGGAGATCGTTATCACTGGCTGTTTGTTTCCCATATTTGCTGTGGTTGCCAATTTTCTCCCATTCTGCAGACGTAGCCAAACCGTCGTAACAGGGACCATTCCACTCGGTCTGTAGGGGCTGGGTTTTGAGGCCATGGCATATGGTCTGGTGTTGCCCTTTCTTGTTCCTTTGACCACTTTACTCAGATACCTCATTTTTGATGTTTGGAGCTGGCTTTTGTGGGTTGTAGTCATTGCCCATGACTCACATCCATAAGTCAAGACTGAAACATAAGTGGAGCGGTATACAGCCATCTTTATCTTCTTGCCAACTTCTCTTTTGCTGAGGAATCCTCAGTCTATGGTCTTAAAAAGTCTCCCTGCTGTTATAATCTGATGTCTCCTTTCCTCTCATGATATCACCATGGTATTTGTTTTGGGGCTACTGATAACAGCCCTGGCTTCCTTTCATTTTGTCTAGTTTTTCTCCATCAGTTTCACATCAGTGACTTTGCCATACCATTTAAATCCTTCTATTCTGGGCAAAACACCCATTTATGAAAGTCTTTATCTTTCTGGTTGTTATTTATGTTGTTCACCATGTTTTAGAGCTGTATAATAAGACAGCATTAACATATAAGTTGAAGATTCAGATTTTTATCTGGATTGAGTTTCTTTTGAAATTTAAACACCCATATGTTACTGGGGCCCAAAGGGAAAGCAAAGAATTGTAAAACTGTAACCTGCAGGGCATGTCATAAAAGGTGACTAAGGAAGGGTGGGCATGGGGCCATCCTGTAGAAACTTCAAGCTACAAAAATCTCAACAACATAATAATAAAAAAATAAATCAGTCTCATAATAGTTTGTTAAAAAAAAAAATTTATAATAAACAAACAAATATATAAACATTAGAACTGCAATTAATCTCTCTTCTGTTTATTTCCATTACTTGTATAGAATTATGGGCATTGCTTCTTGGAAGAACTTGTTTTTTCAGAAGCTCAGATTGCAAATTTTTCTTTTATTCCCCTGGGTTTGGAGGTGTGGCCAGCTAGCTCCACAAAATTTCTCCTATGCCTCAAAGCACTGTAGATAAATTTTCATCCCTGCAATATTTTTCTTTTAACTTTATTTGTAATCTCTGGTGAATAGCCACTTTGGAGACAGCTTTCTTGATAATCTTAGTGATGATTTTGATATGGCACTCACTTCAGCCACAAGCCCCTCAGATTACAGGTATGGATGTTAGAGGTTATATGTTTTATTTGTGTTGTTTGAAGCAGGGTTGTGGAGTCTGAGTCGTGGAGTCGAAGTCTGTAAAAAATGTCCTTACTCTGACTCCGAATTTTACCAGACTTAAGTCAAGATCCACATGTGATCCATTCAAGGGAGAGGGAAGCTTAAACAACTTGAAATAACATTTTAAAGTAGTAGAACTCTTAAAACCACGTTTGTTTTAAAGTACATCCATTTTTACATAATGTAGGAAAGTTTTTATGACAACTGGAAATTTGTTGACACATTTAGAAAAAGCACACAAGAAATGAAAGTAAACTATAAACATTGTCAATTTTCCCAGCATTGTCAAAATGAAATTATTTTGCCTCATAGTGTTTGGCAATGCAGTCATTTGTGTGCAGGTGTGGATAATTTGTTATTTTGTATTACTGTATGAATGAATGAATGGTTTAAAATATAGTCTACGAACACCACGTATTCATTTATTCACAGACATACCATACTTATACATATAACTCCATATAAGTACATAATTTTATGCTATATCACTAGTTACAAAAACTGTAGTCAGAGTTGGACTTCTAAAATTTCCGCAGGCGAAGTCGGAAAGTTTTTTTTGGCTGACTCCACAACCTTGGTTTGAAGGCATAATTCTCATCATTATTACATTCTGTTCTTACAAGGTATTGATTGATTAATGTTTGCCTTACTTGTATCTAGGCATATTTAGTTTCCGGGGGTCTCTGAGCAGTGAAAGAAAGAGTGGAATTACTACTTGCTCAGACATGTCATAAAAGATGAATAATTTGAGATTGTGCATGGAAACTAGTTGCTTCATCATGTGAAACAAATTACTACAGAAACTACCACTGCAAGAGCACATAAATGCTTTTGTGTAGGCTTAAGCAAAGGGGACCAGCTGCAATGGTGGCTCTGTGCTCCATAAGGAGCAGAAGGGAAGCGATAATGATGATGATACTTGTATCTTAATTTATTGCAGTTTTTTCTGCTTTAATTTTGTATTGTTTCTTTGAAGCACATTCAATATTTCTATGTATAATGTATTTTCATTTTGATAAAACCATTGATGATGAGTTTCTTTACTAGATCATTATTTGCAATGGTGCAAAGGGAATGTATCCTTCAAATCCTGCTTATTTGCTTCAGTAGATTCCCTTGGTTTTTAACAAAATATTCTAAAACTGTTTTAACTGACATTATCATTTGAGTTTTTTGGTGGTGCAGTGTCACTTCTCTGTTTTCAGACTTACTTTTTTTTCAAGTGTATTTTTCCTATTCTTTTCTTTCTTGTAATTTGGAAAATGTAATTTTTTTTCCCCACTGTGGTAGTTAGTTTGTATTTAATCAAAAAGGTAAATATTAGATCTCTTCTTTGCTATGGAAGTCTTTAGTTTCCTTAGCTTTTTAACACATTAACTACCAAATTGAAAAACACACTGTGGCCGAATTAAATTTTTTTTCCCATTTTCATCCTGTAGGTGTTTGCACAAAGTAAGCTGTAGTTTTCGTAATTGTTTACAGATTTTTATGAATTACATGTCATTTTAAAGATAAATGAATGTACTATTACAATAAACACTGGTTGTAACTCTAATAGAGGTTGTTGCTATTTAACGGCCCTCCGATGGCCGAGGACTTGCAATATTTTCACAATTATAACTGCTTGCGCCCCATCTCTATTAAAATCACAATTTCAATCAATGTGCACACCGTTTTCACTCTTGTCCTCATCGCTAGATCTATCAGTCAATTGTTGAAACACGTTTCTATCCTATTCAGCCGTTAGACGAGATGTACACGCATTTTTTTGAGTCCTATCCCTAGTTGCCACGGTAAACAGTTTTACACGATTTGGTAGTTAACCCAAAATGCTGAAAAATATGAACATAATATCAATTTTTCAGTGTTCTACAACAACCATGCTTTGGGAATTTGTTTTACGGTGGCAACTTAAAATCTCGAACCAGATCAGAGAGTGTTTCATTACATTTTTTATTCGTTTTATTACTAAAATTAGATTGGCGCTCTGAGCAGCTTGCGGTCCAAATGTGATTATTTTGTGAGCCGCTGACAGCGGCTTGCAGTAGTTAATGTGTTAAAGTGTTTTAAAAAAAATTAATATTTATTCTTTTTTGTATTTTGACCTTTTCTGCATTTCCTCTGTCATTTATATTCTTCTGCATGCATTTCTATTTTTTTGGATGCATATGTTTATAAGGTACATATGTAATTTCTGTTTTCAGTAGGAATTATTTGTTTTTTAGTTGCAGCATTTGTTTTCTTTCCTTTGGTTTCATTTTTACGATATCATCACAAGTGTCACCCTCCCGTTGTCTTGTGCAGAGAATTGAACTCACGCCACCTTAGTTGCAGCTTTCAAATTCACTCCTATTTTCTGCCAGCTGGAGGCAATTGTGAAAGTAGCCCCTATGTTGAAAACATTATTATTTTTACTTATTTATTTAACCCCTTAAGGCCCACTTATGATCCATCATATTTCATGATCATCATTTTCTTTAGCACTTCTTTTGAAGCATGGGGCAACTATGGCAGCTGGTCCTCAACACCAAGAGTTAAAATGTTCTTACAGGGGTGGTTTTTGTGGCAGTTTGTTTTACATGCTGAGGTTGCCAGCACAGCCTCATTTTAGTCGCCTTGTACTTCTTCTTTTGTGTTCGCCCTGAAAAGAACGTTTGTTACGTTGTGTCGCCGTTTACAGCAAAGCTGCGATATTTGTACCTTTCGGCGCCACACGTCCGGTTGCAGCATGGCATTTTTGGGACTGGGTTAGCCTTCCCTCTTTGATCCCTACTCTCTCAGCCAGACTGCAGTGATGCAGCCTATTTCCAGGACCACCACTTGGAGGTGGAGTAGGGTCTTGGTCAGCTCTGGTTCGCTGACCCTGACGCAAGCAGTCAAGCTATGGGTTGCTCACTGCATTTATCACTGTTGCTGCATCTTCGGTCCCCATTCGCTTTGTACGACATGCCAATTCTTTCTTCGTCTCTTCAGAGACCCCCCCCCGGTAAATACACAGGGCACCAATAATACACGACTATATTAAATATTATAATAAAACACATAATAATACCCATTGGGTCATATATGGCTATTTTCTTAAGTTTCAAATTTCAGGTTTATAAGAGAAGAGACCTTTTTTTTCTTTCTAAAATAACCAGTCTGTCTTGAAGTCAAAGACATTAAGTAAATATCTTCTTGAACATAAAGAGGTTAATCCTCTTTATTCTCAGTGAAGTACAGTACCTTCAGTGAGCAGCTCAAGGCATTTTCTCTTGAGAAAATTATTTTGCTTTGCCGCTGTTCATTCCAGTGGATTTGAATTTGGTGGTCATATTTTACGGCATTGTAATCTTCCTTTTGTTGACTATTTCCTTGTATTCAAAACCCTTCCTGTTCAGCAGTGTATTAATTTGTTCTCTACCTTGTGTATAGCATCCAATTGACAGAGTGGTTAGAGCGCTGGTCTCTCGCAGCAAAGACCGAACACATTCCTCCAATATATTATAGCAATCTGGTACTTATAGTACACTACTGAAGTCCAGTCGAGGACTATTCCTCATAAGTTCCGAATGGGAACACATTCAGGCACCTTCCGACAGTCATCAAGACTGTAAACACAATGATCAAGTTACTATGCCAAACAATGCGTCATCACAGGAGAAGTATACATAGTATCAAACTAATAGTGCCGCACTTACTAGTACCACAATCATCATCATTCTTACACGCAGCGTGCAACAGCCTACGCCACATTGACTAATATGAGATTGTGCATGGGGCTGGCAACCTCAACATGTAAAATAAATTGCAACAGGAACCACCACAACAAGATCATGTGACTGCTCGGTGCAGGCTTCCTGCAAGGGGACCACATGCAGTAGTGGCTCCATGCTCTGTAAGAAGCACAAAGGTGGCCTTGGATATTCCTTGTCATGTTTGTTTCCTGATGATACTTTTTTTTCTGTTAATGCTAAGGTTTATTGGCAGTAGAGGGAATAGTACACCTGTTTTTCAGTGCAACAGACCAGGGTTCATGCCTCATGAGGAACCCATCTGCGAGAGATTTAGCCAGTTGGCATTGTAATATCAGTCAATCAGTGCCTTTTGGCTACGTGGGGACCACCATTCCTCAATCAAAATTGCTGCGCCATCCCATCCCTTGCAGGTTCTTTCCATGTTTCTTTGTCCCTTTTATGTGTCTCCAGTTCTCTTCTCCATGTGTTTTTTGCTCTCCTTCTATTTCTTATACCATAAAAATTCCAAAACAGGGGCTGTCTTATAATGCTACAGACTGGTTTTTTTTTTATCTGTCTCTTTTCCAGTGCCAGCATTTTCTCCTCACTTCTTTTTTTTAATTGGTATTCAACTGATTCTTTCCATCAGTTCCACATTTGTGATTTGGTCATACCATTTGTTGTTGTCGTTTAACTAGGGCTGCCGAGCTTCTCGCTCTTTTGCAGTCAATACTAAGTTGAAGACTCCTCTGTTTTATCTACACTGTAGATCTAGGCTTTTCTGCCATTCCGAAATGTGCTGAGTTGAAGTCATGAGCTCCAGTTTCTCCAGCTTGGCTTGCATTTAAAGGACCATCACATCTGGTCCCAAGCTAGAAGTGTGTGGCATACTGTGCATTCCCTGCTATCCAAGGGGACTCTCCAAATATGCAGAGCTAAAATACTGTGCTCTAGTTCTGGGCTCTCCCAAGGAATTGTTACGTCCTACACAGAGCTACTTCTTAGCTCCCCCGCCTATCACTGGGCATGTAGTCAACCAGGTCAAAGTCAAAGAATCGTGTCTGGGGCTCAAGTGACTTCTTCAAGCTTAGTGTGCAATTGCTAGGTTCTCAACAAGTTTCACCACAGGTGGAATCCATGGAAGTGTGTGGATGATTTCAAGAGTCAATGAGGGTTTAATTAGCCTCACAGACAGAGGTTCACTTCCACATATGTAAATTGTAGCACTGTGTATAGCTGGCGGTCATATAAGGATGACCCCAGTGTTAATATGCATCATTTTGTGTGTGTTCTTGATGCTCTGCATCTCATCTGTTCCTGTATCTGCTTCTGATAGAACAAGAAAACAGTCATTTTTTCTTGAAACTTTAAGCCAAAAACAAACAAAAAATGTTTAGAAAGTTTCATGTTAATATCATCATCATTTCCCTTGTTGCCCCTTATGGAACATGAAGTCATCACTGCAGCTCATCCCTTTGCAGAAAGTCTGTACGGTACTAAAAGCACTCATGTGCTTTTGCAGCAATGGTTTCTATTGTGCCATATGTTAAGTAAAATGAAGTACATCTCACCAACAATGCTTGCTATATATGCTGTGAATTTTTTTTAAATGCGTGCATGTCTCAGTGCCATTCAAAGCATGATCTTTACATTAGAGCAAAAAAGGATTAATTTTATTGACAAGTATATGTTTTGATCCCTCAGAACTGGTTTGGGTGTTGCATAAAACTTATTTTGACTTCACTATTCCAGCCACAATGTCCTCCTCCTTTCTGCCTGCCGTTTTGCTTGCAGTTCTGCATAAGTATGAACATTTGTTGACCTACTTGACTTCCTTCCCTTCTAGACTGACAAGAAAGTTTTTATTAGCTGTGCCTTGTCAATGTTTACTGTAGTCCAGCAGATCTTGCTTCTACTGTTTATATAAATTAGATGTTTTGGTATAACTCTTCAATCACAAATTTAGAATGTATATAGCTCCTTTCATGGAAAAGCTTTACGGGGATTCAAATAGCCTCAAACTGACTACTGCTTTCTTTGAGAACATTCAAGTGGACATCTGAGAGTGTACGAAGAAGAAGAATGTATATAAACCCTGTGGAAGTAATTATGGATTAAAAAGAAATATATAACAAAATTTGCATTCACAATAAATAACTGACAAAGGAACATATTTGAAGTAACCATTGTTTTCCTTTCCTCATTGCCATTTTATTACCTCAGGCCTAAAACATCAAGTACCAAGACACATTCATCAGGGAAGCATAAGAAGCTAGTGACCCCACGACCTTTCACTCCTCAATACAACAACCTCTTAGAGATCTCAGAACATACAGAAGACATAAGCAGGTAATACTCTTTCTTTTTGGTTCGAAATGATAGTTATCTATCAAGCAATACTGTTTTCCTAATAGTCTGTCTAGATGTTATCAGTCAAGCAATACTGTTTTCCTAATAGTCTGTCTAGATGTTATCAGTCAAGCAATACTGTTTTCCTAATAGTCTGTCTAGATGTTATCACTCAAGCAATACTGTTTTTCTAATAGTCTGTCTAGATGTTATCAGTCAAGCAATACTGTTTTTCTAATAGTCTGTCTAGATATTATCATCAGCCAGTCCTGTTATCCAAATCATATGTCTATATGTTATCACTCAAGCAACATTGTTTTTCCAATAGTCTGTCTAGATATTATCAGTCAAGCAATACTGTTTTTCTAATAGTCTGTCTAGATATCATCATCAACCAGTCCTGTTATCCAAATCATATGTCTATATGTTATCACTCAAGCAACATAGTTTTTCCAATAGTCTGTCTAGATATTATCAGTCAAGCAATACTGTTTTCCTAATAGTCTGTCTCTGCCATCAATGGTACCTATACCTTGTAGCGGTATGGCAGCTTGTGTACCCTGACAATCCCCAGAGCTATGCCAGTGGGAGTTTTACTCCTGGTAGGTTCAACCATGCTGGACTGGTCTGCGTGGGTAGGGGTCAGACAAAAGCTGGTACCCTGGTCCTCCAGGTTGGGGGTTTTAGCACAGGGCCGACACCCCTGTCTGTGTAAAAAATCACACACGTTACGGAAACAGCAATAAATGGAAATACTTTGATGCGGGACGGACATCCGGAGTCTCAGGCTCGTATGACTGACAGTGGTGAAAGCCGAAAGGAAGCCACTGGCATGAAAACGGATGCCCAGACCGCAAAACACGAAACCAGAATTGGTTTTTGGAATGTCAGAACTATGAACGAGGCAGGAAAGCTGAGACAGATTACAGCAGAGATGAGGAATTACAAACTACATATCCTGGGAATAAGCGAGAGCAGATGGACAGGGATGGGGAGAATAAAAACAGCTACAGGGGAAACAGTACTTTATTCTGGTAGAGAGGACGGTCAGCACAACGAAGGTGTAGCCATTATCCTTAAGAAAGGAATGGAAAGGTCTCTACTGGAATGGAAACCCATTAACAACAGACTAATAAGAGCAAGACTGAGAGGGAGATTCACCAACAACACAATTATACAATGTTATGCACCAACAAATGACAGCGACGAAGAGATCAAGGACGAGTTCTATCAACAGGTACAAAAGGAAATGGAAACTGTACCCAGGTACGATCTTATTATAGTAATGGGAGACCTAAATGCGAAAGTTGGAACACACAATAATTATAACGAAAGAGTAATGGGGAAATGCGGCAGTGGAACAGTAAATGAGAATGGGGACAAATTAATAAGCTTCTGCAGTATTAACAACCTGGTCATCGGAGGAACACTTTTTCAACACAAAGAAGTGCACAAGTTAACATGGGAATCACCAAACGGACGAGACAAAAACCAGATAGATCACATAATGATCAATGGCAGATGGAGACATGCACTACAAGACGTGAAAGTAAGAAGAGGCGCAGATGTGGGAAGTGATCATCACCTAGTAGTAGCAAGACTGAAGGTGAAACTCAGAGCTGCTGGACCAGTTGCAGTCAAACAGAAAAGATACAACATCACGAAACTTAAGGACCCCCTCACCAGAAAAGCGTTTGTGGTCGACGTAAAGAGACGATATCTGATTACCAAAAGCCAGGAAAGAACAGAGACCGACGATGTGGACCAGAAATTCAACACCATCTCAACAATATATAAAAAAAAGCAGCAAGTCATGCTTGGGATTCCAGGAAAGAAAGAGCCAAGACTGGATAACACCAGAAACGCTAAACACCATAGCGAAGAGAAAGGAAATGAAAAGGAAGAAAACAGAAGCTAAATCTCCCAGGTTAAAGGCAATATATAGTGAACAGTACAGTCAGCTGGACAAGGAAGTAAAACGTCAAACCCGTGCTAACAAAAGGACATTTCTGGATGACCTTGCAAGACAGGCAGAAGAGGCAGCACTGAGAAATGAACAAAGCACAGTTTATAAAATAACTAAAGCTATCAGTGGAAAACGAGGTGCAAACAACATAACGTTAGTAAGAGACAAGCAAGGAAATCTCATCACCACAGCACAGGGGCAGGAAACAAGGTGGGCAGAGCACTTCAGAGAAACACTGAATAAGGAACCACCAGAGACTCAGCTGAATGTTCCTGAGGCTGAAAGTGACTTAGACGTAAATACAGACATTCCACGAAAAGAAGAAATTATCACAGCTATCAAAGGGCTAAAAAATGGAAAAGCGCCTGGTCACGACAATCTGAATGCTGAGCTATTCAAGACAGACCCTGAACTAGCAGCAGAACTATTAGAACCACTATTTGCACAAGTCTGGGAAACTGAGACAACACCAACAGAGTGGAGTAAAGGAACAATTGTCAAATTGCCCAAGAAGGGCGACCTTGCAGACTGCAACAACTGGAGAGGAATTACCCTCCTCTCAGTTCCCAGCAAAATACTAGGCAGGATAATCATCCAGAGAATTTCAAAAGCAGTTGACCATAAACTGAGGAAAGAACAAGCGGGCTTCAGAAAGAACAGAAGATGTGCAGACCATATATTTGCCCTCAGGAACATTATAGAGCAGTGCTCAGAATGGCAGAGACAGCTGTACATTAACTTTGTTGATTTTGAAAAGGCTTTCGACAGCATACACAGGGACAGCCTATGGAAAATTCTGAGGGCTTATGGAATTCCCAGCCGCATTGTTTCCATTATAAAAAGCCTGTATTCTAACTTTACGTGCAGTGTTGGATCGAGTAATGTAACTTTCGAAGTGAAAACAGGAGTACGACAGGGATGCCCCTTATCAACAACATTATTTTTGACAGTCATAGATTGGGTGATGCGCCAGACAACAGAGGGCAGTCCAAGAGGAATTAGATGGACAATGTTTTCTACACTGGAAGATTTGGAATATGCAGATGACATTGCACTGCTCGCGCATTCACACCAACACATTCAAGACAAAACTGATAGACTGAATAAGTATGGCCAGCAGGTTGGCCTGAACATCAATCTGAAGAAGACGGAGGTCATGACACTAAATGTGGGCAATCCTGAGCCAATAACAGTAAGGAACCAGAAGTTAGAACAGACAGACACATTTACTTACCTAGGAAGCATAGTAACACCTGACGGCGGAACAAGCAAGGACATTAACAACAGAATGAATAAAGCGAGAACAGCCTTTGCTATTCTCAACAACATTTGGAAGTCTTCCCAGTACAGCACAAACACCAAATTAAGACTGTATGAGAACTGCGTACTTTCTGTGCTTCTCTATGGTGCGGAATGTTGGAGAGTAACAGAGAAGGAAATGTCGAAACTGTCCTCCTTCCACACAATCTGCCTAAGGAAAATTCTCCGAATCTTTTGGCCAAACACCATCAGCAACCAAGAACTACTTATTCGGAGTAACCAGGAGGACATGCACACCATCATAGCTGGCAGACGCTGGAGTTGGGTTGGCCATGTCCTCAGAAGGGACCCTGATACCATCGCAAGAACAGCTATGCTATGGACCCCCGAGGGAAAGCGAAAGAGAGGCCGACCAAAAACAACTTGGCGGAGAACTGTGGAAGCTGAGATGCAAAGAATGAACCACAGTTGGGGCACTGTACGAAGGATGGCCGCCGACCGAGCAAAGTGGAATCAATTTGTTGCTGCCCTACAAGACGCCACCAGGCGTGATGGCCGCTGACTGCTTTGACGGTTGGCGGTTATGGATCAAAGAAGAAGAAGAATAGTCTGTCTAGATATCATCATCAACCAGTCCTGTTATCCAAATCATATGTCTATATGTTATCACTCAAGCAACATTGTTTTTCCAATAGTCTGTCTAGATATTATCAGTCAATAATACTGTTTTTCTAATTGTCTAGATTATATCAGTCAGGCAATACTGTTTTTCTAATAGCCTATCTAGATGTTATCAGTCAAGCAATACTGTTTTCTAATAGCCTATCTAGATGTTGTCAGTCAAGCAATACTGTTTTTATAATAGCCTATAATAACCTATCTAGATGTTGTCAGTCAAGCAATACCGTTTTTCTAATAGCCTATCTAGATGTTATCAGTCAAGCAATACTGTTTTCTAATAGCCTATCTAGATGTTGTCAGTCAAGCAATACTGTTTTTTATAATAGCATATCTAGATGTTGTCAGTCAAGCAATGCTGTTTTTCTAATAATCTGTCTAGATGATATCAGTCAAGCCCAGTGCAATACTATTTTCCTGATAACTTGTCTAGATGTGATAGACTTTAAATAATTCATTCATTTCAATATTTGCTCTTTATAGAGCATTGAGCCCACCACTCCAGTTGGTCCCCCTGTAGGAAGCCGGCACCAAATGCATGCATGTGTTCATGTAGTGGTGGTTTCTGAAGCAGTTTGTTTCATATGATGCAGTTGCCAGCCTGATACACAAGTCTTATGTTAGTCACCTTTTACAGCATACCTGAGGGAGCATCGATCCTATTTTTTTCTTTATCTCCTTCAAGACCCTGGGAAGTACATGGGGCATAAACATTATATAGTCTTTATAAACCATACTGCAGCATTTGACAAGGTGAAATAATGAAGAAATTATCAAAATGTTAGAAAGCATGAACGCTGATAGTTAACTGTTTATTTCAGGGGAAAACATCTTTTGTACAAAAGCATAGTTTTATTTCCATTTTTATTAAACTTGATTACTTAAAGGCATAATTTGATCAGATGAAGGCATAACTTGATCATGTTAAAGTTATAACTTCATCACTTAAAGACATAATGTCATCACTTAAAGGCATAACTTGATTACTTGAAGACATAACTTGATTACTTGAAGACATAACTTGATTACTTGAAGACATAACTTGATCACTTAAAGACATAACTTGATCACTTAAAGACATAACTTGATTACTTGAATTCATAACTTGATCACTTAAAGACATAATGATCACTTAAAGACATAACTTGATCATAACCTGATCACTTAAAGGCATAACTTGATCACTTAAAGACATAACTTGATCATAACCTGATCACTTAAACACAACTTGATCACTTAAAGATATAACTTGATCACTTCAAGACATAACTTGATTACTTGAATTCATAACTTGATCACTTAAAGACATAATGATCACTTAAAGACATAACTTGATCACTTAAAGACATAACTTGATTACTTGAATTCATAACTTGATCACTTAAAGACATAATGATCACTTAAAGACATAACTTGATCATAACCTGATCACTTAAAGGCATAACTTGATCACTTAAAGACATAACTTGATCATAACCTGATCACTTAAACACAACTTGATCACTTAAAGATATAACTTGATCACTTCAAGACATAACTTGATCACTTAAAGTCATAACTTGACCATTTAAAGACATAACTTGATCATTTAAAGGCATAGCTTGATTACTTGAGGAGCCGCGGTAGCATAGTGGTTAGTGCACTGGCTTCCTAGCGCAGTGGTCTATGGTTCGATCCCCAGATGAGGCGGGAATTTTTTAGGCCACAAACGGCTTCTGGGTCAACCCAGCCCCAAATGGGTACCAGAGCAACTCTGGGAAGGTTAAGGCGGCCGGCGTGATGCCGACCACATCACCCCTCGTGTGCCGACGGTCAAGATAATATGGGCCTAACACCATATTCCCAATATGCCTCAATGGGCGTGTAACGGGTTCCTTTACCTTTTTGATTACTTGAAGACATAACTTGATTACTTAAAGACATAACTTGATTATAACTTGATCACTTGAAGTCATAACTTGAACACTTGAAGACATAACTTGATTACTTGAAGACATAACTTGATTACTTGAAGACAAGACTTGAACATTTAAAGACATAACTTGATCACCTAAAGACATTACTTGAAGGCATATCTTGATTACTTGAAGGCATAAATTGATCACTTGAAGAAATAACTTTTGAAACTCAAAGAAGTAACTTCACTACTTGACAAAGTAACTTCATCATTTGAATAAATAATTTTATCACTTGTGAAGTTAATGTCATTGTAATACCACATTTGCTTATCACACCTTCAGGTCAGCATTATTTCGACAACTCTGTGCCCTGAATTGGATCCTGGATGCTATGAATATTGAACCAGGCTGTACTATGGGGCCTATTTCAATGTGTTGGAGCCATTTGTAAGTTGTGCAACATAGGAATAAAAAAGTTGAAATTAAGTCAGAGGATGCTAAAGGAGATGAAGATCATGAAGAAAGAGGAGTCACTGAAGAACAAAGGAAGAACATGCAAGAAGAAAAAGATGAGAACTCAGGTGAAAGGGAAAAAATGTATGAGGATGTAGAAGAGAAGAAGAGTGAGTTACTGCACTTGGATGAAAAGATAAGACAAAATAAAAATTAAGAAAAAAGAAGAGGCAGATTAATGATCATTGCTTTTCAGTGCTCCAAGGAGCATAGGCCTCCAAGAAACTCATGCCAAGTCCTCCTGTCCCATTCCACCAATTGCAGGTCTTTTCAAGTCTTCCTAAACCCTTTCACTTCTGTCTCCAGTTCTCTTCTGCGTGTGTATTTTAGTCTCCCTTAACATTGCTTACCATTGTAATTCCAGAACAAGGACTGCCTTGTAATGTCATTGACAGGTTTCCTTGTCGCATGTCCTATCCATCACCTGCATCTTCTGATCTCTTGTTCCACAGGTACTTTTCTGATTCTTGTCATCAGTTCCATACTGGTGATCTTTTTATCAGTTCTATATTGGTGATCGTGTCATCCATTTCAGTCATTCTGTTCTGTGCAAGCACCTGTTTATGAAAGTCTTTAACTTTGTGTTTGTTGTTTTTAGTGTTTTCCATGTTTCAGAGACTGTTTTCCATGTTTCAGAGCCTCTTTTTCCATGTTTTAGGGCCTCTTTTCCATGTTTCAGAGCCAGTTTTCCATGTTTCAGAGTCCATTGTGCATGTTTCATAGTGTTTTCCATGCTTCAGAGCCTGTTTTCCATGTTTCAGAGCCATACAGTAGGACTGACTTGACATTTGAGTTGAAAATTCTGATTTTTGTGTTGGACGATTTCTTTTCATCTCCGTGCAGTGAATCCTCTTCTTGCCTTTTGTATTCTTAATTTGCTATCACTGTCTGTCCCTCCAATGGTGTGTATATGACTGCCAAGATATAAGTATGATTTTACCTCTTATGGGGTTTTATCTTCAAGTGCAATCTTGTTATCGTTTCTTGTATTTATTCCCAGTACCTTTGTCATCTCCCTGTGTATTTAAGACTTGCTGTGACCTGTCATCATGTATTTTCATTTTGTCTTGCATCTGGTTATGGTTATGGGACAGAAGAACCAGGTCATCAGTAGAATCTAAATCATCAAATTTACTGAATTCTACTTCTGTTGGCTGATGTTGATGTTTTCATAACCCCATCTATAGCCAGGAAGAAGAGAAATAGTGACAAGAGGCATCCCTTTTACCCACCAGTTCTTATATCAAATGGTTCTGTATGTTGTCCTTTGTGAAGAATTCTTCATGTCATGTCTTCATATGTTTTCTTTGTCATCTTGCTGATCTTTTGGGGGACTCATCACTTTCCAAAATGATTCTCTGTTTACACTATCAAATGCCTTTTCATAGTCTACAAATCTGATGTAATAAGACATGAAAAGAGAAGAGGAAGAGTTAGAAGAAAATGGAGAATGAAAGTGAGAAACATATACGGAAGAATATTGGAGAAGGTGAATCTAGCAAGAAAGAAACATTAATTGGTGGGTTGTAGTGAGAGAAGTATTAAGAAATTTTGCAGTGCTTCTCATCTTTATAAATTTTGGCATACATTGTCTGTTAAACTCATTTCCTGACAGAGACATTGGAGGCTCCAAGATATCAGCCAAAAAGGCAAGAGAGGAGAAGCGGGCAGAGACTGATTGGGAAAGATGGTTAAATAACCAACAGATTGGAAGAGTGAGGGATTTTTTATATTTTCCTTTTGATTTGTAAAAACTGTTTTCTTTCTTTTCCTGCATAATTTCTTAACAGCACACAGTAGCTAATTTTTAAAATATACCTGATGCGGGGAAATTTTATAATATTATTATGTGTTCTCAGGAACAGTCCACCAGACGTCCTGTTTTACGAGTGCATTAAACTCAATGCTTGAGCACTCCTTATTTTATCTTGGCCTGCTGAGTACTTTCCAGGGTTATTCTCATATCTGCTATTTGATGAATTATAATATATTCAATCTGGCCATTCTCTCCATACTCCCTGGCCCGCACCACAAGTACTCAGTTAATAAGGCTTAACTTCTTGGCACAGTTCAAACGTTTATTCACACACTACTCCACATTGAATATGGTACGACATCGAAGCTTTTCTAAGCACATGTCTCTACTGTCCTTGATTCTGATTCTCTCAGTTTAATGGACACAGTCAACTTACGTGCACAAGAATTCCACACACTCTGCTTAGACTAAACTGGCATTATACAGTTAATGAATGCATAAGGCAGTGATGGTAATATATCTTGCCGGTGTAATAATCATATTCCTCAAAAGAAGGACATACTCTGAAATCAAGTCCTAACGGACACACTCCATGCATACTCATCAAACGACACAAGCGGATTGCCGGCTAGAGACGCGTTTGTGTTCCAGATTAACAAGCTACCTTCTGCCACTATTTTGAGCAGAAGTCAAGACGTCACTTCCGGAAACTAATGACAACCGTATATAAACAATAAACCAGGAAGTAATCGTATACAACCAATGTAATGATATTTAAACATAACATTTACTCCCCCCTTGCAGTAAAATAATGAAAAGGAACTTTTCATTATTTCCATTGCAACTCTATAAAATCACTGGAGTAACCAGATGACACATGAACCTCCCACAACTGTCCCCATTGATATAGCACCTAGATACATGCTCCACAATCGACAATTAGACACACAAGGTGTGGAATCCAGTAATGAAATCACTAAACCCATTGTCTATTTCGGAGACATCTCTTTTGACACTACTGTGAGGTCACCATACTAATAATAGGGCAGTGCGAAAAAAAAATGTCAATATGTGTCAGTCAAGGCACTCATACAGCACACAATGTCAACAAACACCCTATGTCATGTCAGTCATGTAAGTCTCCCTATTTATCAATGACATGCATAATTAACAATCAAAGACATAATAGATCATATGAGGCAGACAAATCAATTCATAATGAGTGACTGCGACAATATGTCAAAATAGTTATCAATATCTGCATGTATGTAGTCTGATGGGATGACTGATCATGTTCATTCATTCATAACCCTCCACTCCCAAAGGAGCATAGGCCTTCAACAAACACATGCCAAGTCCTCCTGTCACGTGCCATCATCTCAAGTTCTTTCCATGTTCTCCTCATCATTTTCACCCCCGTTTCCAACTCTCCTCTCCATGTACCCCCTGGTCCCCCTCTGCCTCCCCCGCCCTGTGGGCCCCAGAACAAGGACTGCCCCGTAATGCTATCAACAGGTTTCCTCAGTGTGTGTCCTATCCATCGCCATCGTCTTCTTCTCATCCCCCGTTCCACCGGCACTTGTCCAGCCCTTGTCACCAGTTCCACACCGGTAACCCCGTCATACCATTCCAATCCCTCCACTCCACGCAAGCACCCATCTATGAAAGTCTGTAGCTTCCCGGCTGCCGTCCCTGTCGCTCTCCATGTCTCCGAGCCACACAACAGGACCGACTTCACACCCGAGTTCTGATCATGTTAATACACTGTAATGTGACAATATATTAAGAAATATATGAACACATTAAAATAATTCATTACACTATGTATGTAACCTCCTGTGGTTTTTATGAATTAAACACATATCAAGTAATTAATGATATAAATTATTTAATGTCAATAATGATTGTTGCACGAAAATCCTTTTCAATCACGTATTTTCGAACACAGTTCCATAGATCATAATTCTCACGCATTTGTAGATTATTTTCGAACAAAGTTCCATTAGATCATAATTCTCACACATTTGTAGATTATTTTCGATGATGCAAAGTCATTTTCATCTGTAGTAACAAAGAAGTGCATTGCAATATGTACGTTTCATGTATTTTAAATGTCACTTTTTGTCTTCCCTGCAATAGGACTAGAATTGAAAGTCACTGTTGTCCATGTTGTATTGTCCATTTTTCAAAGTCCAAGTTGAGATGAAAAATTTATTTTGTTATGTCCCCTTTGAATTTTCAGATATCGGCATTTTCTAGTTGTTTCCCTTTTTATGCACGTAGCAGTCCATTTTAAAGGAAAAGTTAGTGAATAATTCAAGGAATGTGTCTTGAACAAATCGCATTGTTACTATATCTTGAAATTAGTCATCTTATAACCTGCATGTAGTATAGCAGTATAGTTCTTGAACAATTGTCCCAGTAACCACATGGTATAGAATTTGATATATTAGTTGACTTAGGTTTTACGTAAAAACATCATCATCATGATGCTTGGCATACTGTTCGTAGTTTAGCAAACTGTTTCTGTACCTGACGAAGTACTGTGGCAGAAATTCATGAAGTATGCGAAACTCTTGTCAATGGATGGTCCATGTAGAAGTTTATCCAACGTTAAAGTGGTGCCATTGTTTTTGAATTGTAAACAGCAACATAACGCAGGCTTGATCCTTATAAATGTGTTGAAGCAGAATTTGATTCGTCAACCAGTGGATGTTTCACACAGCGAGACAGCACATCGGCTAAGACATTTACACTTCCCTTGATAGGTTTTATCTGGTATTCGTAGGGTTGGAGGGCCAAAGAGGCACGTGCAGCTCTTTCGTTCTTGAAGTGTGCTGTTTTCAGATATGACAAGGCTCTCTGGTCAGTCTCCAGTGTAAAACTTGCTCCAAGTAAGTAGCGCTGTAGTTTGGAAAAGCAAAACACCACCGCAAGTAATTCCCTCTCAATGATGGGGTACATCTGCTCCGTAGGCGTCAGCTTTCTACTCACGTAGAGTGTGGGATGCAGACAGCCATTCCATTCCTGCAACAACGAACCGCCAATCGAAGATTTTGAGGCGTCGACTCTGAGGGTAAAATGTTTGGCAGGATCAGGCAATCTCATGATAGGCAATTTTGAAAACATATGTTTAAGCTGATTTAAGGCAACATAACAATCATGGCTGCATATAAATCTATTTGGCGTATTTTGTTTCACAAGGGACGATAAAACAGATGTAATTTCAGAAAAATTAGGGATAAATTTTCGATAAAAGTTGAGTAGACCAAGAATACTTCTAACCTGTTTTTTTGTTTTCGGAACATCAAGGTTTAGAATTCTAGAGATAGTAGTATCGTCCATTTTCAAGAAACCTCCTCCTACTTTATATCCTAAAAATGAGATCTCCCGAAATCCAACATTAGTTTTAGATGGACGTGCAGTTAAATTATGGAGACGTAAAGTGTGAAGTAAGGACTGAATACCTTCTACATGTTCATCCCATGATTGATGAAACAGAGAAATGTCATCTATATAGGTGATAAGATCTTCTCTATCGGAGAAGAGTCTTCGCATCATGCGAACGAAGGTCGCAGGCGCGTTTACTAAGCCAAAAGACATATAATTGAATTCAAACAGACCTAATGGCGTAGCAAAGGCAGTATAAGTTTGGATTTCTCCATTACTGGCACTTGCCAGTTGCCTTTAGAAAGATCAAATTTCGAGAAGAATGTAGCAGAAGCTAATCTGTCTAATAAAGACTCTAACACTGGGAGTTGTTCAGCGTCATTTATGGTCACAGAATTTAAATGTCTAAAATCTATGCATATGCGTATAGATTTATCTTTTTTCCGAATCAAGACCATCGGAAAACTGTAAGGGGAATGAGATGGAGAAATGACCTTTAATTTCACCATCTGTTCTAATTCCTCCTTAACTTGAGTCTGTAAGTGTATGGGTATAGGATAGGGTTTCTAGATTGCCTGGTAGTATTGTTATGATAAGATCTTTTATTCTGTGAATTCTGATCATTACCTCTGTAAAAAGATTTTTGCCCTCTATTTTGTTTAGGGTTATATCCTCCTCTATTTTGCCAATTATTTGATCTAAAAGAGGTTTGTGGATAAAAATGTTCTTCTTCGTATGAATTGAAATTTCTTTGAGGTTGATGTTTATTAAAGTTGTATCTACCTCTGTTCTTGCTGTAATTATGTGATGGATTAAATCTTTGATTCCTATCCATACTGTTTGATCTGTATCTAGGTGCATTGTCCTGAAATGACCTAGCAGATGCAGCTGGTAATGATTCTTTAACATTGTTTTTACTCAATATTCTGTTAGGATGGGCAACTTGATATTGACGACCTATTGTTTGTAGTTTAGTCAGGTTCTCAGGTTTTCTTTCCTGTAGGAATGCAAGAAATCAGTACTAACTGATGACAAAACCTTGTCTCTTAGAATTAAATCTGACAATCCCTCAAAAGTTTTCTCAGTTTTGGATAATTCAATCCATCTAGAAAAATTTAATAGCTGAAATAAATTCAGTGAAGTCTTTTCCAGAATCTTGGTACAAAGAACGAAATTTCTGTCTGTAACCCTCATCATCTAATTGATATCTCTGTAATAACATCAATTTGACAGCTTCATAATCTTTTCTGGTTTGGTCATCTAAAGTGGAGACTGCAGTTAATGGTTCACCTACCAATAAATTCATAAGTCTGCAGGTCCAAGTAGATTTGTCAATCTTACATTCTTCACAATAAGTTTGGAATCTATTTAAGAAGCATGAAATGTCGTCTATGGACGCATTGAATTTTGGCAGATTAATCCTTATGGCAGTAGTATGATCTTTATTTTTATCTTCACCTACCCCAGGATGCAACAGTGGTTATTGTAATTTTAGTTTTTCCAGTTCAATCTCAGCTAATCTTATAGCTTGAGCTTCCCAGAAATGATGCGAGGAAATTTTATAATATTATTATGTGTTCTCAGGAACAGTCCACCAGACGTCCTGTATTACGAGTGCATTAGACTCAATGCTTGAGCACTCCTTATTTTATCTTGGCCTGCTGAGTACTTTCCAGGGTTATTCTCATATCTGCTATTTGATGAATTATAATATATTCAATCTGGCCATTCTCTCCATACTCCCTGGCCCGCACCACAAGTACTCAGTTAATAAGGCTTAACTTCTTGGCACAGTTCAAACGTTTATTCACACACTACTCCACATTGAATATGGTACGACATCGAAGCTTTTCTAAGCACATGTCTCTACTGTCCTTGATTCTGATTCTCTCAGTTTAATGGACACAGTCAACTTACGTGCACAAGAATTCCACACACTTTGCTTAGACTAAACTGGCATTATACAGTTAATGAATGCATAAGGCAGTGATGGTAATATATCTTGCAGGTGTAATAATCATATTCCTCAAAAGAAGGACATACTCTGAAATCAAGTCCTAACGGACACACTCCATGCATACTCGTCAAACGACACAAGCGGAATGCCGGCTAGAGACGCGTTCGTGTTCCAGATTAACAAGCTACCTTCTGCCACTATTTTGAGCAGAAGTCAAGACGTCACTTCCGGAAACTAATGACAACCGTATATAAACAATAAACCAGGAAGTAATCGTATACAACCAATGTTATGATATTTAAACATAACAATACCCAAGACAGGTTTGTTTTTTTTTAAAATGCTAGGAGAAAAGTATGAAGAGATTTAGTTTGTAAACAATTGCAAACGGACAATAAGACAAATGAACTATACATTTGTACTAACTACACACATCTTCAGTGTTAATCATCATTTCTTCATCTTCTTTGTTTGCCCTCAGACTTCTACATTGATGACTAATAAAGGCTGTAGTCAGCTCAGAGTTCCTGACATCTCCAAAATAAATAATGAAGTCCTGTGAACATTAAATAAATAAGTATATAAATAAATAAAGGCAGTTAACAGGCACTCGAGGGGGGCAAAATTGGCTGCGCATCCTTTCATGATTTATTTTCACAGCAAGGAGATGGCGCCATTTGGTTGGTCCTTAGTTCGATTCCTACTTATATTTTCTTCTCTGTTGTCAGGTGTCATTCTTTATGTCCAACAAGTGCCTGTTAATTACCTTTATTTTTTTATTTACTTATTTATTGACATTTCCAAACAGTTTTTTTGTGGAGAGAAGTAGGTTGTTGCCATATGCTACTCTGTTATATGATGTATAGTGGACAGGACTGCAGCAGGTGTTCAGCTGTCATCGGGCTGATCCCACAAATGCAGAGATCTGTTGTCCCAATCCTGTACTTGTGTTTTAGATGGTACCTCAGTCTGTTGTGTCCATTGCATAGCCAGAAAATGATGACCTGGACTCGCCTAGAGAGCTGATGATAACCATCATTTTTTATATGGCCTTGGTGTTCTCTCTCCCATTTAGACTTGAATGTGGAAAAATGCCAACAAGCTCATTAAGAGGTCTTAAATGTACACAAACTTGCAAGGAAACTTAAATAGAGCAGTGAACAGTTTAAACTAAGCTAATATCCACAAAGTAGCTGGATAACCAGTAAAGAAATTTATGAGACAGAATTTGAAAGAGAGAATGAAAATGGTTAACCAGAGATGGAGGGAATCTTAAAGTTCATCAGTGACAGATGGAGGTGATAAAGAATGGGCCAAAGAAATGTTAAGGCCTTCAGACATAGAAGGGCTTCATTAACTAGATAAGTATTCTTTAAACATCATTATCATCATTTTATTTGTTGGTCCTTATGGAGCATGGAACTGCCAATGCATCTGGTCCTCTTGCAGGTAGCTTGCACCAAACATTCAAATCCACTTGAAGTTGTGGTCTCTGTAGCCGTTTGTTTGATATGATGAGGTTGCCAACTCCATGCACAACCTAATACTAGTTGCCTTGTATGACATGCATAACGGAGCAGTAGTCATATTCTTTGTCTCATCAGAGATCCCTAATAACTATACAGGGCACCTTAAACATAACTGCTGTTAACTATACAGGGCACCTTAAACATAACTGCTGTTAACTATACAGGGCACCTTAAACATAACTGCTGTTAACTATACAGGGCACCTTAAACATAACTGCTGTTAACTATACAGGGCACCTTAAACATAACTGCTGTTAACTATACAGGGCACCTTAAACATAACTGCTGTTAACTATACAGGGCACCTTAAACATAACTGCTGTTAACTATACAAAGCATCTTAAACATAACTGCTGTTAACTATACAGGGTACCTTAAACATAACTGCTGTTAACTATACAGGGCACCTTAAACATAACTGCTGTTAACTATACAGGGCACCTTAAACATAACTGCTGTTTAATTTCAGGTCAATAAAAAAGGCAGTATTACAAGATTGAACAGACTGTCTCGGGCATCTCGATTGTTGAGCAATCCAAGAATGTCCTTCCAGTCACGAAGTATTAGTCCTAGTAGTTCTTCTTCTCAGGTGAATGTCAATTTTGTTTTTATCAGTCTTATTATCTTTCTTTCCAGTTTCTAATTTTTGGTTCTTGTATTTGGCACTAAATAAATTAATGTAATCATGCCATTTTGAGGGGGTGAGGTGCATCAGTGAGATCCAAAAGGATTTAGAGGAAAATTATTATACGAGGCGTGTTCAAATGAAACCCGTCCCAGTGGCTTTATAACAAATATATGTAAGGTATATCAGCAGGAGTAGTAGAATTAAATACAGCAATTGTTATGAAGCAAGTACTCACTGGGGTTCTTTAGAAATAGTCACCATAGGCATTCAGACATGCATCCCACTGCATGGGTAGACGGCAGATGCCGTCCGAGAAAAATGACTTTGGTTGCTTATTGAACCATTTGGTCACCGAGGCCCTGACGTCTGCATCGGAGTCGAATCGTTGTCCCTTTAGAGATTTTTTTAAGGGTCTGAACAAATGAAAGTCACATGGTGACAGATCGGGGCTGTAGGCTGGGTGTGGCAGAACTTCCCACCTTTTCCTTGCTAACGCTACCTGCACAATGTTCGCAACATGTGGACGAGCATTGTCGTGCAACAGAATCACACCACGCGAAAGCATGCCGGGTCATTTATTCTTGATGTCTGTATGCAGGTTGTCTAGTGTGTCTTTGTAGCGGATGGCATTGATGTTCAAGCCAGGCTCTTTAATGTCAGCCAATAGAAGCCCTTCATGGTCAAAAAATGCGGTCAGCATAACCTTACCGGCGGAAATCTGTGACTTGAATTTTTTGGGTTTTGGTGATCCGGGATGTTTCCATTGCATGCTCGCTCTTTTGCTGCACGGCTCAAAGTGGTGGCACCACGACTCATCGCGTGCTACTATGCGCAACAGAAATGCATCCCCCTCCTCTTCGTAACGCAGCAGGTGGTTCAAACTCCACCCCATGCGTTCTTCCTTATGGCGATGGCTTCTTCTGTCACAACAATATGCACCTGACCTGGCCGCGGAAGATCTTTCGTTAACTGACGTCCTTCTCGAAACATTCATGCCCAGTCTTTCACTGTAGTCTTAGACACACTTTTGTCACCATACACTGCTTTCATTCGGCGATGAATGTCGGCTGGTCGACATCCTTCGGCTGTTAGGAACTGGATCACCGCTCGCTGATCGACCTTGGACGGATTCCGTATCACACCGGCCATTATTTTAACGGTCTGCAGCACAAACAATGAATACTATGAGAATGAACACTTACACACTTGTACATTCGTATGTGCTTATTACGTCAGATGTGACGTCATCATGCTCCTCCTACAAATGTCCACTTCGCGCAGCACGGGCGGGTTTCATTTGAACACTCCTCGTATTATTCAAGTTCAGTAACCCAGCAAAATAGATACACCAGGAGCCTATTTTTGCCTCTTGTCAGGCCTGAATGCAGAAGCTCACAGCTTGTGAGATGAACTGCCTGAAGGGAGCAAGTCACTGCATGAGAAGAAACAGAATCAGAAATACTGCTGTAAATAAAAACAATGGAGCCTTTCAGAGTTGGCAACAAATATTTCTTAACGAGTCTCAAGTTGAGTCTAGTCATTAATAAAAAACATTATGTAGTCTAGTCGTTGTGGTGACTTAAATCTAACTCAAGTTTGAGTCGATCAACTCAATTCAACCACGCTGGAATCTTCTCATAGAGACAGAAACTAGCATGGCTTGGATGTTTCATCAGAATTCAAAAAGATCAACTAGCATTTTGTGTCTTCTGCCTAAGAACAGAAGGATATAGGGTACACAAAAAATAGTGGATTGACAAAATGGCTAATATATTTTTTTTAATGTGTCCTGACTGCAAAACAGAAAATTAGAATACACTTTGACAGCAAGCAAAGAGACAAATTGCAATAAACATAATGGATAGCTTAGCATCATGAAATGGACTTTTGCATAGAACAGGATGATTGAAATGGTATGACAGTATCACCAATGTCTTCTTCTTTGATCCATAACCGCCAACCATCAAAGCAGTCACTAGCCATCACGCCTGGTGGCATCTGCCAAGTGGTTTTTGGTCGGCCTCTCTTTTGCTTTCCCTCAGGGGTCCATAGCATAGCTGTTCTTGTGATGGTATCAGGGTCTCTTCTGAAGACATTGCCAACCCAACTCCAGCGTCTGCCAGCTATGATGGTGTGCATGTCCTCCTGATTACTCCGAATAAGTAATTCTTGGTTGCAGATGGTGTTTGACCAAAAGATTTGTAGAATTTTCCTTAGGCAGATTGTGTGGAAGGAGGACAGTTTCGACATTTCCTTCTCTGTTACTCTCCAGCATTCCGCACCATAGAGAAGCGCAGACAGCTCTCATACAGTCTTAATTTGGTGTTTGTGCTGAAGTCTTCCCAGTACAGCACATCAATGTGGAACTGATCAAAAGAAATAGATAGGCAACAGTAGAATAGGAGATTTAAAAAAAGACGTTGACATTCTATGGGGCACACATTGAGGAAAGCTGTATATAGCATTAAAATAAAGATGCTGACAGTCTATAGGGCGCACATTGAGGAAAGTTGTACATAGCATTAAAATAAAGACGCTTACAGTCTATTGGGCACACATTGAGGAAAGCTGTTTATAGCATTAAAATAAAGACGCTTACAGTCTATTGGGCACACATTGAGGAAAGCTGTATATAGCATTAAAATAAAGACGCTGACAGTCTATAGGGCACACATTGAGGAAAGCTGTATATAGCATTAAAATAAAGACGCTTACAGTCTATTGGGCACACATTGAGGAAAGCTGTATATAGCATTAAAATAAAGATGCTTACAGTCTATTGGGCATACATTGAGGAAAGCTGTATATAGCATTAAAATAAAGACGCTGACAGTCTATAGGGCACACATTGAGGAAAGCTGTATATAGCATTAAAATAAAGACGCTGACAGTCTATAGGGCACACATTGAGGAAAGCTGTATATAGCATTAAAATAAAGACGCTGACAGTCTATAGGGCACACATTGAGGAAAGCTGTATATAGCATTAAAATAAAGACGCTGACAGTCTATAGGGCACACATTGAGGAAAGCTGTATATAGCATTAAAATAAAGACGCTGACAGTCTATAGGGCACACATTGAGGAAAGCTGTATATAGCATTACAAGACAGTTCTAGTTCTAGAATCCCCTAGAATAATAGAGATAGAGGGAGACCAAATGACACACATAGAAGAGAACTGGGGGCAGAAAGGAAAGGGATAAAGACATGGTATAGGATCGGAGGACTTGGCAAAGATTAGTTGAAGGCCTATGCTCCTTGAGTAGCTGAAGGATAATAAATGAATGAGTTAGTGTTATGGGGGCCGCAGTAGCGCAGTGGTTAGTGCACTGGCTTCCTAGCTTGGTGGTCCATGGTTTGATCCCCAGTTGGGATTTGTTTAGGCCACAAACGACTCCGGGTCGACCCATCCTCATGAATTTGGTACCAGATTAGCTCTGGGAAGGTTAAGGTGGCCGGCGTGATGCTGACCACATCACCCCTAGTGTGCCGATGGTCAAGAAAATACGGGCCTAACACCGTATTCCCAATATGCCTCAATGGGCATGTAACGGGATCCTTTACGTTTTTTAGTGTCATGGTATTGGAAAAGAAATCAAGTTTGAGTTTATTTTGCTTTATCCTGCGCTCCCAGAAACATTAATGGTAAATATTTAGTTTAAGTATCATTGTTTACAATGTTAAAGCATTTTTAGTTTAAGTATCATTGTTTACAATGTTAAAGCATTTTTAGTTTAAGTATCATTGTTTACAATGTTAAAGCATTTTTAGTTTAAGTATCATTGTTTACAATGTTAAAGCATTTTTAGTTTAAGTATCATTGTTTACAATGTTAAAGCATTTTTAGTTTAAGTATCATTGTTTACAATGTTAAAGCATTTTTAGTTTAAGTATCATTGTTTACAATGTTAAAGCATTTTTAGTTTAAGTATCATTGTTTACAATGGTAAAACAATTTTTAGTTTAAGTATCATTGTTTACAATGTTAAAGCATTTTTAGTTTAAGTATCATTGTTTACAATGTTAAAGCATTTTTAGTTTAAGTATCATTGTTTACAATGTTAAAGCATTTTTAGTTTAAGTATCATTGTTTACAATGTTAAAGCATTTTTAGTTTAAGTATCATTGTTTACAATGTTAAAGCATTTTTAGTTTAAGTATCATTGTTTACAATGTTAAAGCATTTTTAGTTTAAGTAATCATTGTTTACAATGTTAAAGCATTTTTAGTTTAAGTATCATTGTTTACAATGTTAAAGCATTTTTAGTTTAAGTATCATTGTTTACAATGTTAAAGCATTTTTAGTTTAAGTATCATTGTTTACAATGTTAAAGCATTTTTAGACACCGCGAAAGTTTATTATATAAATGTTTATAAAAATATATAATTTTGGCATATCCAGCCACTATGGCACAATAACTCACTGACTGCATGCGAAGCACAACATTAAGAAGGTGGTGTTAAAGGTCCTTCTGCCAGCACCAGAGAGGAGCAGGGTGGCAGTATGGCCTTCTCCAACCCAGTTGAAGGGGGAGAAACTGTATTGCAATGAGAAAAACCTGAGATGGACTAAGAGATAGATGTAGTTATTTGAGAGTGAACGACGAAGAAGAAGTAGTACTTTGAAAAATTACTTCGCAAAAAGAACAGGCCCCTCATTAGCACTTTCTTTCTCCTCATCAATAACATTTTTTACAACAGCATCTTCACAGCTGTAATCACAATGAAAGCTGAACGACTATCCTGTAGAGGTTTTTGGACATTAGTAACATCGAACCACACTTCTTGAAACTATTGCTAAAGCTCTGGATCTCTAAAAGCTGTACTGATTACCAGTTAGGCTTTCATAAACCAGCCTAAATAATAAAGAATAGCAGATGTAAAAAGGAAGTCAGGAAGTGATTAGGAAATTTTCAAAACTACGAACAACAATGTTAGACATATTAGAATCAAAACAAATCAACAAACTGATAATGAGATTCATCAAGTGAAATACTCTTCAGTTCCGTGTGACACAGAAACATAAAAAATTAACAGTCGGAAGAAAGAATTGAGGACCTTGAAATTTGAATATACAGAAGAATGGGGCACATCTCATAAAAATAAAAGAACATGAAAAGTTCTAGAAAAGCTGAGAATGAAAAGAGAAACACAGGTCAAAATAATAATAATAATAATAATAAATTCTTTAAGCACCAAACACGGCGCATAAGGCAGAAACAAGTGCTCTCCAGGTTGTATGTTGTGACGCCACTCCTCTTAGCTCTTGCACATTGTTTAATCCCAACGTTCTTCCTTCTCTTATTATTGTTCTTCTGAGTGTTTCTTTTGGTCTTCCTTTTTTCCTCTTACCCTCAGGAACCCAAGTGAGTGCCTGCAATGGTATTCTGTTGTTTTGCATTCGTAGGACATGACCGATATATGACCATCGTCTTTTCCTTATATAGTTGGAGACATATTTCTGCCTAGAGTCTTCTCTTATTTGGCCAAAAGATTCTGCAAAATAAGACAAATAAATTATTCAGACCATATGCAGACTTAGAGAGCCAGAAATAAACCAAAAATACATGGAAAAGAGAGCTGGAGATGAAAATGATGAGGAAGGAATGGAAATAACTTGAGCTGATGGCAAATGACAGGATAACTTTGCAGGTGTTTGTTGAAAGCCTATGCTCCTTGGGGAGCTAAAGGGTATTGATGATGATATAGAGACATAACTCTTTGTTGAAAATAATAGTAGAAGGAAAATTTGAAGGCAAAAAGACAGGATAATGACAACTCTAAAAGCTCTGATATCGTTGCAGGTTTTATCAGCCCCTCAGACGACCTCTTTACCATTTCCATCACAAGTAAATTCTATTGCAAACCAGGCCCCAGTACTCAGTCATAAAGAGACAGTCATAGAAAGTAGGGCAGTCACACCTATAGAAGAAGCTGAGGAAGAGACTTTGCACAGGACAGGTGAGAAAATGTGAAGTTCAATTTTAGTGCAAGAAGCTGAGTACTTCTTACAGATCATGATAGATCACTTTGCTCACTGCTTCAAACCCGTTATGATGTTTGCTGCTAATACATTCTATCTCTGTTTCCCCCTTGCCCTCAATGGCTTCTCTCCTGTATTCAATGTCCAGTTCTTCCAGAATTATTTCTGTGTTTTCCTTGCATCTTCTTGCATGTTTATTTGTCTTGTGTCTTAATAAAGTATGCACAGATGAAAATCTTGTCTCTGAAGTAGAGCTAAGAGAGCAAAAAAAAAACAACAAAAAAGTTGATGTGGTTTTATAAAATAATTAAGAAGTTATACCAACATATCTGAATGGTAGATTACCTAAAATACATTGAGAAGAGATATTGAGATAGAAATAGTAAAAGCAAACGACATAAGCAAAACTGAAGCAAACTACACTGGACAGTTGGGCTTGGAGTGATCTGTTTGAAAGACTAAACTCTAAAGCCATCTGTGAAAGACTAAACTCTAAAGCCATCTGTGAAAGACTAAACTCTAAAGCCATCTGAGAAACAATGAAATTGGTAGTATCTTTCACTGTCCCTATGCAGTATTAAAATTAGGATCTTCAATTCCAATGTCGAGTCAGTCCTATTGTGTGGCTCTGAAATATGGAGAACAGAAAATACAACAAAAAAGCTACAGACTTTGATAAACGGGTGCTTGCGTAGATAAAAGAATTGAAGTGGTTTGACAAGATCCCTTGTGTGGAACTGTTGACAAGATCCCTTATGTGGAACTGATGACAAGATCCCTTATGTGGAACTGATGACAAGATCCCTTATGTGGAACTGATGACAAGATCCCTTATGTGGAACTGATGACAAGATCCCTTATGTGGAACTGATGACAAGATCCCTTATGTGGAACTGATGACAAGATCCCTTATGTGGAACTGATGACAAGATCCCTTATGTGGAACTGATGACAAGATCCTTATGTGGAACTGATGACAAGATCCCTTATGTGGAACTGATGACAAGATCCCTTATGTGGAACTGATGACAAGATCCCTTATGTGGAACTGATGACAAGATCCCTTATGTGGAACTGATGACAAGATCCCTTATGTGGAACTGATGACAAGATCCCTTATGTGGAACTGATGACAAGATCCCTTATGTGGAACTGATGACAAGATCCCTTATGTGGAACTGATGACAAGATCCCTTATGTGGAACTGATGACAAGATCCCGTTTGTGGAACTGATGACAAGAACAAGACAAGTGCCAATGGAACAAGAGCTGATAAGAAGACACTGGAAATGGATATGACACACATTGAGGAAACCTATTTATAGCATTAAAAGGCAGTCCTTTTTTCTGGAATCCTTGGGGTAAGAGAAGAAAGGAAGACTGAAAAAAAAAATGAAGAGACCTAGGGACAGAAGTGAAAGGGATGAGGAAGACATGGAAAGACCTTGAACTGACGGCACGTGACAGGACGACCTGGACCTGGCATACGTTTTTTGAAGACCTGTGCTCACTGCGGAGCTGAAGGGAAATGACTGAGTGAATTGATGATGTAATTATCATCATTATGTCCCTTCATCTCCCTGAAAAGCATTCGCATTTAACAAACATATGCCAAGTCTTCATGTCGCTGACGATAAGCTCAAGGTCACTCCATGTCTTAATCATAATTTCCTTTCTGTCTCTGGCTCTCTTCTCCGTGTGTTTTTTGGTCTACTTCTGCTCCTCTAACCCTGGGGACTCTAGGACTGCCTAGTAATGCTATCAACAGATTTCCTTAATGTGTGGCCTATCCAGCTCTAGCATCTTCTTCTCATCTTATTATAGTGCCAAATAAATTGTCATCTCATTTGTTTCTAATGTCACAACATATTTTAGCTTGTCTTTTCTCAATGTTCATCCAATAAAAGCCCTAGGAATCTGATTTCTAATTTTAAAATCTGTTCAGGGATCTTCAAGTTTCTAGATGAGTACTATGACAGTTTGAGAAGGGAGGAGGAGAGAAAGAAAGTAGTTGGGGCTGAAACTGCCAACCCTCAGGATGATCCAAACCAACAGGCATCAGCAGAAGACCAGCAGATTGTGAAAAGGTATATTCATATGTGACTTCATTATTCAAAAGAAACATTTTTTGAAATATAATGTATATTTTTTTAAGTGGTAAGTTAAACTCATTTTTATTATTTATTAATTTACGAAGAAAAATATCCTGTTCAACCTATATAAATATATATATATATATATTACTGACCTGGTTCCAGTCTAGTCGTCGGTCCTTCATAGATTGTCTAATGTTTTCCTCCCAGCAAACTCTGTGTCGTCCTGGAGGTATGGATCCCTGGCTCTTAGTTTCCCATATTTGTCGTGGTAGCATCTTCTCCAATCCTGTAGACATGGTCAAACCATCGTAATCGAAACTGTTCCACTTGTGTCATCAGATGCTGGATTTTGAGAATATGACGTATATATATATCTTAGTTTTTTTAATCTTTTTCACTTATTTCACAAATAAATACACACACGTTTCAGGAGAGTACCAGTTTGTTTTATTAAGTCTGTTTTATCAGACTATCTTTATAAGTAGTTAATGATGATATTAATCCCTCTGTTTCATGTAAGTCACTTTTTCATTTCCCTTTTCTCTTTTTTTTTTTCTTTTTTTTAAAAAATGAAACCACATGTGTAACCACCTACTGAGAACATTAATTCTCAGTTTCAGGAGAGATGCTGCTTTATTTTTTTTTAAATTATTATCTTTTTTATCAAGGCATCATGAGGGCAGATCAGCCAAGAAATCCAAAAGTTCTCAAGACAAGCAGCAGTCACCGGACAGACTCTCTGTAAGACTTCAACAAGTTACACTTGCTGATACTGTCTTCTGTAGTAATAGTCATCACTTTTCTTTATGCTGCTAATGAAGCATGGAGCCACCACTGTAGTTAGCCCCCCCTTGCTGAAATCTTGCTTAAAAGCTATTCGTGTGCTCTTGCAGGTGTGGTTTCTGTAGCAATTTGTTTTACATAATGAGGAGGGAGCCACGCTGGTGTAATGGTTGCCACACTGCACTGGCGATCAGGTGATCCGGGTTCAGGCCCTGGCGGGTGCATTTGGAGGAGCGCCTTTGGCCAGGACTTGGACTGGAATTGTTCGAGCCCTGGTGAAGACATTTGAAGCAGTGCCTTCGACCAGGAACTGGAATAGCCTGAATGGCTCCTGAGCCGACCCAACTCTAATGGGTACCTCCGAAATCGGCGAGTATCTGCCTGAATGGCGAGAAGATACCTGTCAGTGTACGGGAAAAAAAGGGATACGTAAAATCAGTCTCAGGTTAGACATATTAACCTGAGATTTCACCACGAGTATTAGCGAGCGTACAAAAAAAAAACATAATGAGGTTGCCAGCCCTGTGCACACGCTCATGATAGTAACCTCTTGTGACATGTCTGAGGGGACAGTAGTCCCATTCATCCTTCATCTCTTCAGAAACCCCTGTCAATAACACGAGGCCTGGGAACCACACAGAACTCCCAGTAGCACAGTATTTTTAAATGTAACAAGCAAAGCATTTATGTGTTTGTGGTTCTTTTGTTGTTGTTTTTTTTATTTTCAAATCTTTATAATTATTGTTTATTATCCATAGTATGAATGTCATTGTGAGGATTTCAAGAGATTTCATTTAAATCTTTATAAATATTGTTTACTATCCATAATACAAGGGGCGTTCAGAAAGTAATGCACCACATCGTTTTTCTCAGGAGCTGTTTATTCAAAAAGCATGAAATTTATACACAATATACATGGATATGTCATGTAAACATTGGTATTATTCAACACAATCCCCATCAACTTGTACGGCTTTATGCCAGCGCGAAACAAGTGCATGTATTCCTAGCCCGTACCAGATTTTGTCTTGATCATGTAGCCATTTCTTCGCTGCATGAATCACTCCTTCATCATCTTCAAACCTTGTCCCACGGAGTGCATCTTTAAGTGGACCAAATAGATGAAAATCAGAGGGTGCCAAATCGGGACTATAGGGTGGATGGGGTAGTACAGTCCAACCCAATTTAGTGATTGCTTCCCGTGTTGCCAGACTTGTGTGAGGTCGCGCATTGTCGTGAAGGAGAAGCAGGTCTGCTGGATTCTTGTGCGGCCGAACTCTGCGAAAACGTTGATTGAGTTTTTTTCAATGTCTTAATGTAAGCTTGCGAACTGATTGTCTATCCTCTTGGCATAACGTCCACAAGAATCACACCTTCAATGTCCCAAAAGACAGTGATCATGACCTTTCCAGCTGAAGGAATTGTCTTGAATTTCTTTCTTCGTGGTGATTGCGGATGATGCCACTCCATTGACTGTCTTTTTGTCTCAGGTTCAAAATGATGTGCCCAGGTTTCGTCACCTGTAACGATCTTAGCCAAAAAGTTCTCTCCATCAGCATTGAAACGCTCCAACAATTCAGAAGAAATTGCTTTCCTTTGCAATCGGTGGTCATTTGTGAGACTTCGAGGAACCCAGCTTGCGCAAACCTTAGAAAATCCGAGAGTTTTTATAACTGCATTTGCACTACCAATGCTGACTGACAGCTGTAAGGCCAAATGTTGAGTAGTGATTCGCCTATCAGTAAGAATAATGCCCTCAGCGCATTTCAACATTTCTGCGTTGGTGGCTGTGGCAGGACGTCCACAGCGCGGCCGATCAAACAGCTCCGTATCTCTACTTCCTGATTCTTTGATTCTCTGAACCCAGCAACTGACTGTACTCCTGTCAACTGCAAAACTTCCATACACATCACATAGACGCTTGTGAATGTTCACAACAGTTTCCTTCTCTGCAACAAGAAATTCTATCACAATTCGCTGCGCTTATAACGCAAGTTGCTAACACGCTCCATTTCAGCGGTTTAGGGCAGCCGTATTATTTGGCCGGTTGCGATGCTATTTGGTGCACACAATTGGCACATGCCATATTTGAAGTGTGCAAAATTTCATGCTTCTATCTTCATTATTAGCTGAGAAAAACAATGTGGTGCATTACTTTCTGAACGCCCCTCGTATGTCATGTAAGAATTTCTAGAACTTTCATTGAAATGTTTATAATTAATGTTCACTATCTATAGTATGAATGTGAAGATTTCTAGAACTTTCATTTTAATCTTAATAATTATTGTTTACTATCCATAGTATGAATGTCATGTGAGGATTTCCAGAACTTTCATTCAAATCTTTATAATTATTGTTAATTATCCATAGTATGAATGTCACTTCAGATGCGCATTCCCATGATCAGTTATGACTCAAGGGGTATTATTATTATGTGAGAATTTCTGGAACTTTCATCGCTTTTGGTGGATGTTTCATAACTTTTTTTTCTTTTGTTTTTAAGAAATCACCAGAAGAGAGGCCAAGATCAAAGTTCATTTTGCAAGACCTTCGTAACAACTTCAACAGGTCTAAGAGGTATATTTCAAGTATTGCTGCTCTCTCTCTCTCTATCTCTGCTCTCTGTGTGCCTCTCTCTCTTTTTTATATGTCTGTTTATCTCTCTTATCTCCTGTCTTTGTTTTCTCTCTTTTTTAATCTTTTAACCTCCAAAGCACATCCTGTGCATTTTTCTGTCTCCAGTGGAAAAAGAAAAAGAGTATCGGTATTTTATATGAAAGAGGCGCAGAGTGTAATTCCTGGGAGTCTCAGAAAAGACAAAGAAAGAATAGGTTCTACACCCTCAGGTGTCGCACAAGGCTACTAAGATTGGGTTGTGCATGAGGCTGGCAACCTCACCATGTAAAAATGAAATTGTTGCAGAAAGAGCAAGAGATTGATAGGTGCAGGCTTCCTTCAAAGGGACCAGCTGCAGTGGTGGTTACATACTCCTCAGGGAGCACAAAGAAAAATGATGATATGAAAGAAAATATCTGAGACTGTAAAATGTACGTGAAGATGAGATTTCAGAAGAAGAAAGAGAAGTAGAAAAGTATTAAAAAAATGTAAAGGTAGTCCCATAGCAGATACTGCTGTAGGGGAGTGAAGTGTTGGAGACTGCACCATACTAGGTCCAGCAGTGAGAGGCGGAGTGACCAGTTCCCTTCCTTGCTGCTTTTTCCTTCCCTAACTCAAAGTCAGGTACCTATTTACAGCTGGGTAGACTGGAGCATGTCGATACCATAATTGGAACCTGGCACCGTTGCCGTGAGAGAGCAATGCTCTAATCACTCTGTCAGTCAGACGCACCATAAAAGTATAGTGAGAAGAAAATGGGAGAAAAGATGAGGAAAACAAGATAAAAAAATGTGGTGAGGTATGGGTGGAGATGAAACACTGTATGCATGAATAAATATCTTCATGATGTCTTTGAGTTGCCATAGTTACCATCTGCCCTATGTACCGGCATACCTCACTTTATTGCGCTTCGCAGATATTGCGCTTTTTTTTCAAATTATTCATGTTTATTTATTAGAACGTGCCTTCTTCTTCCGATAGATTTTGGCTCTTCACCAGCAAAAAGATTCAATTCGCTAAAGGCTCAGATGATGAAGATTAGCAATTTTTTTTAAGCAATAAAGTATTTTTAATTTTACAGTACATTGTTCTTTTTAGACCTAGCACTGTTGCTCACTTAATAGACATATTGTAAACAAGATTTTAGGCTTTTATATGCACCGCGGAGCCAAAATAAAATTGATGTGACCCTCTTTATTGTGATATTTGCTTTATTGCGGTGGTCTGGAATCGAACCCGCAATATCTCCGAGGTATGCCTGTAGTTCCCTGCGGTCTCCGAGGAGACAAAGAAAGAATAGGACTACTGCTTTGTCAGACATGACGGCAAGGGACATAAATCCACCAACCCCCGAAGATGAAGCTGCCAATCACACCAAGTGGCGATGCTATCTGTGGTGCCACCTCAGATTGGGCGAAAAGAAGCTCACACAATAAGCAGAAGAGAGGAGAAAACATCAAAAGGAACAACCGGAAAATAAGCAGCTGAGGGGTATCACCTCAGGGGCGCATTCCCATAGTCAGATATGACTGAAGGGGCTATTATTATTGTTGTTATTAGTATCGTGGCTGGGAGCTGCGCTGGTGTAATGGTTACCACACTGCGCTGGCGATCGGCTGATCCAGGTTCAAGCCCGAGCAAGTACATTTGAAGGAGTGTCGTCGACTGGGATGTGGACTGGATTAATTCGAGCCCTGATGAGAACATTAGAAACACTGTCATCGACCAGGGACTGGAATAACCTGAATGGCTCCTGAGCCGACCCAGCTCTAATGGGTACTCTCCGAAGACGGTGAGTATCTGCCTGAATGGTGAGAGGACACCTGTCAACGTACAGGGAAAATAGGATACTCATGTAAAATCAGTCTCAAGTTAGATATACTAACCTGAGATTTTGCCTCGAGTAATAGCGGACATACGTTAAAAAAAAAAAAGTATGGCGGCTGGCTACCTCATCCTGTGAAAAAAAATTGCTGCATGAACTACCACTGCAAGAGCACATAAATGCTCTCTGTGCAGGCTTCCTACAAGGGGACCAGCTACAGTGGTGGTTCCATACTCCATAAGGAGCAAAAAGGGAAATGGGTACTTGTGTCTTTATTCACCCACAGATTATAATTGTTGAAATTTTGTAGCCAAACGAAGCACCATACTTTTTCTTACATTCGCACGAAAAATGTCATCGCGTGACAAATCTCTCTCACAGTTCGCCAAGATCGTTAGAGATGTCTGGTTGGGTGATGGTGGTGGTAAGAGTCTCCGATTCGAAGTGTATGGGATTTTGCGAAGGTTGCTTACTCTACATCTTTGCAACCTGGGTTGATCTTGTATAACTAGGTTTACAGTGTTCCTCGTGGGGCTACGTTTTTCCTTAGGAGACTGTGTACCCCGATAGGCTTCTATAATGATCTCTTGATCAACCATATCTGGGTATTTAAACTGATAATCGATTTCTGGTTGTCTTCGTGTTTGATATTTGTGGGTGTTCTGATAATATTCTGTGCCATCCGTGTATACCATTTCTCTTTTCGGTGCTTCCAGGTATCCTCCGGGCAATTGTTTAGCTTGTTTTGAACTCTCCGTCTTTCTCCATGGGGGTATTATGGTGTGTCGAAGCACTTGCACTGAACCTTGGGGTCGGCGGGGGGTGTATTGTGTTGTCTTGACGCGGGGACTGATGGGTATGGTTCTGCGAAGTGATGTTTTGTTTATGAAACCTCCTATCTCGATCAGTCTTACCTCTAGACCTAACGTGCCATGCAGCAGAGTCAATGGGATGGCGGGGGGTGTATTGTGTGGTCTGATGCGGGGGGCGGGGATTGATGAGTATGACTCTCGCCTGCATTATGTCGGTCAGTGTTACCTTGATTAGTTTTGCAGGTGTCTCGTATGGAGGATGATTGTACTTGAGCTATGATAGCACCTCTAGCAATGGTTGTCGTTTTACCAGAAGTGTTGACTATCATAACCAGGAAGTCTCTGTTTGTTGTGACTTCTGCTATTCCTTCCGTAATAAATAGCATTGGGTCTTCATTTATATCTTCTCCCGGTATGGGTTCCACGTGAATAGTTTGTCCAGGTTTTATATATTGTGACGCTTTGATCCTACCCTTGGCTATGACTAATGAATTTGGTAAGAGGGTAACCAGGGCTGTTAAACGAATCAATGATGCAAATTGCATTGCAATATGGATGTCATCTTGGAGTTCTACATATTCTTCATTTATTCTTATTTTCCGTAGATCAAAATATATCCGGGCTTGGTGTTTTGACAGAAAATCTCTTCCTAGGATAAAATTTCTACTCATGTCTCTAGTGATAATGAATGCATGTGTGATTGTCTGGCTGCCAATCTTAAATGTGACATGCACCCACCACGGTCCTGTTTAGGGCCCACAAAACTGCACCACGGTCCTGTTTAGGGCCCACAAAACTGCACCACGGTCCTGTTTAGGGCCCACAAAACCAACAAAACTGTACCCTGGCAAGAAATTCTTTATTTGTTTTTGCCGCTGGGTAGAGAGGGCTGGGTGGGGAGGGGGTCCTCTCGCTACGCACTGATCCTTGTCAAATATTGACACAATCAGAGCTGGATTAACGTAGTTGCAAAAGTAGCATATGCTACGAGCCCCGCGCTTTTTGGGGCCCTGCGCCAATAAATATGTACATAATTTTTTGGTCATTTTCTAATACGAGCGTTAAACCAATGATCTTGTGATTTGTGCCATCTTTAGCGCCTTTTCATTTGGTGTCACGAAATTGTGAGAGAAAGAGCATAAGAGGGTGACTTAGTGTGACTCTTCATTATTTTTATCTTAACTGTTTGCAGACGGAAGCAGTCATTTTCTTTGGATTTGTTGAAAGTCTGTACACCTTCTTTTCTGCTTCTACCTACCGGTGGGGTCTCCTTTCTACTGCATTATGTGCTGGTGGTACTCATAATAAGTCCCATTTGCCCTTTGTGAAAAGACTGTCAGATACCAGGTGGTCCGCTCGGGCAGATGCAACAAAAGCACTTTTACACAGCTTTTCTGCAATAAAACAAGTCTTGGATGATATTTCAGATAACAATGATCAGAAGGCAGAGTGTCGTCAACAGGCTCGTTGTCTACTTTCAACCATGATGAAGTTAGAAACAGGAATAATGATCATGCTGTGGGATCAAGTATTACAGCGTTTTCAAATGACCAGTGCTTCTTTGCAATCTTCTGACCAAGATTTGAATACAGCTTGTGCACTCTATGAATCCCTGCGGGGGTATATTCAAGCTATGCGGTCTACTTTTGCAGACATAGAGCAAAAGGCCAAGGATCTGACTGAGTGTGAACATTATCAAGAACAAACTCGAAGAAAACACAAACGAAATCGAGAGTATGATGATGTCAGTGGTTCCAGCACACTAGATCCACTTGTTGAATCTCAAACGCCTACTCAGCAGTTTAAAAGCCGAACATTTCTTGTCCTTATTGATACTTGTAGCTTGCTCTCTGCCTTGTCAAAACGCCAGAAAGCTTATCAAAAGTTGAATGATGTATTTGGATTCCTTCATCAGTTGCAGTCATTCACACCTGAAGAGGTGGTAACGAGATCATCGAATCTTATTAAATCATATCCGGAATATCTGGAAGAAAGTCTTTGTGAAGAACTTGTGCAGTTTACAGAACTGTTGAAAACTGATCTTGCTTCTCATATTGGCACTACTCTAGACCTTGTAGAGTTACAGTTTTACCGTTTGATAATTGACAATTCTTTGGAGTCTTGTTTTCCAGATGTAGAAATCGCCTTGCGCATCTATTTGTCACTAATGGTAACCAACTGCAGTGGAGAACGATCATTTTCAAAACTGAAACTTATTAAAAATGAACTAAGGAGCACCATGGGTCAAAAGAGATTGTTACTTTTGATAATGATAATTACTATGCAAATTAAAAATGTATGTGTTCAAATATATTTGTGTTGTTTTATTGTTTTTTTTTATATAGGGCCCCTTTCTTAACATATGCTACAGGCCCCGTACTAGCTTAATCCGGCCCTGCTTGCAAACGGTTTCTGTCTTTTGTTTTTATAGCACTAAAAACGTAGGGAGGATCAGAGCAAAATCAACGCACTTAATACCAAATCGATAACGCAGCTGCAAACCACCTGAAAATTTGCAGCGGACCATAAGTTGTCCGCTGACCACGGTTTGGGAACCACGGCTCTAGTCACCCGTTCAACATTTTGAAATTTGTCATACATTGCTTTTTTTTTTAAAGTGTTGACTCTATCTCTCCTGTCTCGTTTTCCTTTTCTTTTAGTTTGTTTTTTATTAGTTTCATTCTTTCTCCATTTTACTAATTTTTTAATTATCCATGTTAAATAAAGTTTACCTAGCTTTGAAAAGGCGCTCACCATTAAACTTTGACAAAACTTTCCCTGTGTGCATTCACACCCGCTAATATTAGGATGCATGTCAAAGTATACAAGACGTTGTAGCCTGGTAATACCCTCGAGAATCATCAAGTGCTACATATATTCTTCATCATTGTGTAGTTTAGAAACATGGACAATGAACAAGCAGTTAGAGGAAAGAATTGAGGCATTTGAGATGGGGATATATAGAAGAGTGGGGTGCGTCTCATGGATAGAGAGGAAAACAAATAAAGAGGTCACAGACAACCTAGGAATGAAAAGATAATTAATGATGGAGGTTAACATTAGACAGTAAAAAATATGTTGGCCTTGTAAAAAGACACAGCACCTTACTAAAGACCATAATAGAAGGCGGAGTTAAAGTCAAACGTGCAAGGGGAAGACAGCGCTATTAGTGGAAATGTAACATCAAGAGATGGACAAGAAAGAGTACATCACAATGTCAAGAGAAAAGGCAGAAGACGCCGGAGATCCATTGCAGCCGATCTAAGATATTGATATGTCTGATGATGATGAATAGTCTTGTTGTTTTCCCCCCCCCCCCCCCCCCCCCCCCCCAAAAAAAAATTTAATTGACAATCATCTTAACAAGACAATTTCGAGAACTACATGTTAAATCGTTGAAAGTATTCAAAAAGAGACATGAAAAGAGGTCGTATATCTTTATCATCACTGCCCTACAGATCGCAAAGGAGCATAGACCTTCAAATACGCATGCAAAGTCCACCTGTACCGCTCTGTACATTTCTTTCACATCTCTTTCACTTCTGTCTGCAGTTGACCTCTCCATAACACAATATTCCCAATGTGCCTCAATGGGAGTGTAACAGGATTCTTTTTACAGGACATACATAATATTTTCTTTATGCTTAATACATTCATGTGCCATGCTGCCACCCCTACCTGTGAAATGCATAATAGACTAACCCAGCGCTCTTCCTGCCACCCCTACCTGCGAATTGCAAAATAGACTAACCCCACGCAGGCAAATGTATGGAAGCTTATTATGGTCATTGAATTTCAGAATGGGTGAACAAAGACACAAGTACCGGGAAATGAATGAATTATTTAAAGTCTGTCACAATTAGACAGACTATTAGGAAGACAGAAAATATTTCAAAATTAGAATACAAGCAGCAAGAGGAACTTTCATTGCACTGGGAAACATATAGAGATCAAGAGAAATCAAGTCCATCACTAAAATAAGAATCTTCAACTCAAATGTCAAGTCAGTCCTATTGTATGGCTCTGAAACATGGAGAACAACAAAAACAACAACCAAAAAGCTACAGACTTTCATAAATGGGTGCTTGCTTAGAATAGAAGGATTGAAATGGCCATGACAAGGTCACCAGTGTGGAACTAATGACAAGAACCAGACAAGTGCCAGTGGAATAAGAGATGAGAAGAAGACGATGGCGATGGATAGGACACACATTGAGGAAACCTGTTGATAGCATTACAAGGCCTTGTTCTGGAATTCCTAGGGAAAGAGAGGCAGAGGTAGGCCAAAAAAAAAGACAATGAGAAGAGAACTGGAGACAGAATATTGGGAAAACAGTATTGCTTGATTGGTAAAATATAGACAGACTTTTAGGAAAACAGTATTGCTTGATTGGTAAAATATAGACAGACTTTTAGGAAAACAGCAGAGCTGACTAATAATATGAGGTGCATGGAGTTACCAACCTCATCATGTGAAAATAATTGCTACAGAAACCACAGCTACATGAGCACATGAATGGTGTTGGTGTTGGTGTTGTTGTTGTTATTTAACTAGGGCTGATGAGCTTCTCACTCTTTTGCAGCCCATGTGAAGTTGAAGACTCCTTGGTATTATCTACACTGTAGATCTAGGTTTTTCCCGTGGCTTTTCTACCATTCTGAAATGTGGTGAGTTTAAGTCATGAGCTCCAGTTTCTCCAGCTTGGCTTGCATTTTAAGGATCGGCACATCTGGTCCCAAGCTAGGAGTAAGAAGCTCGTGCCATACTGTGCATTCCCCACCATCCAAGGGGGGCTTTCTAACTATGCAGAGCTAAAATACTGTGCTCTGGTTCTAGGCTCTCCCAAGGAATTGTCACATCCTGCACAGAGCCACTTCTCAGCTCCCCCTGCCTATAATTTGGTCCATAGTGAGATCTTCCCGCATGCAGTCAACCAGGTAAAAGCCACAGAATCACATTTAGGATTCAAGTAAACTTCTCCAAGCTTAACGTGCAATATCTGGGTTCTCAACAAATTTCAGGGAGCCGCGCTAGCGTAGTGGTTACAACACCGCTCTGGCGACCGGGTGATACAGGATCAAACCCGGGCGACGGCATTTGAGGATTTTTCGTCGACCGGGATTTGGACTGGATTAACTCGAGACCTGGCGAGAACATTTGAAGGAGTGTCGTCGACCAGGGACTGGCGGCTCCTGAGCCAACCCAGCTGCAATGGGTACCTCCGAAATCGGCGAGTATTTGCCTGAATGGCGAGGGACACCTGTCTCTGTACAAGAAATAAAGGGATACTCACGTAAAAATCAATGTCAGGTTAGACATAAATAATAACCTGAGATTTCGCCTCGAGTATTAGCGGGCGAACGCAAAAAAAAAAAAAAAAAATTTCATCATAGAGGAAATCCCTGGAAGTGTGAGGATGATTTCAAGAGTCAGTGAATGTAATTAGCCTCACAGACAGAGGTTTGCTTCCACATATGTATATTGTAACATTGTACATAGCTAGTTGTCATATAAGGCTGACTCCAGTTGTGCCTCCATGCAAAATGTGTTGGTGTATGCTTCCTGCAAGGGGCCAGCTGTAGTGGGGGTTTCATGCTGTGTGGGGAGAGAAAAGGAAAATGATAACGATAATGAATGATAATCACCATGTTTTTTACTCTATTACCATGTTTTTTTACTCTATCACCATGTTTTTTTACTCTATCACCATGTTTTTTTTATGCTATCAGGTACTCATTAAGTAACAGACAGCTCATATTTCTAATAACAGACAGTCCATATTTCCAGTAATGCGCAGTTTTCAGCTTATGTCAATTTTACTTTCAATTTGTCAGTTCTACAGAGCTGATAGAGTTCCATGCAAACAAAGCCAGTAGCAAGTATGCCAACCTGAGACAAGACCTTCACAACAAATTCAAAGAAATTCATGACGATAAGGCCATGACCCTTCATGATGTTTTAGAGCAGATGGAAAGGTATTCTTCATTTTCAGAGGCTTGAAGGGGTTATTGTTGTTTAACTAGGGCTGCTTAGTTTGTCACTCTTCTGCAGCCAGTGCCAAGTTGAAGAATCCTTGGCATTATCTGTATTGTAGATCTAGGCTTTTCTGCCATTCTGAAACTTGTTGAGTTGGGTCATGAGCTCCAAACATTCATGGTGTCTTCCTGTCCTGTGCCATCTGTTCAAGGTCTTTCGATATCTTTACTCCTCACATTTCTGTCTCCAGTCCTCTTCTGTGTGTATTTTTTGGCCTCTCTCTACATCTCTTAATCTGGGGATTCCAGAATATGTGCAACCTTGTATGAGCAGATTTCCTCAGTCTGTGTCCTGTGCATCACCAGAATCTTCTTCTCATCTTCTGTTCCACTGGCACATGTCTGGTTCTTGTCATCAGTTCCACATTGGTGATCTTGTCACATATTTCATTCCTTCTTTTCTATGCAGGCACGCATTTATAAAAATCATAACTTCTTGGTTGATGTTTTTGCTGTTCTCCATGTTTCATAGCCATGCAATAGGACTGACAAGACATTGGGCGTGAAGATTCAAATTTTTGTGTTGGACTTGATTTCTTTTGATTTCCATGTATGTCCTAGTGGAACAAAAACTTCTTTTGTATTTTTATTGTGATATCACTGTCTGCTCCTCCAATTTTGTTCTGTATTGCTGCCAAGATATGTATGATTCTGCATCATGACAGATGCAGAAAGTGAGGCAAACCTGCAGAGATATATGTATGATTCTACATCATGATGGATGCAGAAAGTGAGGCAAACCTGCAGAGATATATGTATGATTCTACATCATGATGGATGCAGAAAGTGAGGCAAACCTGCAGAGATATATGTATGATTCTACATCATGATGGATGCAGAAAGTGAGGCAAACCTGCAGAGATATATGTATGATTCTACATCATGACAGATGCATAAAGTGAGGCAAACCTGCAGAGATATTGTCTTTTGATTGTACACCTCAAAATGCAGAAACATTCAAGATAACCAAAGTGCATTTGATATATTATTTAACATGATATTTGGCTCAAGGGCTTTCATTTATTCTGCTGCTTCTTCTTCTTCTTTGTTTTCATCCCTCTGTGGAGCATAGGCCTTCAGTTAGTTCTTGCCAAGCTCTGTGCCATCTGTTCACGTTCTTCCCATGCCATCTTTCTCCTTTGTGGGCCTGTTTTCTGTTCTCTTCTCTGGATCTTTTTGTGTCTCCCTGTATTTCTTTCACCCCATGACTCCCAGAACAAGGATAACCTTATGTTACTAGCTTGTGCCCTGTCCACTGTTAATTTGTGTCCTATTAACTCTACCCTGATGATTCTGTTAATTTTTGTCTTATTAACTGTACACTCTCTCCGAAGATGGCGAGTATTTGCCTGAAAGGCGAGAGTACACTTGTCAGCGTACAGGGAAAATAGGATACTCACGTAAGATCAGTCTCAGGTTAGACATACTAACCTGACATTTCGCCTCAAGTAATAGCGGGCGTACATTGAAAAAATAAAAAAAGTGTACACTGATGATTCTGTTAAATTGTAGCCTAATAATTCTGCACTGGTGATTCTGTTAATTTGTGTCCTATTAACTCTACATTGATGATTCTGTCATACCAATGTAATATTCTGTGCAAGCACTATTTACAAAAGTCTGCATGTTATTGGTTATAATTTTTGTTGTTCATGTTTCACAGCCGTATAGAAAGAATGCTTTGATATTTCAGCTGAAATTTTTTTTGTTTCTTTGGACTTGATAAACTTCTTTTAATTTTTCATTGCAGATAAAACCCCCTCTTGGCTTTTGTATTAATTTTTTTTATATAGCACTGTTTCTCCAACTCTATGTTGCTGTCAAGATATATGTGTGAGTTCTCACCTTGTAGCATGTGCTTAAGTTCTTGGTTGCTGGTTAAAAGCAAATATTGTTATCATAAATAATTACAATGGTAAATTGGCATTTAATGCTTTTTTTTTAAAATCCTCATTTACTAGGATACGTCTTGCCAAATGCCAGACCAAATTCCGTAGCCTACGCACACAATCAGTAAGCTTCTTTCGAGCAGTGAGAGAGATGCGGAGAGAAGAGCATAGGGTCTTAACTCAACCTGAGATGATAGGAAGGCGGTCATCTATCAAGGGAAACTGGTATTCTTTTTTTGAAAATGTCAAATTTACTAGGCAGAAATGTTAGCTACGACAAAATATGAATCAGAAATGGTTGTAATGGTTAGATCTATAGATAAATACATTACTTTTAGATACAATTTCCACCTTTGATACATTACTTCTGGTTTCACTTGTGGCTACAGTTGTCACAGTGCTACTGTCTTCATCTTCAGCACTAGTTAGCACTGGATATTTCAGGAACGAATTAACAGCGCTGAGCGGGGGATTGCTGTAACTTCATGCCAATTACAATGATATTTAGTTTTGTAACAGGCATTAGAAAACAGCAACATAGTATCCTTTCATAGGTGAAAATTATAACTAGAAGTAATGTATCATAATAATAATAATAGCCCCTTCAGTCATAACTGACTATGGGAATGCGCCACTGAGGTGACAGCCCTCAGCTGCTTATTTTCCTGGTGTTCCTTTCAACGTTTTCTCCTCTCTTCTGCTTGTTGTGTGAGCTTCTTTTCACCCAATCTGAGGTGGCGCCGTAGAAAGCATTGCCACTTGGTGCAATCAGCAGCTTCATCCCATGGAATCTGTCTCCCATGGAATTTTGCACACGGCGTAAGATCGAATTTTTAAAGCATATAACAGGCATATGGCATAAAATAGAAACAGTGCTAATCGAACAGCATAAGACCGGAGATTGGTGTCTTTTTAGTTTTGTCATGTGGGCATCAGAGCATCAGGTTTATAGTTCACCAACTTTGAGCATAATATCAGTTGGGATTTCCCCACCAGAGTTAAGACAATGAACCACATCTGCTACAAGATTTATTACTTTGGGTTCAACCCTAAGGGCCAGGAGATAAAATAGCCCCTCCATGTAAGGGACAGAAGGTTCAAGGTTTACCTTCTCATCTCCACAGAATGAGCCCAGTACATAAATGAATTAATATTTATTGAACTAGACTGGTTGGGTGGTGCTGCATCATGCTAAGGTTATCAAGTCCCTTTCTGTAAGAGAATACAGTGCCATTACTCTGCAGTCTACACTCATTCAACATTTTCAGTCTACACACCCCCATGAAACTTGCACACAGAAGAATAGGAAAAATAGAAGGAACATTTCAAAAAGGCCAGGACTTAAACAAAAATTACTGTGCCTCTATGAATAAAAGAACAGTCTGATTGGCTACTCTGTGAGAGCACTTTCCTTTTGCAGCGAAATTACCTAGTATTTCCCAGAGGGAACAAAACCTGGTAGAGTAGCACTCCAGTTTCCCCAGCTGTAAAAGGGTACCTGACTCTGCTCTTGAGTTAAGGAAGGCTAACGCAGCAAGGAAGAGAATGGCCACCCCATCTGAATAAACTGGACCTAGTATAGTGAAGTTTCTAACACTTCATTCCCCTATGGCATTATTTGCTATGGGGCTACATTTACGTTTTTTCTAGTAATATTATTATGATTTCAGAAATGTGCATGAAAAGGGTCCATAGCTGACAGAAGTTCAAGGAATAATTTCCTCAAAGTGTATCCTATCCATCTTCAGCATCTTCTGTTCATCTCATGTTCCACTGGCTCTTTTCTGGATCTTATCATCAGTTCCACATTAGTGATCTTGTCATCAGTTCCACATTAGTGATCTTGTCATCAGTTCTACATTAGTGATCATGTCATCAGTTCCACATTAGTGATCTTGTCATCAGTTCCACAATGGTGATCTTGTCATCAGTTCATCATTAGTGATCTTGTCATCAGCTCCACATTAGTGATCTTGTCACCAGTTCCACATTAGTGATCTTGTTGTCAGTTCCACATTAGTGGTCTTGTCATCAGTTCCACATTAGTGATCTTGTCATCAGTTCCGCATTAGTGATCATGTCATCAGTTCCACATTAGTGATCTTGTCATCAGTTCCACCCACAGTGGTGATCTTGTCATCAGTTCCTCATTAGTGATCTTGTCATCACATTTTGTTTTTACAAATATGCATCTTGCAGGTACACAGACTTGCTTTTAAACCTTCCAGATGAGGTCAAAGACATTTGGTACTATCAAATAATAATGCAAAAAATTGGAAAATATGGACTAGTAAGTATGGAATGTATAACTTTATAAATCAATCAGTCAATACCCTTTAGCTCATTAACGAGCATAGGACTTCAGCAAATGCATGCTAAGTCCTCCTGTTGCATGCCATCAGCTCAACTTCTTTCTGTGACTTCCTCATCATTTTCATTTTTGTCCCCAGTTCTCATCTCCATGTGTTTTTTGGTCTACTTCTGCCTCTCTTAGCCTGGGGATTCCAGAACAAGGACTGCCTTGTAATGCTATCAACAGGTTTTAAATTAATATGAAACAAATATAAAGGTATGTTATAAGGCACTCGTAGGAAATAAAGAAGTAGAACACTAGACAACAGAAAAACAACAGACACGAGTGGCTTACCCAGGATTTGAACCCTGGACCTTATAGGGGAACAACAGAAGTGATTGCGTCATTAATAGGCTGAACTGCCCATGGTAAACTTCCGGTGTTATGTATAGAGGTTCACACTAATGACCTGTCATTGAAACATCCTTTTTGGAGATGCGTAGATGGCAGGGAGGACAGTGTGATTCGCTTGCATAGCTAGGCGGTGTTGTCGCACGGAAGGTCCAGGGTTCTTCTTCTTCTTCTTCTTCTTGCGATCGCATCTTTGATGATTACACCGTCAGACGAGTTCTCATGATGAATTCGACTGTTGTTTGAAGTTCCTCTTTAACTCCATATAGCTTTGAGTTTAGTGTTGAGTCATTGGGCCAGTATATCTTTCTTAACTGGTCATACAGAGGACAGTCCTGTAGAACATGCTCAGCAGTTTGTTCGTTTAATCCACATGTGCACAGTGGTGAAGCAGACAATCGTAGCTTGTGCATGTGTTTATTCAGTTTGTTATGCCCTGTCCTGAGTCGAAAAATAGTTGTCTGTCCCTGCCGGTCGAGAGTGTGATAGTCGTCTTTGGGTTGGTTCTGTTCTCTTCTGATAGTCTGGATAGCTCTCTTTTTCTCAAAGTATGTGACTTCATTATCTTCTTGTTCACATTCTCCTCCCTTTTTTTGCAAGTTTATCTGCCTTTTTCATTTCCGGGTACACCACAATGAGATGGTACCCACTGAAGTATGGTTCTCTTTTTGGCAGCTACCTTGTTTAGTTCATTTCTCAGATGCGGGAGTTTACCACCCTTGAGAGCTTGCAGGACAGACAGTGCATCTGTGAGGATGACTACCTGGTGGCAGTCAGAGTTGGTGTTATAAATCATATTTGCAGCTTGCTCTAGAGCTTGAACCTCAGCTGTATAGTTGGAACAGAATTTACCAGTGGGAATGTGCCTAGTCTCATAGTGGTTGTCAGGATATGAGATAAAGATACCGGCACCTCCATTCCTAACAGCATTAGTTGCTGATCCATCTGTATAGGCATGTATCCATGATTGATCGGGATAGCTTTCTTGGATCATACTCAATGTAGCAGTTCGTTTTTGCAGATCATTATACTCACATCCACTTGTGAGACCACTGACTGTTGTATTAATTTGGAGGGCACTGCTGGCCTGCTCCCATGGTACAGGGTATAGGGTGGGCTTCAGTGGTGTTGTCTTCATGGATAGGTCTTCTTGATGCTGTCTTATAAGTCTTTTCCCCCGATGCACAAAGCTGCTACGCTTTAGACGTCCCAATGCCAGATCATCTAGTCTTGCCTTCATTGGGTGCATTGGCATACTGTTGTACTTTTCCATCTGGATCATGGTTTTTGTGTCTCTTCTATGGGACAATGTCTGTAATCCAGCAACCTTCTGCATCTCTGTTATTGGTGTAGTTTTCATGGCTCCTGTAATGAGCCTGAGAGCTTGATTTTGCACCTTGTCCAAAGACTGCAGATGTGAGTTAGCAGCTGATGACCATGCTGCTGAGCTAAACTCTAAGTGTGGTCTTATTACTCCATTATAAATCTTCTTTAGATTTCGTTCATTTGCTCCCCAGTTGGTACCTGCTAATTTTTCTGAGTATGCCTAGTCGTCTTCGGGCCTTTCCTTCTGCATTTTCAATATGCTTATTCCATGTAAGCCTTTGGTCAAATGTCACCCCAAGATAGGTGGGGTAGCTTTCTTCCTTGATCACGGTTGTCCCTAGGTGTATGTTAGCTGATTTGTCCTTGGGGGCGAGGGAGAAACAGTGTTGTGGAGGTTTTGTCTGTGTTTATTGTGATAAGCCATTTCTCTGCCCATGACACTAGCATGTCTGCTGCCCGCTGCATTCTATAATTTGCTGTGGTGACATTTTCATCAGCGCACCAGAGTACTAGGTCATCTGCATATAAGGCAGCTTTAACTCCTGCAGGGAGATCTTTCACCAGGTCATTGATGTAAACAAGGAAGAGTGTTGGGGAAATTACTCCTCCTTGAGGTACCCCCTGATGGAGCAACACTTTTCTGCTCTGCAGACCGTCAAGAGTGACTCTAGTTCTCCTGTTATGCAAGTATGACTGGATCCATTTCATCATGTTGCCTTGGATTCCACTTCTCCTAAGTTTTTGCAATGAGGCCATCTTTCCACACCTTGTCAAAGGCCTGCTTGAAGTCGACCCAGATCGTTAGGACCTTTTTCTTCTCCTGGAAGGCATCTTCTATTGCTTGAGACAAGTAAGTAACTTGGTCTTCTATACTGTAGCATTCTCTAAATCCAGCTTGTTCCGGCACCAGGATCTGCTCAGACTCTAAATACCATTTCAATCTGTGGTTGACTATTCGCTCCATAGTCTTCCCAACACAGCTTGTGAGACTGATTGGCCGGTAACTTGCAGCCTCGGTCTTACATTTCCCTTTCTTTAGTATGGGTATTGTGATGGCTTCTCTCCATACTTGGGGTACCGTTCCTTTCAACCAGCTGTGGTTGAATATCTCAAGCAGTTTTGTCTTTGCTGCTGAGCTCAGATTTACTAGCATTTCGTTGCTGATTTTGTCTGGGCCGGGTGACTTTTGAAACTTAAGCTTGGAAATAGCCTTCTGTAGTTCTCCTAGTGTGATGGGTTCCCTCATTGGGGCAGGAGTATCTGTCTGTCCCATGGTTGCCAGTATTTCTTTTCTTATCTCTCTCTGATGGTCTATGTTAATGGGTAAGTTGCTTTCTGAACTGTATCTTCTAGCAAACAAGTCTGCAGCTTGTTTTCCTCTGAAAAGTTTGCCACCTTCATCCAATGTGATAGTCTGCCTTGGTGAGGAATGCTCTTCATTTAGAGACTTGACTAATCTCCAAAGTTTCCTGCCGTCTTTCTCAAGGTTCAGCGATGCCGTTTTAGTTCTCCAGCTTTTCCGCTTTTCTTCTAGCTTTGTTCTCTGAAACTCTGCTACAGCCTTTTTCCATTTGTTGTGAGTTTCAAGTGAAGGCTGAGACTCTGCGTCCTTTCTAGCCTTGTCCATAGCTTCCTGACGTTCTTGGAGTGTGCTGGACCAGTATGGTATGTAGTTACGCCGGCATCCTTTGGGAATGGTTTCTTTTGCAGCTTGTAGTATGCATCTGTTGAAGTCTTTTACCACTTCATTAATGTCTCTGTTCTGTACCTTGAGGGTAGACAGCAGCGTGTTCACCTGATGCCTGAATAAACCCCAGTTGGCTTTTTTGTAGTTCCATCTTGTAATGGCTGGGCCTGTACTGAGAGTTGCACTCTGGACAGTAAGAAAGATTGGGCGATGGTCGCTTCCCCCTAGTTGGTCTCCTACTACTTCTCTACTAATAGATCCAGCTATATCTGGTGTGGAGAAGGCAAGATCTGGTGTTGAGGTTGTGTGTGCCATCCTCTGGAGTAGAAGGTAGGAGTATCTGTGGCATTATTGACTAGGATTAGGGAGTGATCATCTTGCCAAGTTTCAACCTCTTCACCTCTGTGATCCAGATGGTTATAGCCCCAGCTCTGGGAGTGGCTATTAAAGTCTCCAACTGCTATAAAGTTGGTGGCTGGTACCTGTATAGAGCTGAGACTCAGGGGTTTGTTGTTCGGACAGTAATAGTTCAGGAGTTCTATTTCCATCTTGTCTACCTTTATCTGCAGCAGCTGATATTTGTTTCCCAGCTCTGTATACCTTTTTTGCTGTATCCAGGGAGGGGGGCCTGCTTGTTTCACCTCTGGCACTGTTTTTACTCCCCCCTCTGCATTCCAGTGGCATCATGACAAGTTGGCACACTCCTCCGTTTTCTCTTTTTCCCCTCTGTTTTGTTTTGGTCCGTCAACTAGTAAATTCTCCTCCCCCCTTCCGCCGTCTGTACTGGACCATCCACAAGACGGTCTAGAGGGTCCTCCAGTAGCTGAGGGTGGGCTCTGTCGAGGCTCAGAGCCCGGCACTGCACCTGCCTGGTGGAGCTCCACAGGGCGAGCACCAGAAAGAGATTTATTTGACGGTGTACTCTCCATAGAAAAAAAAAGCGAGTTGCATGACCACTGTGTTTGCATTGATACTTGGTTTCCGGGTGCGCCTTCTGGCCCAGTACCACTATGTACGGTTGACTTTAAGCACCTGGAAGTTCAACGGGAAGAGTGGCTCATCCCTAATTCTCCCCCCCCCCACCCCCTGGGCTTTTTTCCCCCAGTAGTAAGACTATTCGCCCCAGCAGCCCCCTGGGGTCGCACACTGCTCACTGCGCGGGACCCTTGTTTTACCGAGGCGGGGCGTCGTCCGAGCTCGTATGGTGGGGAAAATATGGTTGCGTTATCTTCAAAATAGCCCAGTCCCCTGTCTTTCCCGTGGCTTTTCTCTGCCATCCTGCAACTTTTGAGTTAGGAGAGTTCTGAGCTCCTAGTCTCTTTCCCAGGATGCATTTTATCCTGGCCTGGCAACGCATACAGAGGACTACCCCACTTCTGGTTCTAAGTTAGCAGCTTGGGGATAGGGTGGGGTAGGCTCCTACACTGTGCATTCCCAACGTCCATCCAGGGGGCTCTCCACTATGCCACCATGCCAGAGCATCCATTGTAAGTCACACTCCTGCTGTTGCTCTCAGCGGTTCTTTACTGGGCTCTCCCAAGGAATCCTCACGTCACCACGCTGCACAGAGAGCCACTTCCCGATACCACCACCTAGAACCACCACTACCACGCTCCTCTGTGCTAGATGCATCTCCTGCAATGCGGCCCATCCAATTGTCAAGAGCCAGTTCACTTAACTCAGCACTGGTGCAGAAGACGTGATCGGGGACTTACACCAAGCTCACGTGCTCGGGGAGGGCAATCCCGCTCCGGGTTCACTCATACATGCCCCCTGCAACACATAGAGGCAACTATTGTGATGGGCGTCAGTGGGCGTGTCATCTCTCTCAATTTCTGCATCCCCGAGTCCTAACTCTGACAATCTTAGCGGACCGTTAACATTCTGCCTCGCAAGTAACCTCGGAGGCCCCCCCCCCCCCCGAGAGTGCCCCTTCCGGGTACCCACAACAGCCAATTGAGGCAGACAACAACTAGGTCAAGAACCATGGGCTCGTGATAATACGACAAACAGTGAACTAGAAGGAGGCAAGAAAGCATTTTAACCTATGAAAGTTGGGGGTGGAATGGTGCAGACCAGCAAGCAATGTTACCACTCGCCGGTGGGTTTCTGCACACCTGCTATAACACCTAACTAGGGTTCCACACCCCCATCCTAAAAAATGCAGCCCATTACCGTCCCTCTGCCCCACTAGTCCCAGCCGACATTACTTCCGGCTATGGGTGACCCTGCCAACGAGCCCCCAACATCAGCAATAACAACTCCCGCCGGCCTCGACCCAGCGCAATAGCTCCCGGGCAAATCATCCCGTCGTCGCTCAACAGCCACTCTCCACATTCCAACGCTTTCTAGGTAGGCTTACATGTGGAGAGGGTCCAGGGTCTCAAATCCTGGGTAAGAAGCCACTCATGTCTACTGTTGTTTTTGTTGTCTGTTGTCTAGCTGTTCTTTACCTTACTTTTATTCTCCTACCTGGGCGCAGTGCCTTATAACAACATACCTTTTATATTTGTTTAATATTGCATTTTACTGTTTACCAGGACACGCTCGTGGTTTCCCTTCAACTATGCTATGTCGCGTGTAACTAATCAGCGTTTCCTCAGTTGTGTGTTCCTAGTCCATTGTCATCGCATCTTCTAGTTCACGTTGTTCACACGTAGCACTTGTCTGATTCAGTTCTACACAAAGCACGTATGAAAAACCTCTCTGTCCACACTGGTATGAACCCTGTCTACTCTAGTTCACCAGTTTTTTTGCCAATCACACCTTCTATTCCAAGGAGAAACCCATTCATGTGACAGTCTGCGTAGATAGTTTTGGGTATTCCTAGATCACTTTATAGTTGTTCATATTTTTACAGAGCTATACAAATGAACCCCTAACTTGAAACAAGTTCCCGAGTTTCCTTCTGTTGATTCAGATTATTTTTTTATGTGAACACTCCGTACTGCCTTGAATTTCACAAGCCCCCCCCCCCCCCCGCCCCCCCCCCCCCCCCCCCCCTTAATCTCCCATGTGCAGTGAAAATTGCTTCTTTTGCAGTCTAGTTGTAGTCTATATACAGTGTCTGTCCTCACAACAACAACAATCCAACTTTGTCGATACAAAAAACTGCAACCCAAGCTCCTATGAAAACGTTAAAACGATTGCATACATCTTGTAGTGGTGCTTTATCCTAACAAAGTTCAAGGAAAACTTATTCTCAAGTTTCCTGCATTTACTTCTCAAAAAAAAACTTTGTCTTTAACCCTCTGTGTCAACGCGTTTTAGGACCCACTTGCTGTGAAGCTTGACAAAAAATAATCAAACAAATGATGTCGAATTTGCCAGAGCATATTGATTTCCAACAGCAAAAGATGTTCATAGATGAAATAATACAGCATTTGTAGAAACTGGGGGCTGACATGGTTGATCAAAATACATCACGGTACAAAACCAAACAGAAAAAATGCTTACTTCGAAAGCAAGCAAGAGGACATGCACACTCCATTCATAGCTCAGGCCAGTCGACACTGGGAGCTGGGTTGGCCATGTCCCCTCAGGAAGAGGGGGGGGGGGGGGGGGTACCCCCGATGCCATCACAAGAACAGCTATGCTTTGGGACCCCAGCGAAGAAACAAACGAAAAAGAGGCAGCAACACAAAAAAACAAACCTGGACCAACCTGGCGGGAGGAACTGTGGAGGCTGGAGATACAAGACTGAAAGAAATGAACCTGGAGTTGGTGGCACACTGCCTAACGACCCAAGATGGCCACCGAACCCGAGCTCAAAGTGGGAATCCACTAGTCTGAGTTGCTTGGCTACCATTACAAGACGCCACTACTTGGCTTGCCATGGCCACTGACCTGCTTTGATGAGTTGGCTGGCACCTACAGGATCATAGAAAGTAAAGAAAGAAACAATCGCGTGTGCCAAAAACTCAGAAGAACTGCTTAGAATCGGCAGTCACCAGTACTGATCATACCCGAGGCTATGCACACCATCCCTTCATAGCATGCGGCAGACGCTGGGTAGTTGGGGTTGGCCACACATCATCCTCTGATAAAGACACCAGTTTGGCCATCCACAAGAAAAGCTATGCGTATGGGACCGAATTAAACCTTATAAGAACGATCTCGCTCGAGGATGACACAAATCAAACTACTTGGCGTGAGAAACGGAGAAAAGGAAACTATGGTCGCGCCTGAGATTGCCATCTAAAGAATATGCTCATACAAAAGCTGGGGTGAAAACAACTGACCCTCGATGGATGGCCCTCCTGATACTGCGAGCACAACGTGGAATCTCGCAGTTTGTTGACTGCGCACCATACAAGATGCACCCTCCATGCGTGATCGCCAACTCGACTGCTTTGATGACCCCCAGTTGGCGGCTTAAGGAATCAAAGATAGAACTAAATGAACGACAAGGTTCAAGGAATGGCTTGCTACTGTTTTATTTATTGTAGTCATTATTGCGCCCCCAGTGGAGGTTAAGGACTTGCACTTGCAGCTCTTGTCCTGTCGTTCTTGGTCTTTGAGATAGTTTTTCTTTTGCTTCCTTTAATTCTTTATTCCAGTTGGATCTAGACTTGGTATCTGAAAGTGCCCCAGCACCAGTATGCTTTTACTTAGTGTTACAATACCCTAATCACTTTTGTTGTTTCCCTTGTCGCGGCCGTACGTTATACTCGGTCCGCACTAGCAATACATGGTCCCCCCCACACCCCCCCACCCCGTTCTATACATAGACTGCCTTCTGTTGTCGCGTATCATACCCATTTATCGCATCATTGATGGTGATGAGTTTACCTCTGCGGTGCTATGCTCTTTTTGTCCTGCCTTAATTCCCTTAACAAGATATAGGTTGAGTAACAAAAATATTTATCATTGCGAGTGCCGCCATAAATTGGTCATCCTCTAAAATCAAATTCGCGCCTGGGTCGTCCCTTTTTTTTTTAAAAACAACTTTAAGGCTTTTTAAATAACGATAGATTGTCCCACCATTCTTTGAATGCAAGAATTTACAACCATTGTAGGGTATTTTTGCTTTTAAACAAGACAATTTTGTTAATTAATATCATCTTCATTTTTTATTACATTATTATATCATTATGATAATTACATCTAACTTTTGGTGTTTTTTTTTTCCCCGGGTGTGTTTTTCAATTACTAGTGTTAGCACCACCACTTAATGAACTCTTTGGTGGCATTGTTATAGAACATAAAACTGATTTTAAATCATAATAACAGTGAATGTTTAAAAAAAAATAACATCACAGTTGTCAGCAAAATTATTTGTTGAATTTCCAGTGCGTGAAAATCCAATGTCATATTCACAATACTGACAAAGGATGGTGGGTTTATTTGTTTATCAGCTGAAATGGCACCACAATGTGGTAAGAGCATAAACACACTGGGCCCACCAGAATTAAAATACCTACATGATTCTTGTCAAATTATTTGGGATTCTTTCTTTCATATTTTGCTCATAAAGTGAAACTTTATTCATATTTTTCATATCACACTATTTAAAATTCACATAACTCAAAATCACATAAAATGCCACCACACTGTATTTTTATGACAGTCGCAATTAAAAGCATCTGATTGACAGAGTGGTTAGAGCACTGGTCTCTCATGGCAAGGGTACCGGGTTTCGATTCACGATATCATCATGCTCCAGTCTACCCAGCTATAAATGAGTACCTGATTTTTCTTTTCAGTTAGGGAAAGAAAAGGCAGAGAGGAAGGGAACTGGTCACCCCACATCTCTGATGCTGGACCTAGTATAGTGAAGTCTCTAACACTTCACTCTGCTTCAGCATTACCCTTTAGCTCCCCAGGGAGCATAGGCCTTCAACAAACACATGCCAAGTCTTCCTGTCCTGTGCCATCCGCTCAAGTTCTTTCCATGCTTTCCTCATCATTTTCACTTCTGTCTCTAGTTCTCTTCTCCATGTGTTTTTTGGTCTACAGTTTCTGCTATGGGACTACCTTTACCTTTACCTAGCAATTATGATCTTCCAGGTTGAAAACACAAGCAAACAGAGCGTCTACAAGTTTCTCAAAGTTCTTGAAGGCCTTCGACACTGGGAAATCTGCAGCCCCGACATCTCAGCTGCCATTGAGTTCTGCAGATCCAGAATTGTTGAAATGTCTGTGGAAGAATATGAAGAATGGTTCTCCCAGGCTTTTCCTAAAATTTTGAGGCCCAAGACAGCACCTGCTGCATTCAGGGATCAACAGCAGGCTGAGACCCCAAAACGTGGGTTAAACAGCCCCAAAAAGGATGGAACAAATGTCAAAAATAGAGGACATAGTAAAGGGAAGACGACACAAAAGGGTGCTCATTCACAAAGAGCAGCTTCAGCAGTTACTTAAACTGATAATAAGATGAGCAAGGTGCAATCATCTGTGATGGTCAGACAAAGATGATAAAATTATTATGTCCTTGAAATGAGAATTGTGTTTAATGCACAAAAAGTCTGGAGGGGTTTTTCTTAACTTAGACAAGACAAAAATTTATTTTTATATTAGTTTATTTGACAGAAAAAAAATTCTGGCAGCTTTTTATGAACACCCAGAAAAATGATACCATGTTATATAAATAACTTATATGACAATTACTTGCATAAGTAAATTGTCAGAATCTTCCTTATGTACATATGCACTAGCAAATTTCCTCCGTTGAGCACCCTGTACAAGAATAATTTATATTAGACTCTTTTGTCCTAAGGATTGAAGAATATAAGGTTTGAAATGGTATGACAGGATCACCAACATGGAAAAAATGTTCTGTAACACCATAGTTTCTGTTTTTTGTTTATTTTAATGTGATTTTATTTTTTTAACATTTACCTGGTCACTTATTAACTGACCTTATGATTTTACTCATCATATGCACTTTTATATATTTATTTTCTGTTTCTATTAAACACAGAATTTTTTTTCCCTGACAATTACTAAATTTATTTTATTAATAAGGACACCAGTTATTTTCGTTTCTGTGTTTTGTAAGAATCACATATAATTTTTGTATCAATTAAACATTTAGCAAACTATTTCATTTTGAAAATTTATTACAAAACCTCTTTATCTTTTTTTTTTAATTATATATTTTGCTAATGCAAAATCAGACGCAATGACAAAAGTACACCTGTACTGTATATTTGTTTTTATGACGCTATACAATAAACTTTTGTACGAAAATATACACAAGTTAACTTATTTTCAATTTAAAATGATATTACAAGCGAACAACCACACACATTTTTTCATTTAACTCTTTGATTCCATAATTATTTTTTGAAGAAATCTAAACAATGAAGTGTATCATCTTCTTGTGTAAATTGCATGTAAATCTTTTCTGTGAACATGCAAATGTTATATATCAGACTGAAAGGAAATGAACAGAGAGTCTTAATCTACATGGTTTTTGTTAGTATCATACCAAATACATTTGGTATACATAAAAACATGATGCATGCAAAAGTGAAAAGCACTAAAAAGTTCACATTAGAAAACGAACCTACCAAAGACAATTTATTGTTGCAGGCAACAAAACACTCTTTTCAGTCTTAAAACATCAAAGTAATCCATGTATGAAGTAATAACACATTGAATATAGCCACATTTAGTGTTGTTCACACCATTTTTACTATAGTCTGTCATTAAAGTCACAAAATATATACAAAATTGCATTACATAATTTTCCAACACATAAACTACAATAACATCACATAAAAACTTTTGTTTCAGGCTTTAACAATATCTCTAGCTTCACCTTATACATATGACTAGTCAATAGATGTGACTATAGGTCTAGTTCTGGTGCTTTTTGATGGGCCAATGACTAGTCAGTAGATGGGACTATAGGTCTAGTTCTGGTGCTTTTTGATGGGCCAATGACTAGTCAATAGATGTGACTATAGATCTAGTTCTGGTACTTTTCGATGGGCCAGGCTTGGGCCACACCCATTCATCAGCTAAATCTATTGTGTCTGACATTTTTGCACTGATCCCGTCATTTGACAACAAACTGTGACTATCACAATGATCGTCACTGTTAACAATATTTCTAAGTAAGATTGACAGACTTATTCGCTTAGGAAGCTTAGAATTTGTAAATATAACGCTTGACACAGAAAGTAGCAGTAACAAAGAGAAATGCATACTCACGAATCGTCACACTAATTGTAATAACAACAAACCATGTACATACACTGCTTAACTATACTCACATTAGCTGCTTAAATAGTAACAGAAGTCATCTTATGCATTTTAAAACATGGACTGGATTAAATGAGTGAATTTTGGGGTTCATTATTCATACATTAAAAACACACTCATCGTTGTTTCGACACGGGCGTCAAAACTTTCCAACAGTCTGAGCATTGTTCCGGAGTCATAGCGTTGATGATAAGTCCTTTTTTCAAATCAATACAAACACAGCAGAAACCAGGAGAATTGTGGTCATTCTTGAGAAAAATCATTTTCAAGATCTGATGGTTAACCTCAAAGCAGGGGCAGACTGACAGTAAACTGAGCCCTGGGACACTAAGGATCATTGGCCAGTAACCACCATTCTGACAATGATTACTGATTCTGCTCTCTACTGCTGTGAGCCCAGGGGCACGACGCAATTGCCTGTCCATTCAGTATGCCCCTGCTCCAGAGTTTGCCCAAGTTCACTCATTTTAAACAAAAATCACCTCTTCATTTTTTGAACAACTAGGATCACAACATTCACCTTCTTTCAGAACTGCTCAGATGCTTGCTTTGATCGACTCCTGACAGAATTCCTTTCTGACCATCACTTTCTAGTTCGGAAGGCTGAAATTATAACACAGATTGTCTTTTCTGACAGAAGAGAGTAGTACAGCAGACATTGATCAAGTAACAAATTTGATTTTATGGTTGGCTGTTGGTACAGATATACTTTTATTATTCATCACCTTTCACATGCACAAGAAGGATAATCTTTCAACAAACGTCTGCCAAGTCTTCCTGTCACGTGCCATCAGCTCAAGGTCTTTCCATGTCTCCTTCATCCCCTTCATGTCTGTTTCCAGTTCTCTTCTCCATGTGTTCTTGTCTTCCTCTACCAGTCTTACCCTGGGGATTCCAGAACAAGGACTGCCTATGCTATGAGTAGGTTTTCTCACTGTATGTCTTATCTATCTCCAGTGTCTTCTTTACATCTCTGTTCCGCTGGCGCTTCTCTAGTTCATGTCATCAGTTCCATATTAGTGTTCTTGTCGTACCACTTCAATCCTCCTATTCTACGCAAGCATCCATTTATGAAAGTCTGTAGCTTTTACAGACAGACCTAAGACTACAATAAACAGAGTTTCACAAACAAGGAATGTTGATACAAATGTTAAAAATGCAGTTGAATGATCACATTGAGAAGCAAACTCCAGCAAATCTTCCTGGGTTCATTTGTGCAAAATGAGTTAACTCTGGCAGATTTATTAAGCTGTTAAACCAAAGTAAATTATAATAACTGCACTGTTTAATTTTTTTTAATCCAGTGAGCAAAATGTATACCCATGCATGGGAAATTTTATGTAGTATCTATGGGATTATTATTTTTGCAGCTTGTTTGTGCAACAAATTTTAAATGTTCATTAGGGTACAACCATTCAGTTTCTAGAGCCAAACAGGCACACATATAAATAAAACTTATGGCGTTGACTACAATGAAATGGTACTCAAAGTTTTTTGCATTTTGTAACCAACCCTAAATACAATCTAAATTTTTTAGCATACACTTGCTTATCAAAGAAATAATGTTGATTGGTCATTATTGTTAAAATAGGTTTATATTTTCTTGGATATATATCATGGATGATGATGCCATTGTGTACACTGGTGGGTCTGTACTCCATGGTGAGAAATCAAGATGGGGCTTCTCTGCAAGAATAAAGGGCAGGGCCATCACTGAACAGGGCGGAGCTTACATGACAACAACCCAGCATGAGAATGAAGGTAGAGGCAGTTACTGCTGCTCTGAGCTGGCTGTATTGAAAATCCATCAACCAGGGCAGTTATTGTATCAGATTCTCAGTCCATGCTTTGGTATGTCCAAAATGGATGGTTACAGCAGAAATGGAAAACATCCATAGAAGCCTCGAGTCTTCAGGAACTGGTGTGGATCTACTGACAAGACTAGCTGAATCTACTGACAAGACTAGCCTTGAGAGTATCCACAGTGGTGACACTGGATATGGATAAAGGAGAGATACTAAGGACAATTAATGATCACCTGTTAGAGAATGATGCTGCAATAGATAAATCGACAAGGCAAAGACTGTTGCAATTCTGCATCAAATGTAAGACTCGCAGGAATGGACATATGAGAGGATGGGCCCATCGCGTGTACAACCATTGTGCTACAGGAATAGTTATCATTCATACCCTTCGACATTTGCTGAGGGAGACTGAGCACCTATGGGTTTGCCTGAGTGCAATGATGTTGATTCTGATTAACGATAACAATACATTTTCTTTCCTTCCTGTACTTTGCTCTTTTTTTTTTTTTAAATTTATGTTAATAAGCATATCAAACCTTTTTTCTATCATCATTAATTGCTGATGGTTTTAACTTTAAAATAAGTAGTATGTTCTTTTTATTTATTCTTTTTTTTAAATATAGAATATATCTGATTTAATTATGCTTGTGTTACGTAAGTAATTGCTTCAGTTTCACATTTACAGAATGTAATCAGAGACAAACATGAAGAGAGCTATGAATAAACTGTATTGTTTGTCAATACAGAAATTCTCTTTGAGCTTGGTGTCACTAATTCAAGACTGAAAGTTTATTCCTATCATTTATGCTGTGGTATTTAAGTGTCAGTAGCAGCTGCACCATCCAATATTCATAATTTTTTGTTGCCTTAATTCTTTTAGGCTATTGAGAAGTACTCATGATTAAACTACCTAAAAAATTAGATCTGGACTCGCACACTTACAAATCTCACACATAGAAACACACACACATGTATAATTAAAATTGACAACTGGACCACATTGTGTGGTCCAGCTGCTATTCCACAATTACCTTTGTCAGTTTTTTGTTGTTTTTTTTTTTTTAAATAAAATTTTGCCTCTTTTTTTTTGTTCAGAAGAATAAATAAATATATTTATAAATATATATATAGAGAGAGAGAGAGAGAGAACTATCTCATGGAAGGATAGATTGACAAATGTGGAGGTGCTTTCATTCACTGGCCTTCAGAGCATACGTGCCTTGCTTAGGCATCACAGATTACACCATATGGAAGATGATCATGTCTCCATTTTCCATGGACAACAGGCAGATGCCAAAAGAACCACAGGGCAACCACAGCAGAAGTTCAAAGACGTAAGGCAAGAGAGACATGAATATACTGAATATAAATCCATCATTCTGGAAGAATGAAACTGCTCATACCTCTCCACAAGAAGGCAAAATCCTCCAGGGGGGAAAAAAAGTAGGTACATCTGCAGATTTTTGCAAGAGAAATACTAAAAATATTCTGTTAAACATTTACGAAACTCCAAATATGCCAAAACACTTTAATTCCACAACAGCAGAGGATGTTACCTACTATCATAATTCCAAAAGAGCAGAAACAGACTGGCATACAAGCAGATATACTGGCCAGATATTACCACAGTGTTATTTCCAGGAAAAATCTAGGACGAACAGAAAACAATGGAAGAGTAATTCTTTGAAAGGTGCAGGGCCATCTTAACATTGTAGGTCCTGAACATAGCAATGAACTGGGCCCCTACTCACCCAAGGGAATAAATATGATGTCTTATGAACAATATGACAGCATCCCAGCATGGGGCCCCTAAAATCGTGGGGCCCCTGGGCACTGCCCAGTGTGCCCATGCCTTAAGATGGCACTGGCAAAGTGTAATGAAGAGATGCTTGAAAATATAGAAGATTTATTACATTTAACTGCAGATATCACAGTAGAGGAAGTAGAAAATGCAATGAAGGAAAAACTCTGATAAACTCAGGACAGGAGCTATGAAATAAATAAGAAAGTACCAAAACGTTTCTTATGAACATCTCATTTTAACTTTCTGGTTATTAGTTTTATTGTTCTCCATATTCTGGAGAATTATAACATGTTTCCTAATGCAGTAAGAGCTCCTCTTGCCTTTTGTATTCTTTTATTTTGATGTCATGGTCTGTTCCTCCAGCTTTGTATTTCTGTCAAGATATACGTGCATGTCTGATTGCAGTCATGGTCTGTTCCTCCAGCTCTGTATTTCTGTCAAGATATATGTGCATGTATGATTCCAGTCATGGTCTGTTCCTCCAGCTTTGTATTTCTGTCAAGATATATGTGCATGTATGATTCCAGTCATGGTCTGTTCCTCCAGCTTTGTATTTCTGTCAAGATATACGTGCATGTCTGATTGCAGTCATGGTCTGTTCCTCCAGCTTTGTATTTCTGTCAAGATATATGTGCATGTATGATTCCAGTCATGGTCTGTTCCTCCAGCTTTGTATTTCTGTCAAGATATATGTGCATGTATGATTCCAGTCATGGTCTGTTCCTCCAGCTTTGTATTTCTGTCAAGATATATGTGCATGTATGATTCCAGTCATGGTCTGTTCCACCAGCTTTGTATTTCTGTCAAGATATATGTGCATGTATGATTCCAGTCATGGTCTGTTCCTCCAGCTTTGTATTTCTGTCAAAATATATGTGCATGTATGATTCCAGTCATGGTCTGTTCCTCCAGCTTTGTATTTCTGTCAAGATATATGTGCATGTATGATTCCAGTCATGGTCTGTTCCTCCAGCTTTGTATTTCTGTCAAGATATATGTGCATATATGATTCCAGTCATGGTCTGTTCCTCCAGCTTTGTATTTCTGTCAAGATATATGTGCATGTATGATTCCAGTCATGGTCTGTTCCTCCAGCTTTGTATTTCTGTCAAGATATATCTTCTTCTTTGATCCTTAGCCGCCGACTGTCAAAGCAGTCAGTGGCCATTACGCCTGGTGGCGTCTTGTAGGGCAACAACAAATTGATTCCACTTTGCTCGGTCGGTGGCCATCCTTCGTACAGTGCCCCAACTCTGGTTCATTCTTTGCATCTCAGCCTCCACAGTCCTCCACCAAGTTGTTTTTGGTCGGCCTCTCTTTCGTTTTCCTTCAGGGGTCCATAGCATAGCTGTTCTTGTGATGGCATCGGGGTCTCTTCTGAGGACATGGCCAACCCAGCTCCAGCGTCTGAAAGCTATGATGGTGTGCATGTCCTCTTGCTTGCTCAGAGTAAGCAGATCTTGGTTGGTGATGATATTCGGCCAAAAGATTCGGAGAATTTTTCTTAGGCATGTTGTGTGAAAAGAGGACAATTTCGACATTTCCTTCTCTGTAACTCTCCAGCTCTCTGCGCCATAGAGAAGCACAGAAAGCACACAGCTCTGATATAATCCTAATTTTGTGCTTGTGCTGTACTGAGAGGACTTCCAGATGTTGTTTAGACTAAAGAAGGCAGTTCTTGCTTTGTTCATTCTGTTGTTGATGTCTTTGCTTGCTCCGCCGTCTGGTGTTACTATGCATCCTAGGTATGTGAAGGCATCTGTCTGTTCCAGTTGCTGATTCCTTACTGATATGGGCTCAGGGCTGCTCACATTGAGCGTCATGACCTCTGTCTTCTTTAGGTTGATGTTCAAGCCCACCTGCAGGCTATACTTATTAAGTCTATCCGTTTTTTCCTGGATGTGTTGATGTGAATGTGCTAGCAGTACAATGTCATCTGCATATTCCAGATCTTCCAATGTAGAAAATGTAGTCCATCTTATTCCTCTTGGATTGCCCTCTGTTGTCTGGCGCATCACCCAGTCTATGACTGTTAAAAATAGAGTGGTTGATAAGGGGCATCCCTGTCGTACTCCTGTCTTCACTTCAAAGGTTAGGTTGCTCTGCCCAGTGCTGCATGTAAAGTTGGCATAAAGGCTTTTTATGATTGACGCTATGCAGCTTGGAATTCCATAAGCCCTCAGTATTTTCCATAAACTTTCCCTATGTATACTGTCAAAAGCCTTTTCAAAATCAACGAAATTAATGTACAACTGTCTTTGCCATTCTGAGCACTGCTCTATAATGTTCCTGAGGGTAAATATATGATCTACACATCATCTGTTCTTTCTAAATCCTGCTTGTTCTTTTCTCAGTTTGTGGTCTACTGCTTTTGAGATTTTCTGTATAATTATCCTGCCTAGTATTTTGCTGGGAACTGAGAGAAGAGTTATTCCTCTCCAATTATTGCAGTCTGCAAGATCTCCCTTCTTGGGCAATTTGACAATTATTCCTTTTCTCCACTCTGTTGGTGTTGTCCCTGTTTTGCAGACTTGTGCAAATTGTGGTTTTAATAGTTCTGCTGCTAGCTCGGGGTCTGTCTTAAATAGCTCTGCATTTAAGTTATCATGACCAGGAGCTTTTCCATTCTTTAACCCTTTGATTGCTGTTATGATTTCTTCTTTTCGTGGGATGTCTGTATTAACATCTAGATCATTTTCAGCCTCAGGAACATTCAATTGTGTCTCTGGTGGTTCCTTATTCAGAGTTTCTCTGAAATGCTCTGCCCATCTTGTTTCCTGTCTCTCTACTGTCGTGATGAGATTTCCGTGCTTATCTCTTACTAATGTAATATTGTTTGCACCTCATTTTCCACTGATGATTTTAGTTATTTTGTATACTGTGCTTTGTTCATTTCTCAGTGCTGCCTCTTCTGCCTGTCTTGCAAGGTCATCCAGAAATGTCCTTTTGTTCGCACGGGTTTGAAGTTTAACTTCCTTGTCCAGCTGACTGTACTGTTCACTATATATTGCCTTTAATCTAGGAGACTTAGCTTCTGTTTTCTTTCTTTTCATTTCCTTTCTCTTCGCTATGGTGTTTAGTATATCTGGTGTTATCCAGTCTTGGCTCTTTCTTTCCTGGAATCCCAAGCATGACTTGCTGCTTTCCTTGTATATTGTTGAGATGGTGTTGAATCTCTGGTCAACATCATTGGTCTCTGTTCTTTCCTGGCTTTTGATAATCTCATATCTTCTCTTTACGTCGACCACGAAAGCTTTTCTGGTGAGGGGATCCTTCAGTTTCGTGATGATGTATCTTTTCTGTTTGACTGCAACTGGTCGAGCAGCTCTGAGTTTCACTTTCAGTCTTGCTACTACTAGGTGATGATCACTTCCCACATCTGCGCCTCTTCTTACTTTCACGTCTTGTAGTGCATGTCTCCATCTGCCATTGATCATTATGTGATCTATCTGGTTTGTCAAGATATATGTGCATGTATCATTCCAGTCATGGTATGTTCCTCCAGCTTTGTATTTCTGTCAAGATATACCTGCATGTATGATTCCAGTCATGGTCTGTTCCTCCAGCTTTGTATTTCTGTCAAAATATATGTGCATGTATGATTCCAGTCATGGTCTGTTCCTCCAACTTTGTATTTCTGTCAAGATATATGTGCATGTATGATTCCAGTCATGGTCTGTTCCTCCAACTTTGTATTTCTGTCAAGATATATGTGCATGTATGATTCCAGTCATGGTCTGTTCCTCCAGCTTTGTATTTCTGTCAAGATATATGTGCATGTATGATTCCAGTCATGGTCTGTTCCTCCAGCTTTGTATTTCTGTCAAGATATACCTGCATGTATGATTCCAGTCATGGTCTGTTCCTCTAGCTTTGTATTTCTGTCAAGATATATGTGCATGTATGATTCCAGTCATGGTCTGTTCCTCCAGCTTTGTATTTCTGTCAAGATATACATGCATGTATGATTCCAGTCATGGTCTGTTCCTCCAGCTTTGTATTTCTGTCAAGATATACATGCATGTATGATTCCAGTCATGGTCTGTTCCTCCAGCTTTGTATTTCTGTCAAGATATATGTGCATGTATCATTCCACATCTTATTGGGATTAATGTTAAAATTTTGTTGCTTCACATTTCTACAGTGGTGGGGTAGCCTACCCCATGCTCAACCCTCCTTTGTTGCCTTTTATGACATGCCTGTCAGGTAACAGCGTTACTAATTTTTGCTCCCCTTTCCAGCACTGGTAACAAATACATCTTCACAAGAATAGAAAGTACATCTTAGAGCAGAGGTTCCCAATCTGTGGTATGTGGAATATTTGGTAAAATACCTATTTTAATTATCCTGTTAAAATATTCAAAAAGTAAGTGGTCATGAAAAAAACCAAAAAAAGGCATGAATTGGAGAGAGAACTGCCAATTGTGGTCTCGATCAAATCCAAAGGCTAAGGAAGGCAACCAGACATAAATGCCTGTTGAAATCAGATACACTGGGCCACAGGCCTAATGAAACTGCAACCTACACCACTTGATGATGATGTAATTAAAGACATATTGCCATCACCAGTACCATTCCTGGAAAAACTCTTTGAAATGACCTCAAGCTGACTGACCAGTTTTTTTTTTTTTAAATATTCAAATAGACAAGAGTTAACGAAGATGAAACTCAAAGCAAGAAACAAACTGGAAGATGAACATAAGATGCAAATATATGTTTCAAAAACTGTGCCGAAAATAAAACTGTTGGTTGAAAAGAAAACAGTCAAGGATCACACTAAATCATTTGACTATGTTATGATAAACATGTAACTACTTTATGATACCAAAAATATTATGTGCCAGTAGTTTTCTTCATGATAAATGAATTAATGTATTTATTTATTTTCTCCTGTGCACATACTTTGGTAAATTATAGATTTTATTTCTGATCATTTTGAATAGGGGGTAGTGTAAAGTTTGCTAAAAGCCAGGGGGTACTGAGACCGAAATAGGCTGGAAACCACTGTCTTAGAGGAAACTTGTAGCACAAGTATAATTCTAATCTTGGTGTAAGCTGTGATGAACTATCTTTGATAAAACTTGTAGCACAAGTATAATTCTAATCTTGGTGTAAGCTGTGATAATGAACTATCTTTGAGGAAACTTGTAGCACAAGTAGAATTCTAATCTTGGTGTCGGCTGTGATGATGAACTATCTTGGAGGAAACTTGAAGCACAAGTAGAATTCTAATCTTGGTGTAAGCTGTGATGATGAACTATCTTTGAGGAAACTTGTAGCACAAGTAGAATTCTAATCTTGGTGTCAGCTGTGATGATGAACTATCTTTGAGGAAACTTGAAGCACAAGTAGAATTCTAATCTTGGTGTAAGCTGTGATGATGAACTATCTTTGAGGAAACTTGTAACACAAGTATAATTCTAATCTTGGTGTAAGCTGTGATAAAGTGTCTTAGAGAAAACTTGAAGCACAAGTAGAATTCTAATCTTGACATAGGCTGTAATGAAGTGTCTTAGATGAAACTTGTATCACAAGTAGAATTCTAATCTTGGTGTGGGCTGTGATGAAGTGTCTTATAGGAAACTTGTATCACAAGTAGAATTATAATCTTGATGTAGGCTGTGATGATGAAGTAAGTAATAATGGAGGTAATGTTGACAATGTGGATTCTGATATAAATAATGCTCAGAATTTTGTTGATGAAATTGATTCTGGTGAAGACTGAAGTGCAAACAATGAGAAATAGATATTGCTGTTGTATCAATAGTATTGTTCATAATATAAATGCTTACTGATGAAGATTGATGTTGCTGCTGATGATGGATAATGATGATGATAATACATGTTGCTACTGAGGATGATGGATGATGGTGCTACTGAGGATGATGATGATGGATGATGGTGCTACTGAGGATGATAGTTATGGATGATTTTGTTGATGAAGATAGTTATGGATGATTTTGCTGAGGATGATAATGATGGAAAATGTTGCAGAGGAAGATAATGATGGACTATGTAGCTGAGGAAGATCATGGATGATGTTGCTGAGGAAGATAATGATGGATGATGTATCTGAGGATGATAGTGATGGATGATTTTACTGAGGATGATAATGATGGATAATGTTGTTGAGGAAAATAATGATGGATGGTGTTGCTGATGATAATGATGTGTGATGCTATTGATGATAGTGATGATGAATGTTGATGTTATGATGATTATGGATGATGATGGGTGATGCTGCTTTTGATTATGATGATGATGGGTGATGCTGCTTTTGATTATGATGATCTTAGATGATGATACTGCTGCTTCTGAATAGACCAGTGATGGGTGATACTGCTGCTAAACATGATGATGTTGGGCAATGCTAATGATGATGGATGATTATGCTACTACTGGTGATGGATGATAATATTGATGATGGATAATGATGGGGCTGAGAATGGTGATGATCATGATTTATGATGATATGGCTGCCTATGATGGATTATGATGATGCTGATAGATAATGAGAAGCAGATATAGCTGTTGTATCAATAGCATTGTTCATAATGTCAGCGTTTATGATGGATGATGATGATAGATGAATGATGTTGCTGATGTAAATAATGGATGATGACATTGATAATAATAGTGATGGATGATGATGTTGCTGCTGATTATGATGGTGGATATTGCTGCTGATTATGATGATGGATATTGCTGCTGGTTATGATGGTGGATATTGCTACTGCTGATTATGAGATTGAATGATGCTGCTCATGATGATGATGGACTGTGCTGCTATTGAATTTTGCTGCTGCTGCTGATTATGGTGATGAAGCTGCTTATTATAATGATAGGTGATGATGAAGCTGCTGATATTGATGATGGTGCTGCTGATTATGATAGGTGATGATGATGCTACTGATTATAATGATTGATGTTGGTGCTGCTGATTGTGTTGATGATAATGCTGCTAATTATGATGAAAGGTGATGATGCTGCTAATTATGATGTTAATGCTACTGCTGGTTTTGATGATTGATGATGGTGCTACTGATTGTGATGATGATGGATGATAATGCTACTGATTATGATGATAATGCTGCTGATTATGATGATGAGTGTTGATGTTGCTGCTGATTATGAACGATTCATAATGCTACTGATGATTATGATGATAGGTGATGATGCCACTGCTGATTATGATGATAGGTGATGATGCTGCTGATTATGATGATGATTGATGATGCTGCTGGTTTTGAGGATGATTGATGATGGGGTGGCTGATTATGATGATTAATGATGATGGTAATGTTGCTGATTATGATGATGATTGGTGATGCTGCTGCTGATTATGATGACAGTTGATGATGCTACTGCTGATGGTGATGATAAGTGATGATGCTACTGCTGATTATGATGATAGGTGATGCCATTGTTGATGATGATGATAGGTGATGATGCTACTGCTGATTATGATGATATGTGATGATGCTGCTGAGTATGATGATGATTGATGATAATGCTGCTGATGATAATGCTGCCAATTATGATGATGATTAGTAATGCTGCTGTTGATTATGATGACAGTTGATGCCACTGCTGATGATGATGACAGTTGATGATGCTACTGTGGGATATGATGATAGGTGATGATGCTGCTAATTATGATGATTGGTGATGCTGCTGGTTTTGATGATTGATGATGGTGCTGCTGATTGTGATGATGATGCTGCTGATTGTGATGATACTGCTGCTGATTGTGATGATACTGCTGCTGATTGTGATGATAGATTGTGATGATACTGTTGCTGATTGTGATGATACTACTGCTGATTGTGATGATACTACTGCTGATTATGATAGGTGATGGTGCTGGTTATGATAATAGTTTATGATGCTTCTGATTATAATGATGATGGATGATCATGCTGCTGCTGATTATGATGATAGATGCTTCTGATTATAATGATGATGGATGATCATGCTGCCACTGATTATGATGATAGCTGATAGTACTACTGCTGATTAAGATGATGCTGATTATGATGGATGATGGAGCAAATACTGATTATAATGATTGCTGATGATTATGCTGCTGCTGATTAGACTGATGATCAATGATGCTGCTGCTTTGTATGATGATGTTGGGCAAAGATGATGATGATGATGGATGTTTATGCTGCAGCTGGTGATGGATGATACTGATGATGATGGATAATGATGGTGCTTAAAATAATTATGATAATCATTATGTCTGATGATGATGCTGGTGTTGATGAATTATGATGATGCTGATAGACAATGAGAAGTAGATATTGCTGTTGTATCAATAGCTTGCTGATGAGGGATGATGATGATAATGGTTGATGAATGATAATAGTGATTAATGATGATGCTGATGTTGATAATGATCTATGATCCTGCTGCTGACTATTGATGATGATGAATCATGCTGCTGCTAATTAAACTGATGATGAGTGCTGCTAATTATGATGATTTTGGACAATGCTGATGTCAATAGATGATAAAATTGATAATGGTGGATAATGATGCTTCTGAGAATGATGATAATTATGGTGATGGTCATAATGGACGATGATGCTGCTGCTCATGATTATTGGTGCTGCTGATGATGGTGCCAGATGATGAAGCTGATACATGGGATGATAATGGTGACAGATGGTAATGCAGGTGACTGATGATAATGATGATGATTGATATATATCGATGTCATTTGATTGTTATCATTGATGATGATTCTTCTTTTTCATCGTCCACTCACAAATAACCACATCTATCTCTCTTACAAAGTTCGTCTCAGGCTTCTCTCATCACTATACAGATTCTCCCTCAACTGGGTTGGAGATAGTCATGCTGTCACTCTGCTCCTCTTGTGGATCCCAGCTTGTAAGCCTTGGATAGCAGTTCATCTAGGAGAAGGATAACTCTGATTTCAAACCACCTGCGGCCTTGCAGGCAGGCTGGAGACAGCCAGAGGCTAAGGAAAGCAAACCTGAATAAAAATGCTGCTGAAATCGGATGTGTCGGACCGAAATGTGCACATATCACAGCCCAGCTGTAAACTACGACACAACGAATTTTTCGCTCAAAACACAAATCGAGATGATGATATCGACGATGGTTAATGATCTTGAAGATGATGAGTAACTTTTTTTTTCCTTGATTAAGACGACGTATGCAGCAAATGTGACAAGCCGTCCACGGATGAATGTATACCCGGTGATGTCACCATTATTGGCATCAACATCACCGTAGCAAACACTCACCAAGCACAACCGCCATTAGTATTCTCTGTGGTAGTCGTTCAGGTACATTTTAATGATGTGGTGTATGATTGATGAACTACCGATGAGTGTAAATGTGGCACTAATAAAAGGGAATCCTGAACATCTGCTTCAAAGATTCACACCATATGAGGAACATAAAAAGCACATATGGCTGTCACCAATACGATTATCGGAAAACTATGGAAATGCAAATAGCCTGAAACTGACAATTGTTTTTTTGAAAATATTCAAGTAGATGTCTGAGAGTGTACGAAGAAGAAGAATAATGTGAGGGGTCGGGGCGCAAGGATTGATGTTTGCTTAAGAAGTTACGATTTAGACAGGAGTGAATAGGGGGTGGGGGGGGTGGGGGGGGGGGTTGGGACAGGAAATGAGTTTGTAGAGAGAGGTAGTGGCAACGTTAGTACCAGATGATATTAAAGATTACATCAGTTGATTGACGGTTGAAAGATGTCTTGGATTATTCCTTAGAAGTTTGTATTAGCTTACGAGAGAATGGATAAATAGTGAGATTGGTGGATGTGTGTGTGGGAAGAAGGAGAAGGTATGTGAATGATGAGTGGGATAGAAGGATAACTGGAATAATGATGATGTTGACGACCATAATAACTATGACAATGTGACTATGACAATGTGACTATGACAATGGCAATGTGACAATGACAATGTGACTTAGACAATGGGTTCAGCTTAAGCTTAGTGAAGCTTCAATAAAAAGCAAATGTAACACATATACAACCATTGAAACAAAGAAAGAAAGAAACCCGAGGCTTGTAAACAGTAAACTATAAACATAAATTGGGGTAATTTCCTAATACTCGTGGCTTAACGCTTAGCAGTGGATATGTGTATAATATTTGTAGTTTCGTACCATTTACACATTATACACATATTCACTGTTGGGCGTTCAGCCATGAGTATTAGGAAATTACCAAGGTATGCTCAAGAAACTCGTAAATAGAAATAGGTAAAAAACTAGACAACAAAAAAGTAACACAAGTGACAGGCTTACCGGGGCATCGAACCCAGGGCCATCCGGACGAAGTGTGTCATGTCCCACACGTCATCTCATCTTAGACGTCTGCCTTTACATGAGCAGCAGATCTGGTAAATGAAGATCTATGGATAAACTTCATCTCCTGTCCCCTCCCTCTCTCTCAATCCTTCCAGTTTTTAAGATAACAGAAAGACTAAACCTTTCACGTGAACAAGCTCACTAGATTGTACATACACGCTGGACTGAGTGAAATGTAATCACAAACAATGTTTGTATATCCTAATATCCACGTGATGCCATGGGTGTGGAAACAAGGGGACTGTAATCCTATAGCCATTACAGCCATAGGGGAGGGAAGTATTAGAGACTTTGCCTACACCAATTATCAGCTTTGTGTGCGATTTGGGGGGGGGGGGGCGGGGGGGGGTGGGGGGGGAGAACCTATTTCCTTCCTCGCCGCCTCTGCTTTCCCAAACTAAGAGCAAAGTAGGAAGGGTCGGAAAGGGGCAATGAAAAATGGTTGAATAAAAATTAAATTGGCTAATGTTTAAGAAAGAGGCTTTCCAGATATATTGAGATATCATGGGTTACTAATGAGGTCTTTGCATGGGGGGGCTGACAGCCTTCGTATGTTCAACTAATTGATACAGGAACCACCGCTGCAAGAGTATGTGAATGTTATTTGCTGGTTTCCTACAAGCGGGCCAGTTTTAGTGATGTCCCCCATGCTCCTTGGGGAGCGAGAAAGAAAATGATAATAATGATGAGGACTATCCGCAGGAGTGAGTGGAGTGAGTGAGTGGAGTGAGTGAGTGGAGTGAGTGAAGGAGTTTTAACTGAAGGTGGGTTTGATAAGCTTCAAAGTGTTGAGTTTGATGATTGAATAAATGAATGGAGTGAGTTTTTTTTGTGTTTTTTTTTTTTTTGTCGTAAGTCCGCTATTACTCGAGGCGAAGTCTCTGGTTAATATGTCTAACCTGAGACTGATTTTACGTGAGTATCCCTTTTTTCCCTGTACAATGAGTGAATGACTGAGTGAATTTGTGAGTGAGTGCGCAAATGAAAAAAAAAATAGTCATTCGGTTAAGAGGTAAGTGATTGACTGGGATCGTCCACATATGACGTCACGCAGTGAGGGGGAGGGGGGTAAAAATGTTTGTGACGTTGTGTGACGATAGGGTGGAGACGGTGAGAACAAATGTGACGTCACAGAAAATGTACGAGTCACACTCCCTTCTTTCATAAATTATGTTTCTACTTTTATCCGCAATAAAACTCCCTCGTGGACGACTTATATTAATATTATAACCTCAGCTAAAATATGAAATAACTAGCAACAACCCGCCAAAATTGGCAGGTTTTTAATTATATTGTGTTGTTTCTGTTAAACGTATTACATTGCTGCTTCTTCTATAATCTCGCTTGCATGCTGCTTTTTCTATAATCTCGCTTGCTCGCTGTGAATGACGCGATCGTCTCTTCATTTTAGCCATCTTATCATGTTGATCCATAATAATAAGTCTGCAATACTTTAAATTAAAATTTTGTCTTGAAGAAACCATCCAAAAACTTGCATTTTTAAGAAAAATGATGAGTTAAATCCGTTACACGAATGAAACTGGACAGAAGAGTATCTTGATTGTCAGTTGATTTCATCTGCATCTCCGCACCTTCCTGTCTCCAGTTCAAGTTGTTGGCTTCTTTCCATAATCAAACTGTTTGCTCGCTGTGAATGGCGCGATCGACTCTTCCTTTTTAGCCATCTTATCATTTTCATCCATAATAATAAGTCTGCAATACTTTAAATTAAAATTTTGTAATGAAACTGGACAGAAGAGTATCTTGATTGTCTGTTGATTTAATGCACACCGTCACACTTTTCTATTGTCGCGAAAGTATATATAAGAGGAAACAATACAATTATTGTCTAACTTTCAACCACAGTTGTACCCCCTTAGCTGTGGTTGAAAGTGAATGTACTCTCTCGAAAATAGAAAAAAGTGCGCAAATGACGGTGTGCAAAATGTGACTGACCGACCGAAGTACGTACGGCGGGAATTATGGTATTGGATTGTTATAAGCCTGTTTAATTAAACACTATTTTATTTAAAAGATAATTGTGTCTGCACTAATTAAAAGTTAAAAATGTTGCCAAGGAATTGGCTCTTCTGTACATAACCGTATATAAGATAAAAGGCAAATACCCAGCTTTGAAAATTGAGATAAAACAAAGATGTCAGTAACGCTAAGGGATGTAACTTTGGTTGAAAGTTAGACATTAATTGTATTGTTTCCCTTATACTGTATGTACTTTCCCGGAAATAGTAACACTCGACAAAGAAAAGTATGCAAATGACGGTGTGCACAAAAATATTTATAGAATGTGTGATCACATATACACACATTGGGATCCTCGCTGCTGCTACGTAGTTCGTGTACTGTGGTGATGAACAGTGGTTTTTAAAAAATACTTTTGAATAAGTAAAATTGCCGTTAGGTATTGATGCTTTTGAATTTAATTTCCGTCTTATGACGGGCTTTTACACTAGTTATGTAATAAGAATACAGAAGGCTAGAGGAGATTTCTCTGGATTCGGAAATATAATGAAATAAAAAACGCCAAGTCCAACACAAAAATCAGAACCAATTCAAATGTCAAGTCAGGTCTATTGTACGGCTCTGAACATGGAGAACAAAAACAACTAAAAAGCTTCAGACTTTTATAAATGGGGGAAAAAACGTTGTCTCATAGCAAATACAGCCGTAGAGGAGTGAAGTGTTAGATACTTCACTATACTAGGTCAAGCTTCCAGAGGTGGGAGTAACAAATTTCCTTATTCGCTATCTTTGTCTTTCTTAACCCAAGAACAGAGTCAGGTATTCATTTATAGCTAGGTAGACTGTAGCGTGACACCTGCTACCTTTGCCGCGACAGGCCTGCGCTCTAACCACAGATGCTCTGATAAATAGCTGCTTGCTTAAAATAACAGGGGGGAGCCGCGCTAGCAACACCGCTCTGGCGACCTGGTGATACAGGATCAAACCCGGGCGACGGCATTTGAGGATTTTTCGTCGACCGGGATTTGGACTGGATTAACTCGAGACCTGGCGAGGACATTTGAAGCAGTGTCGTCGACCAGGGACTGGCGGCTCCTGAGCCGACCCAGCTGCAATGGGTACCTCCGAAATCGGCGAGTATTTGCCTGAATGGCGAGGGACACCTGTCTCTGTACAAGAAATAAAGGGATACTCACGTAAAATCAATGTCAGGTTAGACATAAATAATAACCTGACATTTCGCCTCGAGTATTAGCGGGCGTACGAAAAAAAAAAAAAATAACAGGATTGTAGTGGCATGACAAGATCACTGGTGTGGAATTTATGACACGAACCAGACAAGTACCAGAAGAACAAGACACGAGATGAGGACGCTGAAGATGGATAAGACAAACATTGAGCAAACCTGCTGATAGCTTAAGCTTTTCCTGGCAGTCCTGGTTGTGGAATCCATAGGGCTAAGAGAACAAGGGGGAAGACCAAGCAATACACAGAGAAGAGAACTGGTGACAGACTTGAAGGGGGTGAAGAACATATGGAAATACCTTCAGCTGATGGCACAGGACGGGAAGACTGTGCATAAAACATATGGTCCTTAGGGAGTTGAAAGGTTAGGATGAGGTTGATGATGATGATGATGAGGTTGATGATGGCTACAGTTGACTAATTTACGTTCGTTTACGTTGTTTTTCAGTGTTAAATAGGGATTTTTTTTTTTGGGGAGGGGGGGGGGAGAGAAGAGATTCGTGACGTCACGTAAGGGCGTCTGGGTTTTAGTGACGAAATGTGACAAGAGGAGGGTTTAAAAAGTGACGTCGTATATGGAGGAGCCCACGATAGAGTAAAGTAAACAATGGGGTGAACGACAGAATGGATGGAGTAATTAGTAAATGAGTGGTTTTTTTTTCTTAACCAGCGGCCCTTGGGCTTTCAGCCCTTCGGCCCAATGACATGTTGCGAGGCTGGGGAACCTGTGGACTTTCCTTCCAGCCCGGTCAAGAGCTTCGCTCCTTCCCATCCACAGAGGGTTTATCTCAGGAGCCGTTCAGGTTATTCAGTCAAAATCCCGGTATGACACTGCTTCAAATGCTCACGCCCGGGCTTGAACCTTGAACACCTGATCGGCAGCGGGATGTGGTAACCATTACACCAGCGCGGCTCCTAGTAAATGAGTTAATTTGAGTGAATGAGTGATCGTTTGTTGTCAACTTACATTGTAAATGAGGATGTACGTAGGGCTGGTAACTTCATCATGTAAAAAAACTACCACATAACCCACCTCTGCAAGAGAACATAAAGTACTTTGGCGCAGGGAGTTAACTGCAGCAGTAGTTTGTGATCCTAACGCTAGTAACAGAGGTCAAAATATACTAGCCGCCATTAAAAACGCATCGAAATCGTGACATGTTTTCACTGTTGAAATGTTTATGCAAGTGAGCGATTTTCAAACCCCGAAAGTGTGCAAGTGCTGAAGTTCATGTATTCCCACTTTACTGTCGATGTGAATGAGATGTTTACTTCAAATTTTGCCTGCTTCACGTGCAAAACAAGGTTATTGATAAATTCTGGCTTTATTAAAAGTCGAATCACATTGAAATTTGGCACACGCATTAGTCAAGTTTCAGCGAGTAAAAAGCCATTATCTGTTTTCATCGAAAGAAAGTCTGTTAATGTTTTTGCCATGCCTCCACTGTCGTCACAAGAGCGATGGCAAGCTGTTGGTATGCTCAGCGGCGGAATGGCGACCAGAGAAGTTGCCAGACATTTCAATTGTGACCAGTCCACTATAGTGAAGCTGAACCAGTGATTTCGGGCGACAGGTACCACCAATGACCGTCCCAGGCTTGGTCAACCTCGTGTAACAACACTAGCTCAAGATCGCCAAATTCTATTGTTACATCTGCGCAATCGCTTCCAAACAGCAACTCAGACAGCAGCTCATACACCTGGCACTCCGAGACTTGTCAGCGCAAACACTGTGCGACGGAGACTTCGCGCCGCTGGCTTGCAAAACAGACGTCCCAACATCGGTCCTATCCTTACTACTAGTAATACTAGACGTCACCGGACCAACAGACTGGCTTGGGCCCTACTAAATATTCGTCGTCCAAGGGCGGGATGGAGATCAACAATGTTCTCCGATGAAAGCCGGTTTAATGTCTCCTTTGCTGATAGGAGAAATCGCGCCTGGCGTCGTCCTGGAGAAAGATATCCGATGCGTGTGTAACAGTAGAATGGGGAAAAAAAACAAACACAAATAGTAATACGTCTTACAAGGAGAAAGGACAGGAAAAACCTACGTTGCGGCCACAAGGCCTTCGTCTGGGACAAAGAAACAAAACAGCAGGGAAAGAAAGAAAATGAGAATTAAGTAGAGAACAGGTGAATGAATTGAAAGTAAGAGAGGAGATAAAAGTGAAAAGTGAGCAAACAGGTAGACAATGCAGTCAGTTATGGGTTATGATATAAGTATATCGGCCTTCACGTGTGGCTCAATTTGAGCCCGGCGGAACTGTTTCCACTGACGGGAGAAGGGGCAAATGCGAGCGACTGGCGCCTTAAAACCAGCAGCTTCGGGCAGATAGGGCTCGTGATCCTTGGTTGGTAGCTTATCTAAGAGAAGGAACTCTGAATTCAAACCACCGCTGCCTTGCGGGAATATCCATTTGTGGAATTGGCTTCGGGAGTAAACCCTGAGGATAAAACCGGAGTCGGAGTCCCTAAGGCAGTCTAATGTCGATTCGACATTATTCTGGCAACTCCTGCGACATGGCTGGTACCAAACTGTATCGGCTACTGCCGTTCCTTTGGATCTACCGGCTGTGTGGAGAGGGGGAACATGCTGCATGGGCAACAGCTTGATCTCCATATAACTGTGCCCAAGCTCGCGCCCTGGAGAGGACACTCCAGCTTCACCCTATAGGTATCGGCAAAACACGGGAAGTAGCAGTTACCGGTTATAAGCATTTTGCCTAATTGGCGTAGGGCATGGCGCCAGGGGCTACTTCCGACAGTGGGAGAGGTTCAAGGATCTCACTGGACAGCTACCGCCCGCTTCAAGCTGGGCAGCCCCCAGTCAATAAGGTGTTGTCCCGCCACTGTCTGCTTTCCCCATTGGGTGCATGGGGATTAGGGTCAAACCCGAACTGTGGACAGAAAATTTTGCACCAAGCAATTATCGAAAAAAAAAAAATAAGCAAACTCTCAGATTGGGATGCTGGAACGTCCGGGCTATGTTGACTGGACTATCCGAAAACCTACAGGATGTAAACGATGTAAGAAAGACAGCCATAATTAATGATGAGCTTAAACGACTTCAGGTGGATATAGCTGCACTTCAGGAAACGCGCCTGGCGGGCTCTGGAATGGTGAGCGAGAAGGACTACACATTTTATTGGCAAGGGAAAGATCTTGATAAAGCTAGAGAACACGGAGTAGGTTTTGCGGTCAAAAAATCGCTAACTAAAATGGTTGAACCAGGCGAGAATGGATCAGAACGCCTGTTAACGCTCCGCCTGCAAACTAGCACAGGTCCCATCACCCTTGTCAGTGTGTATGCTCCTACTCTGTACTCTGCCTCAGAAGCTAAAGATGAGTTCTACGAGAATCTAGCAGCAGTAATCAAAAGCATACCTAGGCAAGAACAGCTTGTTCTCCTGGGTGACTTTAACGCTAGAGTGGGTGCCGATAATGTTTCATGGCCTTCATGTCTGAGCAGGTTTGGTATTGGCAAGATGAATGAAAATGGACAACGGCTCTCAGAGTTGTGCGTCCACCATGACCTCTGCGTGACCAACACCTACTTTCAGACAAAACCCCAGCATAAGGTGTCATGGAGACACCCACGATCCAAGCACTGGCACCAACTTGACCTGATTCTCGTCAGAAGGCCACTCCTCAGGTCTGTGCTCTCCACGCGCTCGTACCATAGTGCAGACTGTGACACAGATCACTCCTTGGTTTGCTGCAAAATCAGAGCACAACCAAGAAAACTCTATCGTGTCAGACATGAAGGGAAACCACGCATTGATACCAGCAAGATGTCAGACCCTTTCATGATCGCTCAATTCACTGCGACCTTCAAGAAAGTGCTCAGTAGCCCTCAGCATGGTGATACTATTACAGAGAACTGGGAGCATCTACGGAACACCATTCAAAGTACTGCACTTGCCACCTTTGGTAAGAAAACAGCAAAGTCAAATGACTGGTTTGACGCTTCATCAGATGTGATGGCACCTGTCATTGAAGCTAAGCGCAGTGCTATAAATGAATACAAACGTTCACCGAGTGCCAGAACCCTACAGATCCTGAGGGCTACGAGAAACAAAGTTCAACAAACTGCTCGACGCTGTGCAAATGACTATTGGCTCCAGCTCAGTGAGAGCATCCAGATCGCAGCGCAAACAGGCAACATTAGACAAATGTATGACGGTATAAAGAAAGCACTTGGCCCCCATAAAAGTAAGACGGCACCGCTAAAAACCATCGGCGGAGAGAAGCTAACCGATAAGGGTAAGCAGATGGAGAGGTGGGTCGAGCACTACTCTGAGCTTTACGCTAGAGACAATACCGTTACGCCTGCAGCCCTTGATGCTGTCAATAGTCTGCCAACTATGGAGGAGCTGGATGCCGAACCAACATTAGAGGAACTCAGTAAGGCCATTGATAGCTTGGCCTCTGGCAAAGCACCAGGCAGTGATGGGATTCCTCCTGATTTAATCAAATGCTGTAAGAGCACGCTATTACATCCCCTGCATAGGATGCTGTGCCAGTGCTGGGAAGAGACAACTATTCCTCAAGACATGCGAGATGCCAAGATTGTAACACTGTATAAAAATAAAGGAGACAGAAGTGATTGCAATAACTACAGAGGCATCTCTCTTCTTAGTATTGTTGGTAAGGTTTTTGCCAAAGTCATCTTAATGCGACTACACAAGTTAGCTGAGCGCATATATCCAGAGGCACAGTGTGGGTTCCGAGCTGGCAGATCAACAACAGACATGATCTTCTCTCTCAGCCAGCTTCAGAAAAAATCAAGAGAGCAGAAAAGAACATTATATATCGCCTTTATAGACCTCACAAAAGCATTCGACCTGGTTAGTAGGGATGGACTCTTTAAAATCCTCCTGAAAATAGGCTGCCCTTCTAAAATGCTGGAAATGATAAAGTCATTCCATGACGACATGAAGGGAACAGTCCAATATGCTGGAAGCACGTCACAGCCCTTTGATATACGAAGTGGCGTTAAACAAGGCTGTGTTCTGGCTCCGACCCTCTTCGGAATCTTCTTTGCCTTACTCTCGAAACATGCATTCAGAGATGCAACTGAAGGAATATGCCTTCACACTAGGTCAGATGGCCGTCTGTTTAATCTTTCAAGGCTGAAGGCAAAAACAAGAATCAGAAGGGTCACTATAAGAGACTTGTTGTTCGCTGATGATGCTGCAGTCTTCACTCAAAGCCAACAGGAGCTTCAGAGCTTGATGAATCGCTTCACTAAAGCATGCAAGGACTTTGGCCTCACAATAAGTCTAAAGAAAACGAATGTGCTGAGTCAGGATGTGGGTGCTGCACCAGTTATCACTATCGATAACTATGAATTGGCAGTGGTGCACCACTTCACATACCTAGGGTCTACCATCAATGACAAACTCTCACGGGATACAGAAATCGACAGCCGCATTGGCAAAGCTGCAGCTACCTTTGCCCGCCTCACATCGCGTGTTTGGGGAAACTCTAAACTCACAATGAAGACCAAAGCTGCGGTATATAATGCCTGCGTCACCAGCACACTCCTATAAGCCAGCAAGACCTGGACGACCTATGCTAAGCAAGAAAGAAGGCTCAATACCTTCCATTTGCGGTGTCTACGCCGCATCCTCGGCATCTCGTGGAAAGATAAAGTGACAAATGTCGAGGTGTTGTCACGTGCTGGCCTTCAAAGTATGTATACGCTGCTTAGACAGCGCAGACTTCGCTGGCTTGGCCATGTTCGCCGCATGGAAGATGGTCGCATCCCAAAAGATATCTTCTACGGACAATTAGCAGATGGCAAGAGAACAGTTGGGCGACCACAGCTGAGGTTCAAAGATGTGTGCAAGAGAGATATGAGGGCACTGGACATGGATCTAGCAACATGGGAGGATGAAGCTGCCGATCGCACTAAGTGGCGATGCTATTTACGGCACCACCTCAGATTGGGCGAAGAGAGGCTCACACAAGAAGCAGAGGTGAGGAGAAAACGTCGAAAGGAGCACCAGGAAAATAAGCAGCTGAGGGCTGCCACCTCAGGGGCGCATTCCCTATAGTCAGTTATGACTGAAGGGGCTATTATTATTATATGAGGAGAACTGCCGTAAGACGGGGGTAAAACAGTAGAATGGGGAGAAAAAAAACACAAATAGTAATACTTCTTACAAGGAGAAAGGACAGGAAAAACCTACGTTGCGGCCACAAGGCCTTCGTCTGGGACAGACAAACAAGACAGGAGGGAAAGAAAGAAAATGAGAATTAAGTAGAGAACAGGTGAATGAATTGAAAGTTAAGAGAGGAGATAAAAGTGAAAAGTGAGCAAACAGGTAGACAATGCAGTCAGTTATGGGGTATGATATAAGTATATGAGGAGAACTGCCGTAAGACGGGGGTAAAACAGTAGAATGGGGGTAAAAAACACAAATAGTAATACGTCTTACAAGGAGAAAGGACAGGAAAAACCTACGTTGCGGCCACAAGGCCTTCGTCAGTGAACCTTTTCTTGTACTGGATTTGCCTGCAAACTCTCCTGACATGAATCCGATTGAACACGCATGGGATGAACTGAACAGAAGGGTCCGCCATCAACAATGTGAATGATCTCGAGCGAGCACTCATTGCAGAATGGAACGCCATACCTCAAACATTTTTCAAGGCACTCTGCAATAGCATGAGACGCCGATGCCAAGCCTGTATTGATGCTGTAGGGGGTCATACACGGTATTAATGATGGCTGTGACTGAATGACAGTGAGTGCGACTTTTGTTTTTACACCTAGGGTTGACAACTGCTTAGGAGCCGGTTCTGAATTGTCTCATGTTTAATAATACAGCAAATTTGGGTTAGTAAACACTAAATGGATCAGAAATATAAAATCAGTGGTTTCATGTATTTTAAATTTAGCACAACGAGTTGTGGTTCATAAACTAATGCGATGCGTTTTTAATGGCGGCTAGTATATATAAAATATTGATGTTGATGATGAGTTATCGTTAGTTCTTGTTACATGCAGGGGGAGAAAACCACATCTTAATCATCTTACATTCTCTTATTCGAAGTTGTCGACCTTGACTCGCGGGATGTATCAACTATCATGTTCAATACTGTGTCGGAATGTGACTATCTATGGACTGTCGGAATGTGATTCTATCTATGGACTGTCGGAATGTGATTCTATCTAATCTATGGGCTGTCGGAATGTGATTCTATCTATGGACTCGGCCCATTCTTGAATGCGACTTTGTATTCTACTTCCTTCCTTCATTTTTTTTTCAGTGCTCCGATCTCCTCCCTTAGATCTCACAAATGAGGATTTCAGCACAGTGCATGAACTCCATATCACTGGCGAAAATCCCAAAGTGTACATTTAGAAATCACACATTCTATAAGTATTTTTGTGGTAGGTAGGTTTCTAATGTTTTAATTTTGCCTGGGCAGCGGCCTTATGGCCTACTCTTTACGATTTCCAACTGTCGTGGGATTTTTAATGTGCGCAACTTGCACACGAGATCTCCTATTTTTTCGCCCTTATCCGAGAAGGCTAGGCATCCAATCTCACTACCCAGGATACCGGTTGGAGTATGACATCGTTAGGACCACTGGTTCTGAAAAAAAATTTCCATAAATTATATTCCCTCTACTGGGAATCGAACCCGGCATCTTTAGAATTACCATACCTCTTAGCCACTCCGACACCAAAAGGAATGGTACTTAAATAGAAGAGGACATCTCAATAGTTAATGTTAAATATTCATTAATCTTCAGTATTTTTTTTTTCCCGATATTCTCTAACTATTAAGAACGTAAGTATTCACGTTTGCACCAGGGGACGAGACTGATAGTATGTTTGTTTGTTTTTTTTTTCGTACGCCCGCTATTACTTGAGGCGAAATCTCAGGTTAGTAATGGTATGTTTAACCTGAGAATGATTTTACGCGAGTTTCCCTTTTTTCTTGCACAGAGACAGGTGTCCCTCGCCATTCAGGCAGATACTCGCCGATTTCGGAGGTACCCATTAGAGCTGGGTCGGCTCAGGAGCCGCCAGTCCCTGGTCGGCGAAACTTCTTCAAATGTCTCGCCATGCCTCGAGTTAATCCAGTCCAAATCCCGGTCGACGAAAAATCTTCAAATGTCCTCGCCCGGGTTTGATCCTGGGTCTCCCGGTCGCCAGCGCAGTGTGGTAACCACTACGCTAACGCGGCTCCCACTGATAGTAAAAACAAGTTTATGCAGCTAGAAGCGTCAGGCTGATTCAGTTGTATTGCTAAAGAATATAGATGGAAGACCATCTTCATTTCTTCGTGGATCCCTAGTCGCTGACTGACTAAGCCGTCAGTTGCCGTCGCGCTTTATGGTTTCTTGTAGAACAGTAATGGTCGGAGGTCATCATCATTCGTGTGGTGCCCAACCCAGGCTCTAACACTTCACTCCACCACACAGCATTATCTGCTATGGGACGACCTTTACCTTTTACCAATCAGCTCAATGCCTTCCCATATCTTTCAGTTCTGTCCTTGTCTTTCAGGTCTGTCCTTGTCTTTCCAAGTGTTTTTTCGGCCTCCTACTTCACTTACCCTGGAGATTCCGCAACAAATACTGCCTTCTAATGCTATCAACTGATTTCCTCAATGTGTGCCCTATACCTAGCAAACGCATTCCTTTCATCTCCTGTATCACTGGCACCATCCATTCAAAATCTACCAATGTCTTATTTATGGCATTCATGTCTGTCTGCGGTCTGTCCAAGTTTTTTTTCCCCTTTCTTACCCAGGGAATTCCAGAACCAGGACCGCCTTGTAAAAATATCAACAGGTCAGAACAAGGACTGTCATCAAGGCAGTTTACGTTGCACTATGTCGTGCGCCCTGCGGCTCGGTGCAACCGTCTTCGGTATGCATTTATTTGGGACTGTTTCCCTAGCCTCTAGTTTTCCATGACTGCCCCCCCCCCCTCCCCAGCCCCCGACCAAGGCAGCAGTTGTTTGTCATCAGAGTTCTCTCTCCTAGGAAAGCTATCCGAGTCTTTCCTACCCGGGTTTGGGTAGTTTTCCTTCTCTTTTGTGGATTGTCAACCAAGACTATCATGCTCTGCCTGCACTGACTTTTTGCAGGCTTTACCTCTCTGGCTTTAGTTTTACATTGGAGATGTCAGGAACTTTGAGCTGACTACTGCCTTTATTAGAGTCATTAATGTGGAATTCTGGAGGCGAACGAGGAAGAAGAAGAAGAACAAAGACTGCCTTGTCACACAATCCATAGGTTCTCTCAACGTGTGTCCTATCTTGTCACACAATCCATAGGTTTTCTCAACGTGTGTCCTATCTTGTCACACAATCCATAGGTTTTCTCAACGTGTGTCCTATCTAAAGCCAGCTAGTGTCTTCTTCTCACCCTTAGTTCCATTGACACTTGTCTGATTCTTGTGACCAGGTCCACATTGGTGATTTTGTCATGGCAAGTCCTCCTGTCTCGTGCCGGCATCTCAAGGTCTTTCCATGTGTTCCACGTCATTTCAAGTCTGTGTATACGTCCATGATCCACCATCACTGAGCGTTAGCTCTTGGTGACTTTGAAGCCATAATGTGGAACAGTGCGGTTCTGATTAAACCTAGTTGTTTAAGTCTGCTATATAGGGTATTTTCAATGGTCGGATTCTTTGGTAGGAGGCGTTGTCTTGTCTATTGTAGCGCTGGGCAAAGCAACAGGTGATGTTCCACTGTTTCATATGGGTGTTGGCAGTGTCTACAGTTTGGACTATTTTTTGGGTCAATTCTGTTTACTTGAGAGTTAAGTAAGCAGAAAATGTGTGTTTTATGTTTACGTCCAAAGATGATTTATAGCACCTGTCTTAGATGGTGCTGGTAGATGATTGAAATGCCGTCTTCTCGTTTTAGCCATTGCTCAGATGTTTAGCCAGTCCTCTTTACAGTTGTTTTTAATTATTTGTTTTGCTGTAGTGATGTTGACTGGCTGGTCAGTTTGTAGCATTGAGGCTCCTCTTTTCGCTAGTTTATCTGCTTCTTAATGTAAGGAAATATCTACATGTCCAGGTATCCTCTACATGAAGGCGTCAACTCCGTATAAGCTTGTGATACATTTCTTAATTTTTTGGGTAGTGTCTGTTGAGCTTATTCTCCAATTCTGTATGACCCTAAGGGCAGCCAGTGAATCTGAAAAAGATTACGATGTCATTCGGTTGTGTCGTTATTCATCTCTGTATAATGTTCCACTCTAAGGAAAATTCTTCGAATTTTTAGGCCGAACACTCCATCATCAGTCTAACCAGCAGCCGGCATCATCAACGTCATCACAATCAGCAGCACCATCGTCCATCATAATCAGCAGCAGCATCATCATAATCAGCAGCAGAATCATCCATCATCATATTAGTCAGCAGTAGCACCATCATCCATGGTCAGAATCAACACCCATCATAATCAGCAGCAGCATCATCATCCAACATCATCATAATCAGCAGCACCATCATCAATCATAATCAGCAGCAGCATCATCCAACATCATCATAATCAGCAGCAGAATCATCCATCATATTAGTCAGCAGTAGCACCATCATCCATGGTCATAATCAGCATCATCATAATCAGCAGTAGCTGCGTCATCCATAATCATCATAATCAGCAGCACCATCATATTAGTCAGCAGTAGAACCATCATCCATTGTCATAATCAGCATCATCATCCAACATCATCCATCATTATAAATGAGCAGCAACATCATCATCCAACATCATCATAGTCAGCAACAGAATCATCCATCATATTAGTCAGCAGTAGCACCATCATCCAACATCATCATAATCAGCAGTAGCACCATCATCCAACATCATCATAATCAGCAGCAGTATCATCTATCATCACATTAGTCAGCAGTAGCATCATCATCCATCATCATAATCAACAGTAGCACCATAATCCAATATCATCATAATCAGCAGTGGCACCATAATCCATCATAATCAGCTGTAGCACCACCATCATAATCATCAGTAACACCATTATCCAACATCATCATAATCAGCAGCAGCATCATCCATCATCATATTAGTCAGCAGTAGCACCATCATCCATCATCATTATCAGCAGCAGCATCATCCATCATATTAGTCAGCAGTAGAACCATCATCCATCATCATAATGAGCATCATTATTATCAGCAGCATCATCATCCATCATATTAGTCAGCAGTAGAACCATCATCCATCATCATAATGAGCATCATCATATTAGTCAGCAGTAGCACCATCATCCATCATCATAATCAGCATCATCATCATCCATCATATTAGTCAGCAGTAGCACCATCATATATCATCATAATACACATCATCATCATCATCCATCATATTAATCAGCAGTAGCATCATCATCCAGCATCATAATCAGCGGTAGCATCATCATCCATCATCATCATAATCAACAGCACCATCATCCATCATCATATTAGTCAGCAGTAGCACCATCATCCATCATCATAATCTGCATCATCATCATCGTAATCAGCAGCAGCATCACCAACCATGAACTGCTTACTCAGTGCAAACCAAGAAGAACTCTCGACATTGTAGCGGGCAGACGCTGGAATTGTGTTGACCAAATTTTCAGAAGAGATCCCGGCACCATCACAAGATCTGCTATGCTATGGAGAAGCTGACCAAAAATAACTCGGAGAAGAACTGCCGAGGTAGAGGTGGGGTGATCAGTTCCCTTCCTTGCTGCCGTTTCCTTCCCCAACTCAAAGAGAAGAACGCATTTACAGCTGGGTAGACTGGAGCGTGTCGGTACCGTGATTCGAACTCTGCACCTTTGCCGCGAGAGACCAGCACTCTAATCACTCTGGACAGATGTACCTGGTATAAATTTGTTGGAGGCATATGCTCCGTGGGGAGCTAAATGATAAAGATGAAGAAAGACGACATCAAACGTAACTGATGACGACATCAAACGTAACTGATGACATCAAACGTAACTGATGACGACATGAAACGTAACTGACGACAAGAATCAGGCAGGCGTCAGTGACATATGACATGAAGGGAATACACTTGCGTTGGTTAGGACACACATTGAGGAAACCAGTTGATTTCATTACTACTTGTAATACAAGGGTGCCTTTGTTGTGGAAACCTCACGATAAGAGAGAAAGAGGGATATCGACAAACACTTTGAGAAGGGAGCCTGAGGTATATACTTTGTTTATTCACGTGTTAGACCAAAGACAACCTGGCGGAGAACTGTTTGAGCCCGAGATACAAAGCATGAACCAGAGATGGGGCACTGCACAAAGAATGACCACCGGTCGAGCAACGTGGGGACAGTTTGTTGCTGTCCTACAAGACACCACTATGCGTGACGGCTACTGACTGCTTTGTTATTCAGGAGCTAAGGATTCAAGAAAAAGATTCATGTGTTACGTATTTCTTATCAATAGTATTTAAAATACAGTTTTTTTTTTTTTACATATACAATTGAAAACAATATCTGATTGGTCTTTCCAAAGCTTCTTGGAATGCCACGTGATCAAAGGAAACGAGGAATAAATGTCTAATTAACTAAACATGAAGCTTGTCTATTACAGTGTCGTCTTTGGTCATTGGTCCCTGACTAACAAAGCAATAGTGGCCAACACGCCTAATTGCGTCTTGTAGCGCAGCAATAAGCTGTCTCCACTTTGCTCAGTCGACAGCCATCCTTTATGCAGTGCCCCAGCAGTGTCATCTTGTCCTTGGATATTTATCGTTACTTTGTGCTTTTACTTTCTAATTTTTTTTTTTTTTAAATTAATTAAATACAATTTTGCCTCGTGTTCAACGTAGACACAGGGCTCGTCGGTTATGTTGGGGCGTATGTCCACATTTATAAGACCGTGTGATGTGATTTTTTAATTCTTTTTTTTTTTTTGAAAGTGGTAATTCTTGGAAAGATGCATTTTTTTTTAGGTTGAGTAGGGATAAAGAAGGGGGCGGGTTACTTTATAAGAACTAACGTTGCTTATGAGTTCACGTTGTAACAGATATTCATCATAATCATTTTCCTCACCCCTCCCTACGGAGCAGGATGCCACCATGGTAGCTGTCCCTTTACAGGAAGAATGCATAAAGCATGAACATGCGGTGGGTTATGTAGCAATTATTTTAATATGATACGGTTGTCAGCCCCTCCGCTCAAGATTAGTCGCCCTTGCATAACTTCATGGGGGATTAATATTTCTAGTCTTTCCTTGTCTCAAATAACACCCCCGTGTAACTGCACCTGCAGTAAAAGATATTACTTGTGATTTTTACACTGCCATAAGCTGTTTTATTTGCAAATTTTCGTAGCTGTTTCGTAAATTATTTAGTGAAGTGTTAATTTTTAATGCTGCATATACTGTTCCATTTGTGATTCATCCACAGGTTTTTTTTTAACAGACAAGTTTCAAATCTTTTCAAACAGCCACATTGTACCAGCTAAATTCAATCTCCAGAACATTCCTTAAACCTGGAAGTTTACAAGCCCTCAAACACGCCATTAGACATTCACCAGATATATTTTTTTCCAGTTTTCCTTTTTCAACAAAGTTATGAATACGAAAATGTCCTAGCACAGTTGTCAAGCAGTGAAGCGTTCATTCCAATTTCATCGCTTGACTTACTGAATGCTCCTTATCAGCAGATTTCTAAAACCTTTCTGAAAAGAAAAATGGGTTCTCCTTCACCACCGGCTGAACAAGATTTTCTTTCGACAAGCAGCAAAACCAGTGTATATGGGAATACCTTCTTTACTTTTGAATATAGAGAAATGAAAAAAAAAAAGGAAGGAGGGGGGGGGGGGGGGGGGGGGGTGCGCCTCATTTGAATGTATATTACACATATGACAGGCTGAATTCACGGCACAGTTAGATATGAATCCCGTGGGGGGAATACAAATTCAACCATAGCAACCATGAAAATATATGCTCTTTTCTCAGACAAGTTTCTTTGCCGATGTAAAAGGTTGTTATGAATTTCCAGTGTCATCGAAAATTGCCTGAACATGTAAAAAAATTTTTCTGGATTAATGATTTGCCTTGCTTTTTTGCTGCAAGTAAATATTTATTTCTTCTTTTTTTTATATCTCAGTTGTGTTTTCTCTATCCTCTTCGTGCACCTATAATTCTTCTTTTCTCTATTGATTATGCCTTGAAGCAGAATTTATTTATAATTGATGTCCTTTCCAATGCAAGGGAAAAGGCCTGATGTTGTTCCGTGTTCTTTTAATATGTCTATTACCCACTGTAATCGGTGTTCTTTTAGTTGTCATGTATATGTGATTACTTGCATGCTAAGGTTACGTCAGTGTGCAGCTTGGTTGAAAAGAATATCAAAATAAGAATACAAAAAGCAAGAGGAGCTTTCATTGCATTGGGAAACATATGGAGGAACAAGAGAAATCAAGTCCAACACGAAAATAAGAATCTTCCACTCAAATGTCGTCTTATTGTATGGCTCTGAGACATGGAGAGCAACAAAAACAACAACCAAAAAGCTACAGAGTTTTATAAACAGGTGCTTGCGTAGAATAGAAGGACTGAAATGGTATAACAAAGTCACAAATGTGGAACTGATGACAAGAACCAGTGGAACAAGAGTTGAGAAGAAGACGCTGGCGATGGATAAGACACACATAGAGGAGACCTGTTGATAGCATTACAAAACAGTCCTTGTTCTGGAATCCACAGGGAAAGAGAGGCAGAGCTAGACCAAAAAACACACGGAGAAGAGAACTGGATACAGAGGTGAAAATGATGAGGAAAACATGGAAAGAACTTTAGCGGATGGCACAGGACAGGAAGACTTGGCATTTGTTTGTTGAAGGCCTATGCTCCTCGGGGAGCTAAATGGTATTGATTGATTACCCACTGTAATCTGTGTTCTTTTAGGTTGTCATGTATATGTGATAACTTGCATGCTGAGGTTACATCATTGTGCAGCTTGTTGAAAAGGATTCATTCTCACAAGTTGGTTCAAAGTAAGGATTCTTTATTCATCAATATATTCCTTCGTGTAAACATGAATTCTTCGCCTCAAATGTCAAGCCAATTCTATCGCATGTCTCTGAAAAATGGAGAACAGCAAAAGCAACCAAGAAATTACAGACGTTCACAGATGGAGTCTTGTGTAGAATCAAACGACTGAAATGGTATGACAAAGTCGCCAATATGGAACTGATGACTGGAGCCTGACAAGTGTCAGCGGGTCAAGAGATGAGACGAATTGACGTCGTCGTGGACAAGTCAAAGATGCTAGCTGTTGTTGTTGTTTAACTAGGGCTGCTGAGCATCTCGCTCTTTTGCAGCCAATACCAAGTTGAAGTGCCCTTGGTATTATCTACACGGTAGAGCTAGACTTTTCCTGTGGCGTTTCTGCCATTCCGAAACGTGTTGAGTTGAAGTCACGAAGCACCAGTTTCTCCAGCTTGGAAGACGCTAGCTACGGACATGAAGAAAACGCTGGTGATGCACAGGATACATTGGCGAAACCTGTTAATAGCATTACAAGGCAGTCTTGCTCCTGGATCACCCAGGGTAAGAGAGGAAGAGGGATATAAAAGAACATACAAATGGAGAGGATAAACTGAGACAGGAATGGAATGGATACAGGAGTCTTGGAAGACCATTGAGAGTGAATGGCACGAGTCAGAGGACTTGGCGTGGATTTGTTGAAGGCATATACCCTCAGTGCGTCCGAGTGACAGAGTGGTTAGAGCACTGGTCTCTCGCGGCAAAGGTGCTGGGTTCGAATCACGGTACCGACACGCTCCAGTCTACCCAGATGTAAATGGGTACGTGACTCTGCTCTTTGAGTTAGGGAAGGACAAGGCAGCGAGGAAGGGAACTGATCACCCCACCTCTCCTTGCTGGACCTGGTATGGTGAAGTCTCTAACACTTCACTCCCCTACGGCAGTATCTGCTATGGGACTACCTTATCTTATATACCCTCAGGAAGCTGAATTGTGAGGATAATGATGTGGGTGATGATAATGATGATGATATTTATTTGTCATGCGTTATTTCAACTATGGTTCTGATCTCTTTGTTTCTCATTATACCTTTTCTCTCTGTTTCATCGTTGGCTTTCTCGAACATCTCATCTAACAGGTGTAGTACAGTATGATGACTGCAGCTTTCTCTTATTTTATTTGTCTCACAGTTACTTTTTTTTTTAAAATCAATATCATCATCAACATTTTCCCTTTTTTTCCGCATTAGGGAGGGTAAAGGTAGCAAAGAAGGGAACTGGTCGCCTCCGCCTGATAAAGCTGAGGCGTAACACTTCATTTAACTGCGGCAGTATCTGTTATGAGACTATCTTTACCTTTATCATATGACATATAAATAACCCTTCTGGTCTCTGTCTTTCATAATTACACATGTTCCTGCCAATATCGTTCCTACTTTACATGTTTGCCCGTCTCTGTCCTTCTAAGTTTCGTGTGTACCAAAATTATGAACCTGTCACTGCGCAGTACAGACGTGACAAAACTTATAACGGACACGAATGGTTTCCCGTTTCAACGTAACTCACACAGAACATTCTTGCACCAAACGGAATCACCTAGCAGCACGTTGTAATCTATCCAATAGGACAATAAAAAGTGTGAACCGAGCTTGGAAGGCGTTGGGCGGATTGAATGTCGTGGGCAAAACTTTTATTTAGAAGCACCGGAGCAAGGAAGGCTAGGCTATTGTAGCCGAAGTTACAAGTTTTGAAAATACTGTGGCCGAATGCTGTTGGTTTTTTTATATATAAATTTCAGCAATATGGTGATTTATTAGTTATTACTATTGATGAGTCAGCTCAAAATGAATGAACTTTAAAATATATGACCACTTTGTACCGTTTTAAAACATCTTTTTTACGTGGGAGGGGGTTATGAACGTCGTGGTACGTGACAACGCATCTTCAAACCAATGAAGGAGATACAAATAAATCGTTCAGTTATTACAAATGAACTTTGACTTATCCGATCCCTGGATATTAGTTTTCACTCTGCTGTGCCAGGCAATGAAATTAAAGAGGCGACATCCAAGTTACTGGGGGTTTTTTTCCTGGGTTTTCCATGTTTTCCTTACTTGGGATAGGTTAGTATTGTTACAGCTTTCGTACAAATCAAGTGGACCTCTCCGCCTCAGAACGTCCCGAGACCAGGCTCAGTACTGTTCATTTGAGTCGCTGGGGTTTTTTACTCTTGAGCGACAGCTGTGGGATAAGTGGGATAAAGATGCTTCATCACTGTCCATTCAGTCACTTATAGCCTGCTGGGATACATTAAATTTAAGTCAAGAATTTTGACTGTCAATAAGGATAAGTCACAAAGACTTGCCACAACCTGGGTCAGTTGGTTTCATGTCGGGCTTCTCTATCCTCTGCAGTTGGCCTCAAAGTCACCGTCAGTTCAGTGGCTTGCATCAGATCAAACAAACGTATTGGTGAAGGTATCAAGGCATGTGTCAATGCCGCATGGGCAATGCCAGGAGTTGGAGAGTCTTCAGCATAGAAGCACGGCAATAAGTGGACTGGACTTCACGATGATGCAGACGAAAATCCAGGAGCGTTATACAGAAAATACGTGTGCCCTTAGCTCCTACGCGAAATAAAGACAATATGGGAAATGTTGAGATACAAGTTTTTCTTTGCTATCTGAACCATATACTTGATAATTGTGACGATCATGATGCAGATGGTGGTAGTGATGGTTATGATGAAGTTGATGACGTAAAGGCCAAAAAAGATATTGAATTTTTGAAATAATGTTTGAAAAAAAATCAAATTTAAAAAAAAAAAAACTGTAATAATCCATTCCTGAGATAATGGAAGCATTTCTATCATTCTTTTAGAAGAAGGAAAAATTAAGAAAGATGAGAAAGGAAGAGGAAGAAGACAGGAGAAAATACCAGTGAAAAAAAAACGACAAGAATTTGAAGAAGACAGTAGGAAAAACCTATATTATTAAGACTGCACTTATTTAGATGAAATAGGTCATTAAATCTTATTAACATGCTTTCTGGATTCTCTTTAACTACCATACGCTCTTTACCATTCATTCATCCATGTCTTTAACTACCATACGCTCTTTACCATTCATTCATCCATGTCTTTAACTACCATACGCTCTTTACCATTCATTCATCCATGTCTTTAACTACCATACGCTCTTTACCATTCATTCATCCATGTCTTTAACTACCATACGCTCTTTACCATTCATTCATCCATGTCTTTAACTACCATACGCTCTTTACCATTCATTCATCCATGTCTTTAACTACCATACGCTCTTTACCATTCATTCATCCATGTCTTTAACTACCATACGCTCTTTACCATTCATTCATCCATGTCTTTAACTACCATACGCTCTTTACCATTCATTCATCCATGTCTTTAACTACCATACGCTCTTTACCATTCATTCATCCATGTCTTTAACTACCATACGCTCTTTACCATTCATTCATCCATGTTCCATATGGAGCAAGCCTGCACCAATGTATTCATGTGCTCCTGCAGCAGTGGTGTCTGCATCACTTATTTCACATTATGAGGCTGCCATCCTCAAGTATAACCTCATATAGTCGTTTGTTATGTACATGCCGGAGGGAGCAGTAACTTCCTCTTTCTTTGTCTCCGTCCAGACATTGTGGAACTACTCGGTACAGTGCTGTCTTTCGTTACTTTCTAGTTCTCGTAGAGCACACATCTTCCAAAAAAAAAAACACGCCAAACCTTAATGTTCCGCGCTGTCCTTCAGTGATATCTAATTACCCAGCAGCACCATGGCCAAAGTTTCCAGCCAACAGAATGCGTTGACATTTCCTGTACGCCATTTAGGACATCTCTTGGCAGCCAAGCATGATTCGGTATTCATTTCAACCTTGCCCTTTAAGATACCTTTGCCAAGATCTCTGAAACATGCTGAATGAAAGAATACGCGCAGAGTTCCTTGTCGCGAAATCTTCTTAATTGCTCATGCAGATGTGGTTTCTGTAGTGATTAGGTTAATATGATGAGGTTGCCAGACCCATGTACTTCTTACGAATAGCCACAGGAAGCAGTAGTATTTTCTTAGTCTCCTCAGGGACCTCAGAGAGCTTCAGAGGCTGCGTTAAATTTAGCCCTTTCTATCTCAACAGCCAGCTAATCTCAACGTTGCATATCCCACTTCTGTATTATATATATATAACATCCCCAAAAGACTGTAAAGTAATGGAAGCCACCCGCGGGAAAACTGTAATCGTCTAGTCATCTTTGCCGCCCTAAAAGTTAAGCTTGGCCTGGCTTGGATAATACAACTGGCCAGTTATTCAAAGCCGGTCACCCGTGCAAAACTCTGGGCCTGTGAACCAAGTCTTTGATAGGAATTTCCCCTCATCTCCAGCTCAGTCCCCACTATCTGCTGATAAATCGAGCGTTATGAGGAGGAAAAAAAGACCGAACTGGGGAGGTGGGGTTAATATATTTGGAAAGACGAAGTGAATAGAACAGCCTCGAAAACTCGTAGAACTGGTTTGTGCTGAGGGCAGATCCAGGGAACGCTTGCCAATATTTGTGAAAGACCCAGAGATTACTGATATTATACTTGTGGGGAGCTGGCCTATTTCATATGGGACAAGCCTAGCAGAAGTGTTAGGCGTCGGCCTATCAAGTCATACAAGCCTTGCTGTGCTGGTTCAGTCGGGTAGCGCGGGATTGTTGCCACGTCTCTGATTACCTGGGCGAGTAGAGAGGACCACTATTATTTCTCATTGACTACCAGAAGGAAAGAAGAAATCTACTTTCTTTGAGCTGGTTAGAAGAAGGAAGATGGAATATATCGTAACAACGGGAAAGCTGGAATATATCGTAACAACAGGAAAGATAGAATATATCGTAACAACAGGAAAGATAGAATATATCGTAACAACATGAAAGATAGAATATATCGTAACAACAGGAAAGTTAGAATATATCGTAACAACAGGAAAGATAGAATATATCGTAACAACAGGAAAGATAGAATATATCATAACAACAGGAAAGATAGAATATATCGTAACAACAGGAAAGATAGAATATATCGTAACAACAGGAAAGATAGAATATATTGTAACAACAGGAAAGATAGAATATATCGTAACAACAGGAACGATAGAATATATTGTAACAACAGGAAAGATAGAATATATCGTAACAACAGGAAAGATAGAATATATCGTAACAACAGGAAAGATTGAAAGACAAAAAGAGAGAGGATACTGGACAGTCCGACATCATGGCATGGGGGAACAAAAAGTCAACAACAGAACTGATAAATAATACTGGAGACCGGAAGTTGTGGAGAGACATGATCATGTCATCCACGCCACCAGTCACAGTACTTAAAGAAGAAGATGAAAACTACCAAAACGAATTGAGGCGACGCCTATCTTGCCCCTGACTAACAGAACTTGTAGAGGCGACGCCTATCTTGTCCCTGACTAACAGAACTAGTAGAGGCGACGTCTCTCTTGCCCCTGACTAACAGAACTAGTAGAGGCGACGCCTACCTTGCCCCTGACTAACAGAACTAGTAGAGGCAACGTCTCTCTTGCCCCTGACTAACAGAACTAGTAGAGGCGACGCCTACCTTGCCCCTGACTAACAGAACTAGTAGAGGCGACGCCTACCTTGCCCCTGACTAACAGAACTAGTAGAGGCGACGCCTACCTTGCCCCTGACTAACAGAACTAGTACAGGCGACGCCTACCTTGCCCCTGACTAACAGAACTAGTAGAGGCGACGCCTACCTTGCCCCTGACTAACAGAACTAGTACATGCAACGTCTCTCTTGCCCCTAACTAACACCGCTCTCATCAATAACATGTTATGATCACAATTCTCATCAATAACATGTTATGATCACCATTCTCAGCAATCTCATCACATGTTATGATCACAATTCTCATCAATAATATGTTATGATCACCATTCTCGTTGTAAGTTTCTAAGAGTATGATTCTTCAACGACTGTTCGTTTCTTGCAGGGAGAATGCAACTAAGCATTTTATACGTTTATGCTGTGGTAGTTTTTGTAGGAATTTGTTTTACATGATGTGGTTGCTAGCCTCATGCACAACTTCACATTAGACATGCCTGAAGAAGCAATGTTTCTCTTTTCTTCTTTTTTTCTCGGGGACCCAAGGAAGACGTGGGTTGCAAAATAATAAAAACGAATTGAAAGTGAGCACTTCAGTTTAGACGACATAACAAATAATTATCAAGAATGAGTTACTGAACATCATCATCACTACCCTTCAGCTACCCCAGGAACATAGGCCTTCAACAAACTCATGCCAAGCTCTCCTGTACCGTGCTATCAGCTTTAAGGCCCTCCCAATGTCATCATCATCACGTTTGTATCCTAATACACGTACAGCTAAATAAAACGGCACCATTTGGTCCCTATATTTGTACTATGCAAAATGGCAGCTTTACACATTCAGTAAAACTATCTATGAGTGGTATAAATTCTTTATTGCCTGAAACCAGAGGTTGCTAAGTGAGTTTAGCCGGTTCGTGCTTTTAAAGTCTGGTGTAAAACATAATGTGATCTCTCCTGGAAACTTTCGGGAGAGCTTTAATGACCTGAGATAACTGCGAGGGCTGTTTAAACTAGCTTTGCTTTATGTTCTATACAATACCTGTTTATGTATTTCCCGACTTGATATGGAATCTATTTTTGTACCCTAAACATTTGCCTCGCTTCAGGTTCACTTTAAAAGGCATATTTTCGATCCGATAAAGATAAACTACCACTTCGGTTCAGTTAAGATCAATATATCCTCTGCTCCAACAGGTTCTGCTTGAACCGCGGACAATTCAATGTGACCATTTTCTTGAAATACTTGTGGTCATATCTTTGACTTTGTTACCGCGTTGCCTACGCTTCCATGACAATTTTAGGTTGTAGCCGCCATTTCTTCAAGTACAGTACTATGATTCAGGTATAGGTGTTCACGTCTGTCCAAAGTGCTGCTTCTCAGTTCTGTTGTGAACTTTCCGTGCCACGATGTCCAACTGTCCAGTGCTTTCTCTCTGTGTTCTTTCTCTTTTTCATTCAATCATTTGCGTTGTCACAATAAATACCCGCTTTCCTCTTCTCATATGTCCAAACAAAATTGTAGATCGCTATCTTCCTTTGCGCATTGACTACTTTCAGGACATCCTCATTACTCTATTTCTTTCTGTCCACTTCGGCACTGTACTAGCAGAGACTGCATCCGATTGGCTAAGCGGCTAGAGCTCTTTCCTCCCGCGGCACAGTTATCGTGTTCAGAGATCTAAACCTGGTATCATCACGTTCCAGTTTATCCAGCAGTAAATAGGTATCTGAATCTGCTCTACAGTTAGAGAAAGCACAGTTAGTGAGGAAGCGAACTGGTCCCTCCCCACCTTACAAAAAAGCTGGACCTAATACGCAGAAATCTCGAACACTTTACTCCCCCACGCTAACAATCGAAAGACAAATATGAGATAAGAAAGGGAAACTAAAATTACAAAGTTATCCCACAGAAGCGAACAAGTGAACTCCAGTTGCCCTGACTACCTAGGAATAAGAAAGAAGCTAATTAACCGGGTGGTCAATCCGCGCTGAATCGATACAATAGAAACCCTCAGAAGTTGAGAATATAATGGGATTTAATAAAGAGAGGATTAAGATACTGATCTAGGATTAACCAGGAGCAAACTTGGCAGTGCAGCTTTCACGATACCAATCATCTTCATATCATCTTAGGAATGAAAGTTCGCAGTCACCTGATAATCAAACAGAGAACAGGTGCCACAGATATGTGGAATAGTAGTAGCCCCCGTCAGTAATAACTGACTATGAGAATGTGCCCCTGAGGTGATAGCCCCTTTTTTCCCCCTAGCGTTTCTTTCGGGGTGTTCTTTCCTCTTCTGCTTGTTGTGAAAGCTTTTTTTTCGCCCAATCTGAGGTAGCACCTTAGGGAGCATCGCCACTTTGTGCGATCGGCACCTTCATCCTCGCAGGTTCTGGATTCATGTTCAGTGCCTTCATATCTCTGTTGTACAAATTTTTGAACCTCAGCTGAGGTCGTCTGACTCTTCTTTTGCCGTCTGCCAGTTGTCCGCAGAAAATGTCTGTGGATGCGACCATCTTCCATGCAGCGGACATGGCCAAGTCAGCATAGTCTTTACTGTCTATGCAGTGAATACATGGCTGTAAAGGACAGCACGTGAAAGCACCTCGACATTTGCCACTTTGTCCTTTCACGAAATAGTAAGGATGTGGCATAGACACCCGTAGATGGAAGGTATTGAGCCTTCTTTCTTGCTTAGCATATGTTGTCCATGTCTCGCTCACAGGCGGATCTAGGAATTGTCCAATGGAGGGGCAATACATCAGAATGAGGGGTATATAGATCAGAATGATAAGGTTTCTCTCTCCCCCCCCCCCCCCCCCCCCCCCCCCCCCCCGGCTCCTTCTTTACACATATGTTTAGACAATTAGAAAACAAAAAAACGAATTTTCAACAAATCGTCCGACCTAACGATTCTTCTTCTTTTCTTCTTTGATCCTTAGCCGCCGACGGTCAAAGCAGTCAGTGGCCATCACGCCTAGTGGCGTCTTGTAGGGCAACAACAAATTGATTCCACTTTGCTCGGTCGGTGGCCATCCTTCGTACAGTGCCCCAACTCTGGTTCATTCTTTGCATCTCTGCCTCTACAGTCCTACGCCAGGTTGTTTTTGGTCGGCTTCTCTTTCGTTTTCCTTCAGGGGTCCAAAGCATAGCTGTTCTTGTGATGGCATCGGGGTCTCTTCTGAGGACATGGCCAACCCAGCTCCAGCGTCTGCCAGCTATGATGGTGAGCATGTCCTCTTGCTTGCTACGAGTAAGCAGATCTTGGTTAGTGATGGTATTCGGCCAAAAGATTCGGTGAATTTTTCTTAGGCATGATGTGTGAAAAGAGGACAGTTTCGACATTTCCTTCTCTGTAACTCTCCAGCATTCCGCACCATAGAGAAGCACAGAAAGCACACAGCTCGACCTAACGATTACTTACATTTAACATTTAAGTCACAAGCTGGGGGGTGGGGGGGGGTGGGGGGGGCGGGGGGCGGTTGATATGAAATAAAGACTTTTAATGTCCCAAGGCAAGGGAGGGGCGATCACACCGTTGCCACTCCCTTGGATCCGCCTGTGGTCTCGCTGTCATATAGAAGCGTGCAGGTGACGAAGGTATTGTATACCGCAGCTTTGGTCTTCGTTGTGAGTTTGGAGTTTCCCCAAACACGCATGAGGTGGTCAAAGATGGCGGCAGCTTTGCCAAAGCCAGCTCCCTACGTGGAGTAGGCTGTACACGATGAACATTAGAGAAAAATATTAAAAACAGAACAAAAATGTGATCCGTCGTAAAGAACAAGGTATTTGGTAGCCATTTCTGTTCAACAATATTGTGTATGTGAAATACCTGAGACCGAAAAATACAACACAAAAAACGGAATTAGCGACTGACGTGAAAAGGGTACAGGAGACACGGAAAGACTTTTGAAGGCACAAGCTGCGAGGCTGTGCGTTTTCAGGCATATGCTTCACTGCGAGTTGAATGAAAGAATGAATATTTAAAGAGACAACGAGAAAGACAGATAGAGAGAGGCGAGAGAAAAAGAGGGCTGGGGTGTGGACAGTGGCCAGCTGTTACTGGTGATTAATAAAACAAAAAAGAAACTAATGTATATAATTAAATATCATCATAACTTATCTTTGCACTCCGTCCTGATCATGTAACCACCACGGCAGTTGATCCACTTGCAGGAAGTCTACACCAAGCAATCACATGTTCTTGCAGTGGGTGGTTTCTTTGTCAATTTGTTTTACACGATGAGGTAGGCAGCCTCACTAACACACATAACCTTATATTAATTGCCTTGTACGACATGCCTGAGGAAGCAGTCATTATCATTATAATTGTCCTTATCCCTTTTTGTAGCGCTGTGTTGTACATGACGAGGTTGCATACCTCACACACAATCTCAAATTAGTCGCCTTGAACGACTTTGCCTGGTGCAGCAAAGGAACAGCGGGCGTAATCTTTCATTGTTTTATCATAGAACGCCGGGAACTAGACGGGGCTGCTTGCTCCACTGGCAGACGAGACAAAAATGAATAAATGTTACAGTGCCGCTAAGGAGCCGCGGTAGCATAGTGGTTAGTGCACTGGCTTCCTAGCGCAGTGGTCTATGGTTCGATCCCCAGGTGAGGTGGGAATTTTTTCTGGGTCGACCCAGCCCCAAATTGGTACCAGAGCAACTCTGGGAAGGTTAAGGCGGCCGGCGTGATGCTGACCACATCACCCCTAGTGTGCCGACGGTCAATATAATATGGGCCTAACACCATATTCCCAATATGCCTCAATGGGCGTGTAACAGGTTCCTTTAACTTTAACTTTTAAAAGTTTACTAGGTATGCTTTTCAATCATAAATGTATTTTATTAAAAAATAATAATAATAAGGATTTCCGTCGAACAAGGTAGCACTTGAGCACCTCTGTTGTGAATAGTTCAGGTTTTCAAACTTAGTAAAGAAATTAACGATCAACTGGGCTTTTCAATTTGGGTGCGAGTTTGTTTTTTTATCATGCCACGCATACCTTTGCTGTGTTTCATTTCATTAATATCTCTGCTGAACAAGATTTAAAGAACATTTTTGCTGAGATGGATCTAAGGGATGTATTGTCTGAATGAATCTTTACGCTAACTCACAGATAATATTAGCGACGTGCTGTCACAAATGCAGCCACGCTTGATGTTCCTTGCTGATTTAGCGCTGTCGAGACAATGTCACTGATATTCTATAGGGTTTTTTAAAAGTCACTCCCTGTTTTTAAATATTTATTTCATCACTGTTATTCATTTGAATTATATGAAACAACTTAACAATACAGAGAATTAAAGGATATTTTACTATATAATATTTTATTTTACCAGGGTGGGATTAAGAACTCCGGAAGACCTAGGCTATTAAGATATGTTGGGGTCCCCTTCCAATCTTCTAAAAGTTAAAACTTTAAAAAAACTAATTGATTTCAGGTGCCGTGGGTGGAGATTATGACAACCTGCTAGTGATGGTAATAAGTGGGTGTTGCGAATGCGTTTGAATATAATTAGGCAATCACGTCTCTTCAATACATCCCGTGCAGCCTGGGCGTAGTTATCAGCGGATAGATACCAGTCGGTCTTTTCAGGGCTTAGTGTTTATCAAGCGCTAGCAGTTCTTTTTAGTGCTTCATCATGCTAATTGATAAGATATTAATACAGGTCCATATCCTTGTATTCGACATCGTTCTGGACAGCTGTATTTCGGAAACCGGAGCTTCTTCGGTTTCCAGATGTCGCTCAAATAACGTTGCAAAAGAAACCCAAAACAGCCTAAGTCGTACAAACTTTGTTCACAAGTCGACCAAAATGTGTTCGAAAATCGCTCAGACTAGCTTATGCAGGCCCAAGTGGAACAGTCCTAATTACGATGGTGTGGTCATGTATGCAGAATGGAAGAAGATCGGTCACCACGGCAAATACAGAAACTACGAGCCTGGGGATTCAGACATCCAGAGTTCGCTGGGAGGACAACATTAGACAATCCCTGAAGGACCGAGGACTAGATTGGAACCAGGTCCGGAGAAAGACAGCCGATAGGACAGCATGGTGTTCTTTTTGACAAACCTCTACACCCCATGGTAGAAGAGAAACGTCTAAGTAAGAAGTAGTAGTAGCAGGGCCGTAGATAGAACTTTATTAGGGGAGGGGGGGACTTTGATTTTTTTTAAAAATTTTAATGCATTATTTTGGTACCGGTACAGTATAATACCCCCCCCCCCTTTTTCTTCTTAGGGAGGGGGGGGGTCAACACCCGCCACCCCCGTATCTACGACCCTGAGTAGTAGTAAATCGTCCAAAAGTAGCCCACAGAAACTTTCGATTTTGGGAATATTTTGGTTTTCATGTGTTTGGATAAAAGGATTCGAACCTGTACTGTATTCACCTTCAGGGCTTAGTAATGTATTTATAAACGATGCAAGTGCTTGCAGTCCTTTTCATTACTAGCCCTTATCATGGTCTCATCATGCTAGCCGACATGTATTAGCAATCCTTATGCAAGATTAAGTAGTAGTAGTAGTAGTACTACTAGTAGTCACATTAAAATACTTCTATGGCACGCGCCTCAAACAGCCTCTGACAACCAAGTCCAGCTCCCGGCCTTCTCGTGTGGCTCAATTTGAGCCCGGCGGAACTGTTTCCACTGACGGGAGAAGGGGCAAAGGCGAGCGACTGGCGCCTTAAAACCAGCAGCTTCGGGCAGATAGGGCTCGTGATCCTTGGTTGGTAGCTTATCTAAGAGAAGGAACTCTGAATTCAAACCACCGCTGCCTTGCGGGAATATCCATTTATGGAATTGGCTTCGGGAGTAAACCCTGAGGATAAATCCGGAGTCGGAGTCCCTAAGGCAGTCTAATGTCGATTCGACATTATTCTGGCAACTCCTGCGACATGGCTGGTACCAAACTGTATCGGCTACTGCCGTTCCTTTGGATCTACCGGCTGTGTGGAGAGGGGGAACATGCTGCATGGGCAACAGCTTGATCTCCATATAACTGTGCCCAAGCTCGCGCCCTGGAGAGGACACTCCAGCTTCACCCTATAGGTGTCGGCAAAACACGGGAAGTAGCAGTTACCGGTTATAAGCATTTGCCCAATTGGCAGCGCAGACTTCGCTGGCTTGGCCATGTTCGCCGCATGGATGATGGTCGCATCCCAAAAGATATCTTCTACGGACAGTTAGCAGATGGCAAGAGAACAGTTGGGCGACCACAGCTGAGGTTTAAAGATGTGTGCAAGAGAGATATGAGGGCACTGGACATGGATCCAGCAACATGGGAGGATGAAGCTGCCGATCGCACTAAGTGGCGATGCTATTTACGGCGCCACCTCAGATTGGGCGAAGAGAGGCTCACACAAGAAGCAGAGGTGAGGAGAAAACGTCGAAAGGAGCACCAGGAAAATAAGCAGCTGAGGGCTGTCACCTCAGGGGCGCATTCCCATAATCAGTTATGACTGAAGGGGCTATTATTATTAGTCACATTTATTTTTTTCCTCCTTCGAGTCCACAGGGAAATACACGGGGCTTCATTATAAATGCCTGGCTTGAATTAAATGTGATTATACTAGTATGAATAGTTTTTATTTTTTTAATAACGGGTTAAGCGACCGTCATCTGCTGCGGTCATGTCTCCATACAGATAGCCGGAAGTCAGTCTTCCTTAGCTGCATTATGTGGCAAGACGAATGGTATACTGTTCTCGTATTTTTAGTCCCCCCCCCCCCCTTCCCCTGTTACGGCATGTTTAATTATGTTGGCCACTACAACATGTTAGCATTTTAAAGTTACGCGTTAACATATTGGTGTGCTATAAATAAAGGATGGTTTATGCTTAAAGGTATTTTTATTGAACGGGAATTTGTATGGTTGTCTATGGTTAAACGTGACGTGGGGCGTTGTTATGCTACCGCATGACAACGATCTTTCTACACCCTTCATATTTTGGAATCCGTCAAATGCAGACGTGTTCTTCAACGCTCCATATATATTGTAGTCGTGCAGATGTCCTTATTGAAGATAGGCCAAGGGGTCAAACAATTTTATTAATGAATGCAATGAAGGAGCAACTTATTTGATGCATATTTTCCCTGGGATTGGGAATAGAAGGGAGTAGTTTATTATTATTAATTAATCGTTCGCCACACCTCTAGGTATCACTATCGGATGTTCCGTTCGTCGGCATCGCGTATATACAGCCTAGTTTTGTTGACAATACAGATATTAATCTAAAGGATGGCATTGAACTGTAATGGACTACACAGATTGAATGTATTATATTTATGCCATGATGTCTTAAAGATGTATCCGTAAATAAATGTGAATAAGTGTGGACTCTACCAAAACGGAGTTATAAGCTTCATCCAGTTATATTGAAGTCATTCACCACCATTTGTGAACAACAACAACAGCACGATAACCAAACAAAATCAAGAACAAATGATAATTATGAGGCACAGAATAAGTAATAAGAATCCTCATTACAAGGAAGAACCCTTTTCACTAAAACTGACTTTAACAATTGATGGCCAAAAGCAGCATTAACCCCCCCCCCCCCCCCCCCCCCCCCCCCCTTCCCCCGAATTTTTTTTTGTTCTTTTCTTTACTGGGAGTTTTACTTGTTCTCTTTACTTTCAATAAAACAATTCTGTTTAGCTTTGTTATTGTTACCCCCCCCCCCCCCCCGAAAAAAAACTTTAAAGAAGACAATGAAGAATAATGTAAGTTATCAAAGATTAACGGAATTTTTAGACATTAATGTATTGTTTTTGAGGATTGTTGGAGACTAATGTATTTGTTTTCCAAAAATAAGTAGGTATATGTGTTTCATAGAGAACTATAATTACAATTTATTAGACTGCAGGCCTCACGGAATTACATTTGGACTGGTTATGCAGACTAATCTAGAATCTGTTGGAAACGAGCAAATTATACTAGATGATTGTTTTCTCTGAGTTTGTCTTATTAAAGTTGAGGACTTGTCTGGTTATATCAGGTGGTTCTTTGCTGGGAGTGTCTGATCCACCTCAACTTTATCTTTACCCTGCAGAAGGATTTGTTGTTGTTTGGGCCTATATTTGTTAATCCACAACCACTATTCGCCTGAAAAGGTGGATTCAATAAACATCTTGTTAATGCTTGACTAATACTGTATCTGGACGGAGACGATATTTCTATTGATATGCTCCGATTTTGAAACCATAGAATTGTGTGTTGTTTTCTTTTTTAACAGAGACGAAATAAATCTGGCAGAAGAGCAAGACCTGGAAATAAAGCATTCATGAAATATTTTGTTGACATTTTCCTGGAGTCATCCCCTTCCAAGACCACTGAATTAAATGTCGGGTGGAGGCGATGGTAGAAGTAAAGAATTTAATATACACTTTGTATTATTTTTATAATATATTTACTTTTTAATATAGCAGATGCATGTACATGCATTCTGATCAGTTCCGGTTCTATAGACAATCACAGGAATTGGTTAACTTGAAAATACCGATTGACCAAATGGCTTAGCTGTTTTCCTTCCATTAATTTACCGACACGGAACTGCAACATAAACGCACGCTTTCATTAAAATCTTTCTGCTTCTTTCACCAACTTGTTTTCTTTGACTACGAGAACAACTCCGCCTACCAACCAGAGAGATCGTTTGTGTATATTCGGTGACTTTTTACTACGAGACGAGACGAGAAATAATACAAGGTAACAAGATCTGTAGATTTTAAAAACGGCAAGAGACCAGACAATTGCCATTTGAAGTACTTGGTAATTTCGGAGCCACGGCAGTAAAATCCACAGGGGTCTGAAAATCTACACCACTTGCGTCAACAAACATCGGTCTCCCAGCCCCTCGAATATCGTCCCGCAGTCCGTACTTTATAAGTGAATGCATTTACTTGCTTCGAAGTGTCTTTATTCTGAGTAGGTGAAGCGTATGTTGTAAGTACGGTAAATATTGGCTCCAGCAATAACATATACACCTGTCGTCACCAAAGATGGAGTCAGCACACTGAAAGTTGCACCACCTAACAGCCAGATATTTTTTTTTTAAATATTTAATCTTCGAGAACTGAAGAGTGAAGCTGAACATAAAATAGTTTTTTTTTTACATTATTAGTATTCCTTTAATTATTCTTTCTGATAGCTCCAACTCCTCTTGCTTGTCTCGTCTATCCTCTCCCTACAGTTCTTCCTTAATACAATATATACGGGTCTTTAACGATTATCCATTACACATTTTAAAATCGATTAATTGATAAAAACAAATTGTAATCGATTATTCAATTTTTAGCGATGTTTGTTTTTTTCTTAATTGAGAGAGAATTTGCTGTTTGTGATATGGAATTTGGCAAGCATGATCAATAATAATAAATTATTTGGTTGTAACTAGTCAGTATTTTGATTATATTTTCAGGACGATATTGCCTAATAAAATGTAAAATAAATAAAGCCTTTAGTGATTTTAAATAAATGTTATTCATGTTTTTTTTAAAATAATAAATTATCAAATTGTTCGAAAATAATCGATTAATCTTTGATTTAAAATTATTTTAATCGAAAATTTTAAGCTATCCCAGCCCCAATATATATAATACATATATATAGATATGCGTGTGTATTTAATTAATACCTTTCAGGTCCGCACGGAGCATAGGCCTTCAATAAATACAAACTAAGCCCTCCTTTCCTAAGCTAACAGTTCATTCTTTTCCATTTCCCGGTGTATGGCACATCCAAATAGCATCTTCTCACGTCTTGTCCGCTTCTTCTGCGAACAAGTACAAGACGTGAGAAGATGCTATTTGGAGAACGAAATGTCGAAATTGTCCTCTTTTCACACAACATGCCTAAGAAAAATTCACCGAATCTTTTGGCCGAATACCATCACCAACCAAGATCTGCTTACTCGGAGCAAGCAAGAGGACATGCACACCATCATAGCTGGCAGACGCTGGAGCTGGGTTGACCATGTCCTCAGAAGAGACCCCGATGCCATCACAAGAACAGCTATGCTTTGGACCCGTGAAGGAAAACGAAAGAGAGGCCAACCAAAAACAACCTGGCGGAGGACTGTGGAGGCTGAGATGCAAAGAATGAACCAGAGTTGGGGCACTGTACGAAAGATGGCCACCGACCGAGCAAAGTGTTGTTGCCCTACAAGACGCCACTAGGCGTGATGGCCACTGACTGCTTTGACGGTCGGCGGCTAAGGATCAAAGAAGAAGAACCTCTTGTTCAACTGGTATTTGCTTGGTGTACCATCTCTTCAGAGCGTCCAATGGACGGAATTGTTACGTCGCTGGTCTCTCGCGACAACGGTGCCGTGTTCGAATGACGCAGTGTCACGCTCCAGTCTACCCAGCTATAAATGAGTAGCTGACTATGCTCTTGAGTTAGGGAAGGAAAAGGAAGCGAAGGAGGGAACTGGTCACCCCACCTCTCGGAGCTGTACCTAGTATAGAGAAGTCTCTAACACTTCACTCCCCCTAAGGCAGTATCTGCTATAGGATTACCTTTTTTTAAATTAATCACATGTTCATCAAATTGAAAATGGGACAGACAGATGTGTCCATGGGGGGAGAACAAACAGACAGACGAACAAGTCCAAGCAGCAGAGCGGCAGCGTGGCCATACTCCACTCCAGTTGAGTGAAAAACTGTATGGTGACGAGAAAAGCCTGAGACGGGTTGCATACTTTATAAGAGGAATTAAACGTGGTTATTTGAGAGTGAACGAAGAAGAATAAGTTCCGAACTGGTAATCTTGTCATATAATCATTTTATTCCCATACTATTCACGGGAGCCGCGGTAGCATAGTGGTTAGTGCACTGGCTTCCTAGCTCAGTGGTCTATGGTTCGATCCCCAGATGAGGTGAGATTTTTTTTTTAGGCCACAAACGGCTCCTGGGTCGACCCAGCCCCAACTGTGTACCAGAGCAAGTCTGGGAAGGTTAAGGCGGCCGGCGTGATGCTGACCACATCACCCCTAGTGTGCCGATGGTCAAGAAAATATGGGCCTAACACCATATTCCCAATATGCCTCAATGAACGTGTACTGTAACGGGATCCTTTACCTTTTTACTACTCACGCTAGCAGTCTAGAACCCAACCTTTGTTTCTGTCTGGCTGTCATTTTTGTTGCTCTTCATGTTTCAGATGCAACCTGTAGGTCTCAATGATTTCATCTTTGAAATTCTAGCTCTTCTAGGAAACTGCTGATTTTTTTGGTTTCAACAGCACGCCGTAAAACCACATGACCTACATCAGGTCGTTACATGTTAACAATACATTAGTATTGGTTAGAATATGGAGCTGTATTAGTTTTCTTAGTTAGAAAATGTTTGGTCTTGTAAGGTTAAATATTAATAAATAATAACGATCAAGAGATGACTAAAAGAGGTTTTACATAGGGCTGGCAAATTCATCATGTCAAAGAAATTGCTATAGAAACCACGGTTAATGTTAATCAGAATCGACGTCATTGCACTCCGGGCAAAACCCATAGGTGCTCAGTCTCCCTCAGTAAATGTTGAAGGGTATGAATGTTAATTGTTTCTGTTGCGCACTGGCTGTATACACGGCGGATGTGTCCTCTCATATGTCCATCCTTGCTGGTCTTACGTTTGATGCCAAATTCCAGCAGTCTTAGCCTTGATGATTCATCGATTGCAGTGTCATTCCTTAACAGACGAACATGAATTGCCCTCAGTATTTCTTCCTTATCCATGGCCAATGCACCTTTTATTTGGTGCTCTTGGAGTTAGTCTGTCAGCTGTTTCATTGCCACGTACCCCGGCATGACCAGGACAGTAGATCCATATCAGTTCTTGAAGATTCGATGCTTCTATTGAGGTTTTCCATTAATGTCGAAGCCAACCATTTTGGATCTTTCGAAGCATGGATTTTGAGTCGGAAACAATAACTGCCTATGTTAATAAAGTCTCAGACAGCCATCTTAAGGCAGCAGTAACTGCCTCTACCTGCATTCGCATGATGGAGGTTGTTATCATGTAAGCCCCGCTATGTTCAGCGACGGTTCTGCCCTTTACTCTAGCAGAGAAGCCCCACCCAGATTTATTACCACAGACTGCAGACCCTGGTATGGTGGCCCTTATGTAAATGTGACGTACAAGGAGCCAAATCAGCAACCCAATAGTCCCCTTGCTGCAGACTTGTCGAATCTCTTAATTGCCCCTTTTCCGTTGGCTGATTTACTGATTTGACTTCCTTTTCAGCCAAGCGTGATAGGACTCCGATGCTTCGCCTTCAGGGAAGTACCTAGGTTTTATTTATCTATTTTTTATTTTTTAATATTTATTTTAATATTCATTTAAGTTCTTATGTCTCCTATCTAGTCTAGCCTTCACTGTTTTCTTTTCCTGACGAAGGCCTTGTGGCCGTAACGTAGACTACTTTCTTTGTCTTTTGTCCTCGTAAGACGAATCACCTTTTTTCTATTTTTTTTTCAAACCCATCCACTGATTTACTGATCGTCTTTAGATGGCGTAAACCTCTAGATTTGGCATTTGTTCGTTTATCTTTTATGGTATCTTGTATATTTCTTTCTATTGATTCATTAGAGTTACGACTATAAATATAATGATTATGTCACTTAACCCCAGACCTACGGGTCTTTTATGTTTGGACATGCGCCCTAATATAACCGACTAGGTTGAACGGGACGCGCCTCGCCAAAACTTTATTTTAAAAAAATAAAAAAAGATTATGCCACTGAGCTGACAAGCATTTGGAATCATCCACACAAAAGAGTGGCTAGAAGTGTTCTAGGGACAAAAATCACAAAGAAAAACACAAAAGGTATACTCCCAGTAAAACTTCTAGGATAAATTTATCACACACACACACTTCCTATCTATCTGTTTCGCTCGTTTTTTTTATACTAGGCAGGTTTGCCTCGTTTTGGCGAGGCGCGCTCCGTTCTTCCTAAACAAAAAATACGTTGGTTATATTAGGGCGCGTGTCCACATAAAAAAAGACCATGTGGGGCTGTATACAAACATAGGTGTCTGGTAAAACATAGCGTACCTTTCCTAAGCATAAACATTTTTTAAAGATTAGAACACTTTCCCTATGACCTATAAACTTTCACCTCGTCGGATTACTAGTCTCCTCATAGCATGTCCAGACCAGCGTTGCCACTCCTAAGTGGATTCACCTAGATCTATGGGAGGGGTTTTTTTTTTTTGGTCCTCTGTGTCATTTTCTTTCATTAGTTGAAGAACGACACCTAGATTTCGCCTAAAGTAGCCCAAATTCATCCAAAGTAGCTCAAAAATAGCCAAGAAACAGCGTAAAGTAGCCCAAGTCGCAGAAATCTTGTGGTTTTTTTTTTTTAAGTGAGAGCGGCATCACTGGTCCAGACAGGAATCTTCTTCGATAATTTCTCCAAGAAAGGCCCAAGTGCTTTGTGCCTGCCTCCAAATCGTTTCACCAGCACTCTCTTTGTCCTTATCTTCGTCCTGTTTTTCTTGGTATCCACTTTTAAAGTTAGGAAGCACCTGAATTAGGTATTTATTTATTCACTGCAAAATATACTGAAGCACATTAAAAACGCACCACTATTATATATTCTGATGACTAGAAGCTGGGAAAAAAAAGTGTGGGAATGGATTTTCCCCGTGTTTGTCATGAAGTAGAGAGCGAATGGCTGCTGGAATGGAAAGTGCATGATTCAACCCACGGGTTTGTGTACAGACTACATAAAAACAATGAAAGTTACACGTGCAACACGATTCCCAACAGCTATGACCCTGAAAATGTGTACGCGTTGTGGCAGTATACTCGGTATAAAAAGGCCGTTGAGACAAAACACCCAGTACATGTGCTTGAAATGCCACGACTATCTGAAAACGACCGCCAACGAGCCATTGGTATGCTGGAGACCGGAATGAGCTCGCGGGCCATTGCCAGAAGGATGAATTGCCACCACAGCACTATTGTACGTCTCAATGAACGTTACGGAACCACTGGCAGTGCCCGGGAAAGACTTCAGAGTGGCCAACCACGAGTTACTACCCCTGCGCAAGATCGTCATATTGTGCTGGGTCACCTACGGAATCGTTCTCTCCCGGCAAGTCAAACAGCAAGAGCAATAGTGGATAGACGTGGGCAAGTCTCTCGGATGGCAGTCATACGACGACTCAGAGATACAGGCCTTACTGCAAGACGACCTTATGTTGGGCCAAACTTGACTCACAGACATCGTCAGCAGCGCCTGCAATGGGCAGAGCAACATGTCAGATGGACTAGACCGCAGTGGAATGCTGTCCTATTCACAGACGAGAGCAGATTCAACATATCCTTTGCTGATGGACGTATGCGGATTTGTCGACGGTGTGGAGAGCGCTTTGCAGATTGCTGTGTTCGTCAGCACAACCGATTTGGAGGTTGCAGTATTCACATTTGGGGAGGATTCAGTTTTCACCATCGCTTGCCTCTTCACGTCTTCCGTGGAAATGTTAATGCTGTGACATATCGAGATGAGGTTCTGGATGCATTGGTTGCTCCTGCGTTCACAAATTATCCAGACTTGCAGCTTCTCCAGCAGGATAACGCACGTGCACACACCGCATGCATTATGCAGCAATATCTACAGCAGCAGAACATTGTGACGATTGATTGGCCTGCCCTATCACCAGACATGTCCCCTATAGAACATCTGTGGGACGAGCTTGGACGCAGAGTCTACAGGCAAGGTTCTCCAGCTAATCTGCAACAGCTCGAAGCTGCTTTTACACGTGAATGGGACTTGATTCCCCGGAATTTCCTTCAGAGACTTGTGCGTTCTATGCGGAGCCGCTGCCAAGCTTGTTTGCAAGCGCACGGTGGACATACCAGATACTGAGGATAGTGTGAATGAATTTTTTTATTGGTTGCATTTTTGGTTTTCTCCCTTGCCTGCACAGAATGCAATGAATTTCATAACAATCAAATGTACAAATTAATGACCAGCATGGATTCATAGGAAAATGAATCAAGATTCCAAATATGTAAACTTGTAAACACTTATATTTACATTTCACACTCTGTTCCTGGATTATACAGGTGGTGCGTTTTTAATGTGCTTCAGTATACAACCAGGATTTTTTATGTTTGTTTTCGCGAACTAGTTCCGCCTTGCTGACCTAAATTCAGCTGGATAGTTGGTGTGCTTATATATGATTCTTTCTCTGTTATTGACTCTAAAAAACATATTTTTCTTCCAAATATCGAAGTTACCGGAAGATTCGACTGTTTACAACGTATTTTTGTTGTCTATACTTATAGCATGTGTATATAAAAACTAGACAACAGCAAAAAGACAAACTGAAGTGAAGTAAAACTTGCACAAAATAACACACGAATCTAGTATTCTCTTGTATTACTCAAATTGAACAGTTTAATTTCTTGTATAAATGGAATCATTAAAGAGTACAGTAAAAAATTGTCAATTTGTTAGTAACAATGTTATTGTAAACAAAATAGTGTTTACGTACTTAGTGGCTGAACTGCCTTGCTCACTTTCTTCCGATCGCATGAAGGAGTTGTCGCAATGAAGTGCGTTCAATCGTCTGACAAATAAATGGTAATGGTAGTCCAATATCAGATACAGCCGTGTGAGAGTGAAGTGTAAGAAACAGCTCGAAGGTGTAGGGTAACATTTGCCCTCCCTAACTCACGAGTAGAGTGAAGTACCCATTCTTACAGCTGGTAGACTGGAGCGTGATGCGACCTTCTTTCGAACCCTGTTCCTTTTTCTTCTACAAGAAGCAAGCGATGTAACCACAATGTTCTTATTTAATCTTTGGGTGTTTTTGTCTTTTCTCAGCAATCGCTTTTCTTGTCTCTCAGTAAAGTAAAATAGTACATGAATCCCTTACCGTAACTTCTTTAAAAATGACAGTTATACGAAGACGCAAATTTCTGTCACCTCTACCAATAAATGCGACAAATATTTGAGAACGTCAAGCGCATGCTCCCTTGTAGCTCCCGGGGAGGGGGAGGGGTGGGGGACAAAGAAAAAATAGAACTGCTCTTCCGGCATGCCGTAAGGTGGCGACAAATTTGGCAAACTAATCATTGTTGTGTAACCCTGACAGTTTATATTTTATGGTTCTGTTAAGATGGGCCAACATATGGATTCACACAACATAGATTGAGGGAATAAACCAAGCAGGGACAATCCAAGGTTTAATTCGACATAAACAATACAACAGAAAAAATATTCTCAGGACTCAGAGCATAATTTCAGGCATCACACGTAAGTTATCTTCTTTCATGACCCAAGTCACTTAAACTGTATATATTTCCATTATTGTGTCCATTTCATAAACAGCAGTTACACTATCACGGCCTGAAATTTGACTAATTATCCCACTGATACCTGAGAGGCCAATCTGCCTTGGGATTTCCAAATGTTGAACGTTATTAATGAAGTACACATATAATCGACATATGGTCCATTTAACCAACCCGACCAACGTTAGTCTCCTCCTGACGTCACACTTTTACTATGACGTCATCCTCCACAACCCATTTTACTTCTTTTGTAAAGCCTGCGCAATGATTACACTAGTCAACAGCCAAAATGTACCAGAAATGAAAATAACTGATCTTAACTAATTTTGGTGTGCTGAAAACGAAAATGACATTAAAAAATGTTGATTGGCTCTAGTTTTCAAGATATATGCTACTAGTTTATTTAATTAGGGTCAATTTATATATATGACGCAACTGTTGTGGGTGATTGCATAATTTTTTTCTAATGACCAATAAAAATGTATCTAGAAGTTGATGATGCAATCCTACCTATGATTACATCACCTTTGTGTATAAATATCTTATCTCTGATAAAATTTTGCCATTAGTTAGTGCATTTGTCCTTATCAAAAGTATCGTAGTTAGAAATGCCTAGGACATGTGTGAACAGTGCTAATAATTTCTGTTATATATGTGGTGAGGTGACATTTGTATCACAAAAATGAAATATAACTAAAGTGATTAAGAAGGCGTACAGTTTGTATTTTGGCTGCAGAATAGGAGATCAAGATAAGAGCTGGGCGCCACACATATGCTGCAATACATGTGCAGCACATCTTAAACTGTGGTTGACTGGCAAAAGGCAAGCTATGCCTTTTGCAGTCCCAATGATTTGGAGAGAGCCCACTGATCATCTCAACAACTGTTACTTTTGCATGGTCCCTCCAATTGGGAAAGGCATATCAAAGAAGAAAAAATGGACTCTGGAATATCCAAACATTCCCGCTGCAATACGTCCGGTACCACATGGCGATGACCTACCAGTTCCCAAAGTGCCAGAATCATTTTCAGCTGCTTCCACTGATGAAGAAGAGGACATTGGTGGTCCTGAACCATCAACCTCAAGCAACCCAGATTTTGAGCAAACTACATCCACTAAACCACACTTAATAACCCTAGGTGAACTGAATGATCTTTTAAGAGATCTGAATTTACCGAAGAACAAGGCGGAGCTTTTGGGTTCCAGATTGCAACAGTGGAATCTTCTGGCAGAAGATGTTACAATGTCTGTGTATAGGAATCGTCAGAAGCCGCTTATTACATTCTTTTTCAAAGAGGGTGACCTTTCTGCGTGCCACAACATTTCTGGTTTAATGGCAGCCCTCAAAATCAATTACATACCGGAAGAGTGGAGGCTTTTCATTGATTCATCCAAGATGAGTCTTAAAGCTGTTTTGTTGAATAATGGTAATGTGTTACCGTCAATTCCAGTTGGTCACGCAGTTCATATGAAAGAAACTTATGAAAACATTAAGCAGCTTTTGAAGTGTATAAACTATGATCATCATCATTGGTCACTTTGTGGTGACTTAAAAGTGGTCGCTCTTTTGCTTGGACTACAGGGTGGATACACCAAGTACTGTTGCTTTCTCTGTGAGTGGGATAGCCGTGCACGAAGTGACCATTACATCAGAAGACATTGGCCAATCAGGCAGTCATTGCAGCATGGCAGTAAGAACATTGAGAACCCAGCACTTGTTGACACCAGCAAGATTTTGTTGCCACCCTTGCACATTAAGCTGGGTCTCATGAAAAACTTTGTCAAGGCAATGGAGAAAACCGATGAGGCTTTCAAATACCTCATCAGAAAATTTCCAAGACTGAGTGAAGCTATAATAAGAGAGGGAGTATTTGTTGGTCCGCAAATTCGAAAATTTCTTCATGATGATGAGTTTCTTTGCGTGTTGCATGGCAAGGAAAAAGCAGCTTGGATAGCATTTAAGTCAGTGGTGGACAATTTTCTTGGAAACAACAGATCTGATAATTACAATGAAATTGTAGAAAATCTCCTTCTGAAGTATAAGAGTCTTGGCTGCAACATGTCTTTGAAAATTCATTTTCTGGATTCTCATCTGGATTTCTTTACGTCAAAACTGTGGAGCGGTCAGTGATGAGCATGGTGAATGATTTCACCAGGACATTGCTGCTATGGAGACAAGGTATCAAGGCAATCGGAGCCCTTCAATGCTTGCTGATTATTATTGGACTGTGACAAGAGACACCTCATCGATTGACTACAAGAAGCAAGCAAAGAGAGCTCGAACAGCGACTGAATAATGACGGAATGGGTTCAAATGTGCCTTTTTAAAACATTATATGTGAACTTTAAATAATGTTTTTATTTTTTCTATCATTTTATTTTGAAATATCAATTAATTGAGTATGTAACCACAATTTTTATAATGCTAAAGTAGAAAGACTAGCTGTTCACCCCAGAGAATTAAACAAGCATACATTATTTGTATTACTGTAATGTAAATTCATCATTTAAAAAAAAACCCAGAGCCAATTGGTGAATTTCATTATGATATTTGAAATCAGCATGTCAAAATCAATAAGAAATGGTATATTTAATTTCTGGTACAAATAACTTTTGAAAATTTGTTGACTAGTGTTATTGAAGGAACCCTCTATCCGGGTGTAGTAAAACTAACTCCGTGTAAACACCCCCCCCCCCCTCTCCCCCCCCCCCCAATTCTATTCGACTTCGACCACAATAACTTAAGAACGACTCCTTGACACCGAAGAGAAGGGGTTTCAAGAAAAGAATACCGATTTTCCTAGAAACACCCCGATCGTCTCTCCCCCCTTTCCTCCTAATAGGCAATTTAAAAATTATTGAGAAATGCGAGTTGGGAAGCTTGTAACAGACTCGGCACAAAACTACCGACTCCAATTACACATCCCGTGTACATACTGCAGGGACGATGACAGTCACTTCTAATGTAAAGTTCCCTGCCCTGGAGCACTGTAATGGAGAAAAAAGGTTATATCAAATGCTGGATTGCTGCGTATTTTAGTACGTGTAGTTGCACATCGACTAGTGTTGCTGCAGATTAAATACAGCTATTAGTTCTCTTGAAGGAAGAAATAGATTTCCAAACTACAAGAATAGAAGTTTCGAAGTTCAACATGCAAAGACACGAATAACCTCAAAATTTGACTCATGTTAGTAAACATTAATATCCTAATGTTAGTACCATATCACAGTGGGCTGATCACCTGCTTGCCAACCAATCTGATTACGGAAACAATGATAGATTGTTTGGTCTGTTTTTGTTCCACAAAGACGCCACCAGGCGTGGTGGAAACAGCGATAGATTGATCAATTTGTTGTTGCCCTAAGACGCCACTAGGCGTACTGGCCACATACTGCTTTGCCGGTTGATGGCTAAGGATGGAAGAAGAAGAAGAAGTTAGTACCATATGCTACTACCGGATAAAAGAGACCAAATAAACTTGACAGAGAACTGTGGAGGCCGAGATGCCGAGCATGAACCAGAATCAGGGAACTGCATTACTGAGCAAAGTGGGAAAATTTGTTGTTGTTATACAAATACTGGCGGATTTGTCAAGGTTCCAACAAGAACATTAAAATTTGAATAATAGAAGACCCTATGGAAAAGGAAGCCAAGATAACCGGGATGTCATGGGTGGGGCGCTACAGACACCCCTAAAAAGATATTGGTTAGAAGAAACAATGGTACTTCTATGCTCAACTTGGAGCAAAAGAGAAATGAGTGTTGGCAATGATGTTATGGACGTTATAGATGCTCAGAAGAAATCTTGTCAGAGGAACAGGCTGGCTTTAGACCAAAAAGAAGTACCTCAGAACAAATCTTCAATATTAGATTACTTATCGAAAAACATCTCCAACATCAACACGATTTATACCATAACTTCATCGATTTCACAAAAGCCTTCGATCGAGTCTGGCATGAAGGCTTATGGCAAGTAATGAGAAAATTCAATTTTGATACTAACATCATAGATATCATTGAAGCACTATACAAGGACGCAAGCAGTGCTGTTTTTGCAAGCAACGACATTGGAGAATTTTTCAAAACAACTGTAGGAGTTCGCCAAGGATGTATCCTGTCACCAGTGCTCTTTAATATATATCTGGAACATATTATGCAGGAGGCTCTCTATGATTATAAATCAACCATATCGATTGGAGGCCGACCTCTGTGCAACCTACGTTTTGCTGATGATATTGATCTGATAGCTGGATCAGAATCAGAACTTCAAGACCTTACCTCTAGACTGGAGAAAGTAACAAGAACGTATGGGATGGAAATTAATATAGAAAAAAGCAAGATATTGGTGAATAGCCATAAGAAACATGTTCCGACCAACATTACGTTAAATGGGCAAACGTTAGAAGAAGTTAACACCTTTAAATATCTTGGGTCCACTATATGTAGTGATGGAAGATCAAGTAAAGAAATCAAGACAAGACTTGAGATGGCCTCAGCTGCCATGACAAGGTTGAATGTGATCTGGAAAAGTAACATCAGTTTTTCTGTGAAGATCAAATTATACAAATCACTTGTATTATCTATTCTCTTGTATGGGTGTGAGGGCTGGACACTCACTGCAGATACAGAGCGAAGGATTCAGGCTTTCGAGCATAAATGTTATAGAAGAATTCTGCGCATTTGCTATAAAGAGCACAAAACAAATGTCTATGTTAGAGAGAAGATAAACACCTATGCAGGCCACCAAGAACCACTTTTGTCAATAGTGAAACGTCGAAAGCTTGCCTGGTTTGGGCATGTAACTCGTCATGACTCCCTTTCGAAAACGATCCTCCAGGGAACAGTCGAAGGTAAACGGAGAAGAGGAAGGCAGAGAAAATCCTGGGCTGATAACATCAAAGAATGGGCAGGACACGGTTTTTCCACACTTGTACGCATTGCTGAGGATAGAGAGCAGTGGAGGACACTGTCTGCTGATGCTTCCACCATGGCACCCCTACGACCCATGACGGGTTACGGGCTGAGATGATGATGAGATGCTCTTTCACTGCTGAGTTAGGACGTTATAGCGGCTCTTTACACTGCTGAGTTAGGACGTTATAGCGGCTCTTTACACTGCTGAATGTGGACGTTATAGCGGCTCTTTAGACTGCTGACTTTGGACGTTACATGATCTCGGAAAATCGTCCATTTCACATAAGCACAAACAAAACACAATTAACATTACAATAATCGGTGATTAAACTGGTAGCAGTATGTGTTATTTCCTGAGTCCGATTGGCGGAGTGATTAAACTGGTAGCAGTATGTGTTATTTCCTGAGTCCGATTGGCGGAGTGGTTGAAGCGCTGGCCTCTCGTGGCAAAGGCACTGGGTTCGAAAAACGGTGGCGTCACGATCGTCTACCTGTCTGTAAATGGGTACTTGACCCTGCCTTTGAGTTAGGAAAAGCAAAGACGGCGAGGATGGAAATTGGTCAAACTACCTCTTGAAGCTGGACCTAGTATAGTGAAGTCTAACTCTTCAATTCCCTATGGTACTATCAGCTTTGGGACTACCTGTACCTCTCTGCCTTTAGTTCCCGGACTTGAGCACGGCATTTTTTGGGACCTGGTTTGCCTTCCCTCTTCGATCCCTACTCTCTCATCCAGACTGCAGTGATGCAGACTGTTTCCAGGACCACCACGTGGAGGTGGAGTAGGGTCTTGGTCAGCTCTGGTTCGCTGACCCTGACGCAAGCAGTCAAGCTATGGGTCGCTGACTGTGTTCTCTATTGCTGCATCTTCGGGGTCCTTTTAAGGAGATACAAGAATAGAACTACATCATGTGTTAGGAGGTGGCTAACATGGGCCTATGCATGGGGCAGGTATCATGTAAAACAAACTGTCATAGAAACCACGTGTATAAGAACACATGAATGCTTGGGTGATGGATTATTCTACGAGGCCCCCACTGCAGCTCTGGCAATCCATGTTCCCCAGTGAGTGAAAAGGGATTTGAACGAATGAATGAATTAATGTTGGTTTAGACATTGCCGGGTCAACTTGAATTAGGTCTACAAGTAACAAGGTGTGCTTTTAGCATGCAGAAGTCAGCAGTCTAGCTAAGGTGACCTTTCCAGAATTACCGAGGAACACATCAGATTTTCGTATTACAAGGCTTAGTGTGAAAGGCTGCCATGTAAACTAATACCTTAGCAAGTCTTCGGAAACTTGACAAGAACGCCTGCTCGAACTATCACATTTTATGGCATGACCTCCAACCAACCCAAACCACTGTTGGTTTGTTCTTGCCAGTTGTACCAAAGACATTTTACAATAGCCGAACCAATGGGACACATATTCTAAGCAAAAAAAAAAAAGAAGCAACTATTAGGTTACTGCTATCTTAACAGTGTATTTAGAGGGAAAAAAAAATAATGCATTAAAAAAATAATGGTTCTCATGCTCTAATCCGAAAAGTTCTGAAAAACGAAAGTTGTTTTCGTGTCGCGACTCGTGTGTGCATAACAAGACAAAACGTGTGAGGCGTCAGTTGCATAAATGAGATACTTGAATACTTGTATTATATTATAGATGGGCTAGTCTAGTACAATATCCAATATAATAGTAATATATACTACTCGTCAAAAGTCAAGGGCCACCCTATTATTTTCAATACACTTTTATATAAGCGCATAGAATGATTAAATGAAGGAAGTTTTTAGTAAAAATGGGTGCAATATCTTCCTCTGTCAGTCCTCTATGCACGTTAAGCATAAAAACAACTCACCGACAACCATGGTGATCATGTGCAATGTGGTTTGCTGACCATAAATTCACATTTTTAATCTTTTTTTTTTTCAAACTTCCGTACAACCAAACAGGTGAAGTAATCGTGCTGATTGACATTCCACGTGCAATGGCGACTTTTCGTGAACAGAGTTCACTCTTAATTTGTTTTACAATCAGCAGACTTAGGGTAGTTTCATCACTTACAAAAACCATGCCACCGAGAAGAAGTCTTGACATCTTACAAAGAATGAGGGCTATAGCGTGGGTTGAAAGTGGTTTATCTGTCCGTGAGGTTGCTAGACGGCTTGCAGTGTCACACTCTACTATCCAAAGAATTTTGGAGAGATTTCAGGCCACAGGAAGTGTGGAGGATCGCCACAGGCCAGGTCGCCCTAGATGCACCAAGACATGATGACCGGTACCTCTTGTTGTCAGCCCTGCGCCATCGAACAGTGACTTGTTCCACTCTAAGATGTCAGCTGAAACAAACTGTAAACGTTAATGACAGTCAAAGCACCATTCGCAGACGTTTACATGAATTTGGACTGGCTGCTCGACGTCCTGCAGTCAGAATCCCTCTTACTCCTGCTCATCGCAGAGCCCGTGTTGCTTGGTGTCGCGAGCACATCCGATGGACAAGACAACAATGGAGTCAAGTTCTCTTCACTGATGAATCTCGCTTCACTGTGTCATTCAATGATGGCAGGATTCGAGTTTGGAGACGACCAGGAGAGCGATTTACTGATGACACAATTCGAGAGGTGGATCGTTATGGTAGGGGTTCTGTCATGGGCTGGGGAGGCTTCTACAGACACGGCAGGACCCCACTCTACATCATCCAAGGCAACTTGACCGGCCCAAGATACCAGAACGAAATCTTGAGACCAATTGTTCAGCCTGCTCTGGAGGCCATAGGTGGTAATGCCATCCTCCAAGATGATAACGCTCGACCCTATCGAGCTCGTGTGGTGAATGAGTTTATTCAGCAACATGGGATCATCAGGATGGCGTGGCCAGCTCATTCAGCTGACCTTTCTCCGATTGAGCACCTCTGGGATGTCCTTGGTCGAAGATTGTCAACAAATCACCCCCTGCCAATGGATGTTGCACAGCTGACTGTATTTCTGCTTCAGGAATGGCAAGCTGTTCCTCAGGATACTCTTCGGACCCTTGTGGACTCGATGCGTCTACGCTGTCTTGAATGCCTTGCTGCAAACGGTGGTCATACCCGATCTTGAAATGTCTATTTGTCCAATATCTATTGTGTGACTTTTGAAAAGGTGGGTGACACACTTCACAGCTTCATTGCGTTTGAATGTGTGTTTCCATTTCTTTACGTGACATGTCAATTTGGTATTCAATAAATGCCGTTTTGACTGATACCAATTACGTTTATATCAGATTTGTTTTATGGTTTCAACCAAGGTTTTTCTAAGTGGCCCTTGACTTTTGACGAGCAGTATATAATATGCAGCTGCATTTTACGTCATTTATGACACTACGTTCTGATGAAGATAAATTGACATTGTCAAATACTTATTATTAAATACCGATTTTAAAGTATTGTACATTTTGTGACTACGAATTCGGTTTTAAAATTATGTTTATGGATGCGTCATAGGCAATGGCCACAATCCACAAAAGCCAGCTCCAAACCTCAGAAATGAAGTATCTGAGGAAGTTTGTTGAAGTAACAAGAAAAGACATGGTCTGCAACCAAACGATACGGCAAAGCCTCGAAGCCAAGCTCCTGCAGACGATGGATTGACCATGCCTGCAGAATGGGAGAAGATTGGCTACCATGACAAATATGGGAAACTAAGAGCCAGGGATTCAGACTTCCAGGATGACCCAGAATCCGCTGGGAGGACAACATTAGACAATCTCTGAAGAACCGAGGACTAGATTGAAACCAGACAAGGGGAGAAAAACAGCCGTTAGGATAGTATGGCGCTCTCTGGCAAGGCTTTGCACTTCAGGGTAGAAAAGGAACGACTAAGGAAGTAATTAGAACATGTTTAGGCTTGCAAGGTTAAACAGTAATAATTAGTAATCATAATTTTAATAGAAACACAAATTATAAATATTAATTTGTCTGGAATCTGTCTAAACAGCTGGATGATCTGGATTTTGCAGATGACTTGGCTCTTCTGTCCCATAACCATAATCAAATGCAAGACAAAATAAAAATACTTGATGAGAGGTCACAACAAGTGGGTCTGAAAATACAATGGGAAAAGACAAAGATTATGAGAATAAATGCAAGAAATGATAACAAGTTCGAACTTGAAAAACACTACTAAAAGATGTAGAATCGTACACATATCAAGCAATAAAGACATTTGGAATAACAGACAGTGATATCAAAATTAGAATACAAAAAGCAAGAAGAGCTTTCATTACATTGGGAAACATATGGAGATCAAGAGAAATAAAGTCCATCTTTAACTCAAATGTAAAGTTAGTCCTGTTGTATGGCTCTGAAACATGGAGAACAAAAACAACAACCAAAAAGCTACAAACTTTCCCTGGGTGGTTGCGAAGAAAAGAAGGATTGAAATGGTATGACAAAGTCACAAATGTGGAACTGCTGACAAGAGCCAGACAAGTGCCGGTGGAACAAAGAGTTAAGAAGACGCTGGCGATGGCTAGGACACACATTGAGGAGATCTGTTGATAGCATTACAAGGCAGTCCTTGTTCTGGAATCCCCAGGGAAAGAGAGGCAGAGGTAGACCAAAAAACACACGGAGAAGAGAGCTAGATACACAAGTGAAAATGATGAGGAAAACAGAGCGGATGGTACGTGACAGGAGGACTTGGCATGTGTTTGTTGAAGGCCTATGCTCCTTGGGGAGCTAAAGGGTTTTGACTGATTGATTTACAGGTTGCTGCCACAGACCCAGCTAGGGAAGTACCGCAAAATACGGTACATGCGCTGCACTGCAGTTCCAAAATCCGAAAAGTTCCGAAATCTAAAACACATCTGGATAAGTGATTGAGCATATTTAACCTTAAAAACAGAAACATTCATAACAACTTCAATGGATGTACCATTAAGCACTAATTTTCTAAATGCCAACAAACTTAGATTACTTGACCTCGCGAAAAACGTGAAATAAACGGAAAAGTGTGCGGTTCTTAAACGTAACCACAACAACCACTAAAGTAGCATTTCTTAATGTACATGTGCTTTTTAAACGTTTGAGATGCAATGTGCAACTTCACTCCGCAGCAAACACTCGCCGTATAAGGTCATTAGTGGCATTTACTCGTTGGCGAGGCGAAGTTCCTGTCTCACGGCAGCGTTCCAGCCATTTTCCTAATCTCTGTGAATTCTTAGTGGCTTTACCTGAAGCCTCACTTCACCAATATATATATATTTATATAACGCTAGATGAGTGTTGTCGTGGAATATTCTAATCCACATATATAAATTATTAGGTAAATATGAAGCCTAACAAATAAAATTAATAAAGAGAAGAGCAATGGTAAAATAACAGTGCTGTCACAAAGAATGTACTAGAAATCCCCCTTGTTTTCTGCTACGTCTGCAAATTGTAACGCTTTCACGTTGATAGTAAAAGCTTACTGTATTATTACCCGCTTTCTTCAATGAAACGTGTGCTGCATTTCTAAGAAAAACATTGAGAGGCCCTGCGTAATGACCTAAATTAATCCTAACATTAATTATATTACGTTACCAAAACGAACGAACAGATGGACTCAAGTAGAAAAGGATAGCGAGAAGGGAAAGGCAGAAAGCCGAACACTAAACACGCGTCGCGCGATACACAAATGCTGCCATCACGCGTGTAAGGCCATGCACTAACTTTTTTTCAGACGGACAGTGATAAAATATATTAACCATCCCAGAGTTAGGTTTTAAAATAAAAAAAAACTCTTATTAGGAAAGATAACAATAGATGGGTTTACGTTTGAAAACATAACAGTACCCAGACAGCACATCTTCGAAACAGGAGGTAGAAGAAATTGCATATTTTGAACGCAGCCACGTAGCTCCTTTAAATTTGTATTTTTGGGTTCCTTAGGGCTTGCTGACAAAGAATATGTAAAACGTTACGCAAATAGTCCAGGAATTAATAAATTATAACCAAAATAAAATATTGGGGATGCCTGACAGCATAAAATCATTTCTGCTCATAAGATTTTTTTTTAACGTGTTTGAAAAAAATTTACGTTACAGAAATAGTCTACCATGTAAACTCCAAATTGATTGGAGCGCAACAAATGAAAGCCTAACCACGATTGGTCGGACTATAAATACTATCTTTCGTTGTCAAGGGAGACGGGGAAGGGTAACATTTTTTCAAACACTTGTCGAAACGTGGCTCATTGGCCAGTCTCGCTGATATACACACTTGGGAGCGTTAGTTCGAAACCACTTGTTTAAATAAGCTTGATAAAGCATCAGTGCGTTGAAGCCAGCTTATATTTTGCTAAATAAAAGCCTGGAACATAGGCAGATGGGAATTTGTGCCAGTTTGTGCCAGAATTCATTGCTAATCAACGTATCTGTGTTTATTCCTAGGAATTGTGGTAAGCTTGAACCATTCAATATCTTTTAATGAAAATTGAATGTGAATTGTTGATTTATGCCTGTATATATATATGTGTAGTTCAGTGGCAAACGTGAGGTAAAGCCTATAATGCTCCAGCCTGAACAGAGGGTGTCGGAGGAAAGTCAAACGGCATGGAATGGCCAAACAGTACACTGACACCTGGATGATTGACTAGAAAGAAATAATGCTGGAAGTGCAGAGGCGTAGTAACCATTAAGAAGGGTAATACTGGAATAAAGTATTTCAAATGAAGCTGACAGTTGGCCTAACGCTCTGAACTCAATGTTTGTGCTGTGTTGTGATCAGTGTAAAAAGAAATTATAAGTTAGTTATGAAGTAGAAGGTACATCCTCCTTGATTTCAGGGACCGTGGTCTTGATGGTAGTGAGCAGCACCTAGTCAGAGCTTTGCTGAATCCTGAGTCGGACAGCATACTCCTTGGTCTTTTTAGCTATCAGTGAGGTGTCTCCTGAACCCAGAGGAGAATTCGAGCAGAGGAGTCCTTTCCTGCCGCCATCACGCCAGATAAGCGAATTGGCCAGCTGAGCTCAACATTATGTCCCCTCATCTTGAAATGACTTTGTAAAATTAACATTAAGAGGGGAAATTAATTGTCTTAATATCAGGAACTGAGAACATCTCCAATACTAGTTTCCTTAAGACAAACTATTGAAGTCATGATGACAACTACCAACAGAGCTTGAACAAAACAAAACCAGTATTACCTCATACTACTATTACACAACTGACACACATAGGATATTTTTAATAATATATGTCACTACCAGATTCATATTAATACATTCTGTACATAACTTGTAATTAACATTGATTGTGATTCCTGGTTCCTTTATCTTTGAATCAGGACACACATATGCCTTTATGATAGAAATGAATACATATTGTTATTTGAAAAGTTACGAGTGTCTCCTGTAAGATATTCTCATAGAGTGTTATATGTATGTGAGTGTCACAGTGTTGTCAAGAGTAGTGGATTAAATTAAATTGTTTATCTGTCTGTTGTTGTGACTTACACTTCACCATACTCATACCCTAGACACATAACGTAGCATCACACTATTCCAGAATAATTCTGACTGAGATATAGAGATATGTGGTAGCAAGTAAGGTTATCTATAATACACTACTCTTAATAGATATAGATACCTTCACAGCTGATCTCAGTCAGTACACTAAGTCCCCTATAAATATTTATAACATCCCACTTCACCACAAGTGTGAATATAAAAGGTAGTCACGTAGGGGAGTGTAGTGCTAACGATTTCATTATTTGAAGTGGGGTGACCGGTTCTTTTCCTCGCATGAAACCAAGATCTGCAGAGCTGGGTATCCGCTTCATCAAACTTCTTCTTCTTCTTGCGATCGCATCTTTGATGATTACACCGTCAGACGAGTTCTCATGATGAATTCGACTGTTGTTTGAAGTCCGAAGGGTAAAACCCGAAACGTCCCTTGTCTCATGTGTACCGTTTACTTGTAAAACTGATTTCATACCATATTATTTTTTAATTTATATATGTCTTTTCCTCGCAGCCTGTGCCGTCCCCATCTCAAGAGCAGCTCTGCTCAAGATCAATTTTACAGCTACGTACTGAAGCTTGACGTCACCAGGCTTCAAACCCAGTAACTTTGCTTAGAGAAGTAAGGACGCTGATACTTGACAATCGAGTATGAAAAATAAACAAGACTATATAATAAAAATCTAGACTAAGATGTAGATTCAACTTTTATGATTTACAGTATGGGCGTGCCATGTACCTACACCTAATCATACGCCTCAAACACACACAAAGTGCTCGTGACAAGACAAGGCCGTTTTCAAAAGACGCCGACAGGGTGAACAATACCCCCATTTGCATCCTACGTGCTAGGTCTCCCAGCATAAAATCCGTCGTACAACATAAAATTGAACACCCTTGAGGAAGAATAGGCTGGGGTTGCAATATTTGTCTTGACTTATAAGCACACACAGATAAGAACTGACCTAGTTTCAGAGGCCTGGGCCCTAAAAGAACGATATCTGATCTCTACTCTACAACAGTTTAATTCAACTCAAGGGAGATAAAACACCCAGAGTTTATTGATTCTGCTTGCATACCTCTATCCAGCGCTTAGTGTACGTACAAATAAATAAATAGATACAGTAATGTAGTGGAAGCCACAATCACTAAGTAAAGATGTTAATTGCAATCATTAATAAAGAAGTAATCACCATAACGTGCAGGAAGCCTACACCAGAACACAAGCTCTTGCTGAAGTGGTTCTTGTGGTAACTTGTTTTACATACTGAAGTTGCCAGTTTCAGGCTAACATCTCAAATGAGCCGGCTTCTTACATGCCTGATTGAGCAGGGGTTATATTTTATGTCTCCTCAGATCGCCCTCACCTTCAGTAACTGCACAGGGGTATAGTTGTGATAGCTAGGTCTGTTAAGAGCTTTTTAAAATATTTTGTTAAAACACCCCATATGTATTAATGAAATGAAAAGCTGCTCTTTTAACAACTCATACAAACAACAAAGATACTTGACTGAACAGGTGGGTCATCGGAAACGCCGGGAGAGAGGTTTACAGGCCATAGCCGGTCCTAATCCTAATGACAAATCAGCCATCATACAGGGAGTGATCAAAGCACCATTGTTCGGCTCCGAACACAACATATATCACTCAACATTACTTGAACATAATCCAAACACAACACATTCCAGGGTGCCAGCTACGTATCTGCCCCTATAAAACTGTTAACCACCACCTCTTTGGGTGCTCCTTGAGTGAGAAAAATGCTCCTTCCCCCGAGGCCAGATAAGTGGTACAACTGATATGGAACAAAAGAACAACTTGCGAAAACATGCAGATACCACTACATGGCAATGGACCGGAGGGCAAGAGCCCAAACTCCGCTAGATCAATAACAACAACAAATACAAACAGATGGGAAATAATTAGGTTGAGCTGGATGTCCTGGTGACGGTACTAATTGTCCTGTGGTCATTTAATTCCTTCCCATTTCAGTTTCACAGAATCTTTGTGGGTCACAACTTATGGCCAATGCACTATAAACATTTATAACACATAAGGAAGGGAAACCCGTAGCCTGTAAACAGTAAATAAATATTAGACAAACATAAAGGTATGTTTTCAGGCACTCGTAAGAAATAAAGAAGTAGAACACTAGACAACAGAAAAACAACAGACGTGAGTGGTTTACCCAGGACTCGAACCCAGGATCTTCCGTGCGACAACCCCGCCTAGCTATATAAACAAACTGACACGCCTGTGCGCTCTTGAAATGTCTGTTTTGTTTTAGTTTTCACGTCGCAATGCGTGTAGTTACTGTATTATCCAAAACAAATGCACCTTAAAAAATTGAAAATGCGTGTGTGCTCTTTTAATAAGTGTTCAATTAAGCATTCATTATGCAATGCGCACCATATTTTTATCCGAAGAGCTGGCGTTAGTTTTATGTTGATTAAATATTTTTCAGACACATTAGCATGTAGAAGATCATTTTCAGTTACTCCAACTTTTGTCTATATGTTACTTACCAAATTATGTGTATGATTTATTTATTATTTTTTTTTTGCGTACGCCCGCTATTACTCGAGGCGAAATCTCAGGTTAGTATGTCTAACCTGAGACTTATTTTTACATGAGTATCCCTTTTTTTCTTGTACCGAGACAGGTGTCCCTCGCCATTCAGGCAGATTACTCGCCGATTTCGGAGGTACCCATTAGAGCTGGGTCGGCTTAGGAGCCGCCAGTCCCTGGTCGACGACACTGCTTCAAATGTCTCGCCAGGGCTCGAGTTAATCCTGTCCAAATACCGGTCGACGAAAAATCTTCAAATGTCCTCGCCCGGGTTTGAACCTGGGTCACCCGGTTGCCAGCGCAGTTTCGTAACCACTACACCAGCGCGGCTCCCTGTGTATGATTCCACAACTTTTAGTTGTCTCACCAAATACAACCTATCTTTCATGTGTCGCTTTTATTCTCGAAATCTGTGTCTTTTCTCTCTGTATGTTCAGATATCACCTATCCAACAAGCTAAAGATTTGAAATACCGATAGTGTAAATGTGGCCGAACATCTGCTTCAAAGAAACCCAATAAATACATATTACACACGCATAAAGGTATGTTTTCAGGCACTCGTGAATAATAAAGAAGTAGAAAACTAGACAACAGAAAAACAACAGGCTTACAGGGGGAATCAAACCCAGGACCCTATTATACAGTTTATGTGTTCAAAGATGGCCAACATAGAAAGCACATATGGCTGTCACCAGTACCATTTTCAGAAAAACTCTACGGGAGATGAAATAGCCTGAACCTGATCACCGCTTTCATTGAAAATATTTAAGTAGACGTCTGAGAGTGTACGAAGAAGAAGTAGTCCCAAATGCTGTGACCTCTAGTCAAGCATTCTCATTTGAATATGAAATCAGTTTTTATTAAATTTCAGCCTCTTTAAAAAAAAAAAGGAGCTTTATCTTTCGCTTTGACTGTGTTATTTGTCAAAGACAAACACTGCCCCTTATCAGCGGGGTGTGCACACTGAAGGCATAGATTGGTGTGCTTTTTAAAACTCCAGGAGTTTAAACCCATGTCTGGGGCCTGCTTTCGTTCTCGTTGTTAATAACTTAAAATTACGAACGACCCGTTTTAACAAAGAAAGCGGTGGCGGCGTTGGTTAGGGCGGGGAGGTCACGTATTAAGTGAACACGTTGACAAAGTTGGATTTATTGTCTGAGTTTAATACCGGTAATATTGGGGGTTTTGTGCTGGTTGTATGTGGGGTCTTCTTAGTGATAATGCGAAGTTGTTGCATGCGAAAAATACATGTCTCAAAAAAAAAACCTTAACACATCAACTACCGGCTTTTGAAATCCTATCATTTGGACCGCAAGCCGCTCAGAGCGTCGATCTAATTTTAGTAATAAAACGAATGAAAAATGTACTGAAACATTTTCTGATCTGGTTCGAGATTTTAAGTTGCCACCGAAAAACAAATTCCCAAAGCATGGTTGTAGAACACTGGAAAATTGATATTATGTTCATATTTTTCAGCATTTTGGGTTAGTTACCACATCGTGTAAAACTGTTTACCGTGGCAACTAGTGATAGGACCACAAAAAATGCGTGTACATCTCGTCTAACGGCTGAATAGGCTAGAAACGTGTTTCAACAATTGACTGATAGATCTAGCGACGAGGACAAGAGGGAAAACGGTGTGCACATCGATTAAAATAGTGGATTTTATATAGGGCGCAAGCAGTTATAATTGTGAAAATATTGCAAGTCCTCAGCCATCGGACAGCCATTAAATAACCTCTATTAGAATTTCAAATGGTGCTTATTGTAATAGTGCATTCATTTATCTTTAAAATGACGTGTAATTCATAAAAATCTGTAAACAATTACGAAAACTACAGTTTACTTTGAGCAAACACCTACAGGATGAAAATGGGGAAAAAAATTTTATTCGGACACAGTGTGTTTTTCATTTCGGTAGTTAATGTGTTAATGTGCTATAATTCATGATCTATACTTTTCAGCTATTTTCACAAAATATTTCAGCTTTCCTCATGAAAACTCTTAAAGAACGTATCATAGAGTGTGTGTGTTAGAGCTCTCACTACTCTAGGTCCAGATTTTGCTGGGAGTAACCAGGTCCCTTCCTCTGCCTTCCCTAACTCAAGACCAGAGTCGCTTAACCATTTACAGCTGGGCAAATTGGGGCGTAATAATGCTATCATGTTTTGAGGCCGGAAACAGGTAACTTTTTCTCGAGATGCAAGCTGTCTTATTAATCCACCAACCGGAATCTCGGGAAAGTATTACGTATGTTCTCCTCCCTACCCAGTGGTAATTAACATACAAAGTGTTGCGGTAGAGTGTAGTGGTTAGTGCACTGGCTTCCTAGGTCGGTGGTCCATGGTTCGATCCACAGTTGAGGTGGGATTTTTTAGACCGCAAACGGCTCCGGGGTCGACCCAGCCTCATGAATTGGGTACCAGAGCAACTTCCGGGAAGGTTAAGGCGGCCGGCGTGATGCTGACCACATCACCCCTAGTGTTCCGATGGTCAAGAAAATATGGGCCTAACACCATATTCCCAATATGCCTCAATGGATGTGTAACGGGATCCTTTACCTGTTTTTTTTTTTACCTTTGTTGCAAATCTGATACTAGCCTTGATCTATTTCGCAATTTTATCGCGTATGTTTTCTCTAAGACTGAATATAGAGGTGTTGCAATAAAGTGGGATCTTCCACTGTTCATGTGGACTTGTGAATAATGGATATCGGTGTGGACAAAAATCTGATGGCGAGGGTATAAAGTATTCAATGCATTCAAATACAAACAAGAAAAAGAAGTGGAACATGCATCCAGATAACTGCGTCATTTACGTAAGATACCTTGGGTTTTGTCTTGTTATATCAATTAAACGGGAGCCTATTTTTATTTCCAGTGGATTTAAAAAACTAGCAATCTATAATGTATGTGGAGAAACTAGAAATTCTGAATAATCCCGAAGCCCAGAAAGTCCTAGCGATACATGGAGAAGAGATGCCCAGAAAGTCCTTGCGATACGTGAAGACAGGCCCAGAAAGTCCTGGCGATACATGGAGGACACAGGCCCAGAAAGCCCTAGCGATACATGGAGGACACAGACCCAGTAAGTCCTATTGATACATGGAGAAGACAGGCCCAGAAAGTCCTAGCGAGACATGGAGAAGACAGGACCAAAAAGTCCTAGCGATACATGGAGAAGAGAAGCTCAGAAAGTCCTAGCGATACACAGAAGAGAGAGGCCCAGAAAGTTCTAGCGATACATCGAGAAGAGAGGCCCAGAAAGTCCTAGCGATACATGGAGAAGAGAAGCCCAGAAAGTCCTAGCGATACACTAAGAAGAGAAGCCCAGAAAGTCCTAGCGATACATGGAGGACACAGGCCCAGAAAGTCCTTTTGATACATGGAGAAGACAGGCCCAGAAAGTCCTAGCGATACATGGAGAAGAGAAGCTCAGAAAGTCCTAGCGATACACAGAAGAGAGAGGCCCAGAAAGTTCTAGCAATACATCGAGAAGAGATGCCCAGAAAGTCCTAGCGATACATGAAGAGCAGCCCAGAAAGTCGTAGCGATACATGGAGAAGACGCCCAGAAAGTCCTATCGATACATGGATGAGAGGCCCAGAACCCAGAAAGTCCTAACGATACATCGAGAAGAGACTCATGTTCTAGCACTGCATCGAGTAAATGAGCCTTCTAGGTTTAGAAGTACGTAAAGAAGAGACCCAGAAAGATCAGTACGTAAAGGAGACCAGAAAGATCTGCTGTACTTAAAGACGAAAATGAAAGGCCTAGTTGATTAGAAATAAGAGACCATGAAAGACCTAGTTGTAAATAGAGATATCAGACCCTGTAAGGTCTAAATGAACATGGAGATTTGAGATCTGATAAGCCTAAATGTAGATGGAGAAATGAGACCCTGAAACGTCTTACTGTACAAGAAGATACGAGACAAAAAAAAAAAGGCCAGAGAAATGTATTTTAATCGTATGAAAGTACAATAACACAAATCTAAGCAGAGATACTTGGAAAAGCCATGTCTGAGATTTAAAAGGCGCCTAAGTGATGTCAAACAGCACTGATCTATGATAATACCAGTAACGTTATAGAAATAGTTTACACAAAGTTCCGTTAAAGATGATTATCCAACGAGCAAGCAACAGGTCAAAACGACAACAAATATATTGTGTTCTGTCTACCAAAAACCAAAAACAATATATTATGTCCTGATGAAGGTACTAATTCTCATGTGATCATTTTATTCCTTTCCATTTCAACATTTAATATTTGCAATCAGACATGTCTTAAGGTCATGTGGAAAAATTAAAAACAACGATCTGTGTTCTTTTAGTGGGTGTTCAATTTAGATTTCACGGTGTAATGCGCACCTTTTTTTCGAAAAGGTAGCGGGATTTTTTTTCATTGTTCTTTCGGATGTTTCAGTTTGACAATTTATAGGAGATCGGTTTAGAGGTTGATGTATTTAAACTATCGTGTACAGTGTTTTTTTCCCCACCAGTTCCGCACTGGTGATTGTGTCATGACTAGAATGGCAAAAAAATTTTAATACGTCTTACTAGGAGAAAGGACAAGACAAAACCTACGTTGCGGCCACAAGGCCTTCGTCAGGGACAGACAAGGGAAAGAAATTGAGAATTAAGTGGACAACATACAACTAAAAAATAAGAGAAAACACTCCCTGATGTGTTGTCACATATTGGAATAAAAATCTTGATCGTGTGACAGGGGTCGTCTACATATGTTGAAGAACAACGCAATTGAATGAATTAATTAGTCATCAGCATCACCTCCCTAAGGTGCATATGCTTTAAGCCAAATCTTCATGTCCTAACTTGACATGTTTGCCCTTTAAGCCAAGTCTTAATGTCCTAACTTGACATTTTTGCGCTTTAAGCAAAGTCTTAATGTCCTAGCTTTTAATCTCGATACATTTCTTTGACTTCATCAGACTGTTGTCGCGATGGTGATAACCTGTTCCTCTTTTTTTTTAAATCTAATTTTAAACTGCACAATCTATTTAGTCTGCATTTTGTTTTCTAAGCTGTGTATTAAATTATTTTTTTTTAAATGTATAATTAAAAACAATTTAAACCAGTTAAAGCTTATAACAACTATCCAATTTTCGGCTGAGTTTATAATATTAACAAGTAAATATACCCGTCAACAAAATGACGGGGAAAGATTTAAAGCTAACGCTTTACATTTCAGCATCTGTAGCCCAGTTAGAAGACTGGGGAACTCATTTAATGATTCTGAATGAATTTATTTTACCAATTTGTGACAGCTATGAGTTTATTATTTAAAATAATCACAACTACTGGATGAAAGAGTGCGCCGGGAAAAGATAACACATAAATACAGAAACAAGAACAGAAAACTGCATATGAAATGAAAGAGAACAAAGTGACCAAAAACAAAACTACATGAAGAAACAAGAAAACCAGGTACACAAACCCGAGCATGCGAAGTTCACAAACTAACTCTGAAACATGGAGTTTACTGACCTGTACTTTCATCATCTTAAAATGCAGGTTGCTGCGGAAATATTGTGCTGAACGCATCACAAAATTTAGTACTGTACCTGCAAATCTGGCGTCGTTGTAGCTTGAATACAGTTATCTGGGAAGAAAAAAAATTAGCAACCCCCGATTGCTAGACCGATAGGAAATAAGGCAATCCACAGTCCAGTGGTTGACCAAAGTAGTTGACTAAGAAAAAATATGTGATTTCATGCATGAAAATAATCTGCTACAAAAAAAAAGATAAAATCTTACATTTAACAGCTAATATAAATTTATTGTTTCATCTCGTGTACATCCAGCTAATCTCTGAAGAGAACAAGAAAATTATGGCTAATTGCACTCAGGCATGTCGTAGAATGCACGACAAATACGAGGTTTGTGCATGTGGATGGCCAACCTCATGTAAAACAAATTTCCACAAAAGCTACAGCTGCAAGAGCTTATGGCTGTTTGGTGCGGCCTTCTGACAGTGGATCAGCTACAGTGGTCGTTCCAAACTCCGCTGGGAGCGCAAAAGGAAATTAAAATATGTTCAACTGGAGCTAACCAATCCACAACAGTTTCTTCATTAAAATAAAAAAATCTGATTAGCTCAAGTTGAAATGACAGCCAACATTTATTACTAACCTCATTACACGATTTATTCTCAAATGTATCAATATTAATATAACTTCTAATGAAATATGGGTTACATGAATTAAATGTTTGGAAGTATTACCTGCTTTCTCGAACAAAGGTGATGCTGCCAGACCTAGAAAAATGTGAAGAGCTATTAGCTATTTCATCTGTTTTGTTATTGTTTCTTCAGGAGCTGGATTTGTGCGAGCTGGTTTCATTGGCCAATTCTGTTGCGATCCCCCGAAATCATGGATGAGTGTGGATCTAGTCATGATAGTGTATTAGCACATGGACTAGACCTACAACCACCCACAAACTGAGGAATTTCTTGTTTGTTTATATGTATTCTTTAACGTTCTCAACATCGTGTTTTTTCTTCCGCTTCTGCTGTGTGCCAGAGCATCACTCATTCTTTTCTACAGATGCTGCAACATCTTAAAGAATGGACTGGCCAACGGCAGATTTTTTTTTAAAACAGCGATAATGTCAAGCTACCAAGAATAACTTTGACCACCACTACAAGACTTTTAAAACTGGGCCTAAGACCTTTCCCGAAAAAAACCCGATAGACTTTCTACTACCAAAATGAGTACACAAAATGTTAACTCCGGAGGCGGTTCTGGTCTTCAAAACGAGACTGGTATTGGTGTGTAACTACAAAACTCGAGGTGGGACGAACACAAGTACACAAGTTTTGATGGCTAGTGTTCTTGGTTAGTTAAAACGCTCAAGAGACACGGCCAAGTTGAAATTGTGCACTCTTTCTATTCAGATCCTTCATAGTTGATCTCTGGGGCTGACGAGACAGCGTTGGATGCAGATGGCGTGAGTTGAAAAGCTTTTGTGGAATAGTAAATACCCAGTAGTTTACAAAGAACTAGAACTGAACAGTTCAGTGCAACCAACCAAATAACTAGAACGAATTTTTAACTTAGACATATGCAGCTTAAACCGACAGGACTAGATTTTTCAATCATATCTTCAGAACCTATATGAGCATGGAAATAGAAGTTAATACCAACTGCGAAATCTGTACCGTTTCCAACTTTTTTAATTGAACGATATCACCTACCCAAACTCCGTTAAGAAATTTGTTACCAGTTATAGATCCGACGTCCCCGACCATTGTTACAATTCTGGAATGTCCTCCTTTCATATACTAACTAGCTCGGTATTTTAAAACAACCCAACTTTCAGATAATGCCAGATTCAACTGTGAAAAATACGGAACATACCAGATCATTCAACTGCTAATTAGTAATTCTAGGTCGTAATGTATGATAACCTATGAACTCGTCATGGATTTTTGCATCAACGAACAGACTTTATTACAACTAAACTCTTTGAAAACCTAAAACGAATGTTGATTCATCAATTGCATAATATAAATAAAATTTTTAGTATTTCAAATTCCCGCCAATATCTATGTACGCTAAGAACTCTCGTGAATCTCGAAAATTATAAACCAAAGTAATTTTAGTTATTTTATTCTCGTATGGCTACAGCCAGTTAGGCATGTCGTACAATGTGAACACTATGCGATTGTTCATGTGGCTGGCAACCTCATGTGAAACAAACTGCCATCGAAACAACTGCTAAACATCATCTGAATGCTGCATTAGTGGCCCCATGCTCCATAAAGGACCTAACATAATATGATGTAGCCAGCTATCCGTAACTTTTTTATTATTACTTTACAGTTTACTCAAACTGGCAATTGCCAGTTTAACTCTCGTCATAAAAACAGGCCTAGTGTATACTAGTTTGACAGCTTTTAACAGGATACAATAGTCGAGCGTTTTTAAGTAAAAATGCTGTAGGCGGGAAAACGACGAAATGAAAGTACTCGATAAAAATTTACATTTGTCTCCGATGCGGGTTTTTTTGCCTTCTTGTGGCGACGCACGGTCCTTTCAATCTAGACTTATGCCCGTTGGTTATATCAGAACGCAATTAGCCATTCAAATATAGGTGAACTCGCGTTAAATACAGAGTCCTGTAAAAAAAAAAAAAACTAACAGTACCTATCTGCTAGCATGGTATAGTCCTGAACAGGACGGCCAGCTACGTAATTACTGCCCATACTTCCTCAGTGTTTAGCGGAACACCGGCTGTTCGTGCGAATCAAAGACCAAGTTAGGAGTAAAACTTACTTCTTTTCTGCATTTCCATCGTTAGTCATTTACTGAAGACGAAAAAAGTTAGTCCCATACCAAATACTACCGCAGGGTAGTTAAATGTTAGAGACTTCACTATACTAGATCCAGCGGCGAGAAGCGGGGTGACCAGTTCCCTTCCTTGCTGCCTTTTCCCTTCCTAACTCAATGGCAGAGCCAAGTATATATTTACAGCTGGGTAGACTGAAGCGTGTCGATACCATGATTCGAACCCTGAACCTTTGCCACGAGAGACCAGCTCTCTACCCACTCTGTCAATCGGACGATAGAAGTGATAGGACTTGGTAAATGACAAAATTGGTTGGCTACACATTACAAAGCGATAGTCGGCAACAATGCTACTCCATTTTAATGAGTTCACGATGCATCAACAGATTGCGTCAATTTACATTCGACAAACTCAAGTGTTTAACCTACTCCTCTGTTGTCTATTTTCGAACCTTTCAAAAGAGCGCGGGTTGAGAATGTGTACCGTATACAAAGTTCGGCTTCGAACATTTGCAGCCATCAGTAGCTATCGCGTAAGCAATCATCTTTTCCTTGTACTAAGTTTTCCCTCGGGACTATATCGAAACTGGAGGGATGTGCTAGTCAAAATGGTGCTACAACACGTGGTGTCGCTCGTACATCATGTGGTCATCATTGGTGTGGCGATAATTCGGAGTTGTAATTATTTTGCTCCAAGGGATATAGTGGAACGATGAAACAATGTTGGCTGCCTCACGTTCGGGGGTACAGATACAAGCGTGATATAATTGTAACGATGGCGTCAGAAAGTGTGAGAGTTACCAACTGTGGGCCCTGGACATCAAAAGTCGTCACGAGTCCCTCAGGCAACAACTGAAGCCCACAGCAGAGGGGGGTGCCCCTAGTGTTTCTATTCGCTCATTATAAAGAAACACTGCCGCGAGTTCCCTTGCAGTAAACTTGCACCTAAGCAATGGCGTTCTCTTACAACAGGGTTTCTGCAATTTGTTTTACATAATGAAGTTGCCAGCCCTCATTATATAGTGCTATTCATTATTTTCTCAGACACCCACGGAACTACTAAAAAAGTGAGAGGGGGGGGGGGAAGTGTGGGTGTTAGTTGGTCGGAACTGGGCGCCCTAGCACATCTTTCTGAAGTGTCCAGTTAGATCTCTTTTCTCCAAATATCTCCGATCCTTTCCGTCTATGTATTTATATGGCGTCCATTCCATCGGAAGTTTTGAGTTTGTAAAGGGGGGGGGGGGGGAGGGGGTTTAAAAGCATTGTATACGCACAATTTGGTCTAAATGTGTTCAATGTATGTATACGTTTTTACGTCCAATTTCCGCAAATAAAAATGGGCTTGGATAAACAAATGTTTCCTCTTTAATTTTACTTTTACAACTTAGAATACAATCAATAAACATCCGATTTGCAGAATGTTTAGCGCACTTGCCTCTCGCGATAAGGTCGCAGGTTCTGGGTTCAAAACATGGTGTTGTCACGCTCCAGCCTACCAGCTCTAAATGGGCACACTATTCTGCTCTTGCATTAGGGAAAACAAAGGCAGCACGGAAGGGAACACATCACCCCAGCTCATAAAAATACTAAGACTTGGTTACAGTGAATCATACTTCAATCCTCTACGGTAGGGTCTGATTGGGAACTTACTGTTAAATAATAAATTACCTATTTCGGGGGGAAAAGCCAGGCTAGGAATGCGAGGTATAGCAGCTAATCCCACAGATATACCAAATTCAGTGTAATGAATACACAAACAGGAAGATCGAAGCACAGAAGTTTTGCACAAGAATTTCAAGAAAAGAGGAAATTCTAAGAAACGTGTCATGTGCTGAGGGTATACGTTGTCTACAGCAGAGTGTAAACGTTGTCTACAGCAGAGTGTAAACGTTGTCTACAGCAGAGTGTAAACGTATAAAAATATTTAAGAAACAAAAGCTCCAACAATGTTCTCACCCACTACATTGTTTTAAAGTTGTTAGCAAACTGTTTCGGTTTAAATTGCATTTCACGGAAAATAACCGAAAACCTCTCTGAATATTGCTTTCTTTTTTTAAATTTTTTAACCTGAAGAATTTTGGCTTATGTGGCAAGAAACAGCTCAAAAACATAGCGTGGAAAAATGGGGGGTCCAGATAAAGTAATGTCATAAGGAACGAATAAGGACAAACTAATACATAGTGTACCACATGCGTTCATAAGTTAAAAATGACCAATCTAAGTAATCAACATCCAGGGAATCCAAAACTCGAACTAAAACAGCGTCACTTCTAAGTGCAGCATTTTTTTGTTCCCCGCAGGACGAATCGAGCCAGAGTTTTGATCCCAAAGTGCAAACATTTTTTTTTAAGCAAGAATCTTGGATATCTAAAAATTCTAACGAGAATGCCACAGACGCGGAGATGAATAGTGAAATTCAAAGTGAATAATTTAAAGTTGTGTATGTGGCTGGAAACATCATATAAAACAAAGTGCTACATAAAGTACAGGCTGTAAGAGCATATGAATGATCCATATAAGGCGAAAAGGAAATTGATCGATTAATTTATTTTGGTTTTAGAATGCGTCTTAATAGAGATTGTGCAAAGGAATTATTCTAGTTAGCTCAGATAAATTATCCATGTTGAAATGTGTTAATTATTTTACATACACTAAGATCCCTTTAGATTTATTAATTTGTGCCCAGTCAGATCATATCTGAACAAACTATTGCAATATAGTGTTAAACCGAAAACAGCGATTGTTATTCATGGTCTAGATTTCATTATAACAAGTACTTTCTTTTCTATCCATCGTTAATAATGTTCTATCCATCGTTAATAATGTTCTATCCATTGTTAATAATGTATTGTGTATACAAAATATAGCGTCCGATTGACAGCGGTTAGAGAGTTGGTCTCTAGCGGTAAAGGTGACGGGTTCTGATTCACGGTATCGACACGCTCCAGTCTACCCAGCTGTAAATGGGTACCTGACTTGAGTTAGGGAAGGAAAAGGCAACGAGGAAGGGAACTGGTCACAGTAAAATGAAGTCTCTAATACTTCACTCACCTACGGCAGTATATGCGATGGAACTACCTTTACCCTATATACAATATAACAGGAATATTGTTAGCACTAGGGCAGCGTAACTTCATTAAGTGTTGACAAATTATGCCCAGTCCAATCTCGTTTGAACTGAATTTGTAGCGCAATATGAAAACAGACAGCGCGGTATTTAACACCAGAAAGCTGCGGAAGTGACAACAAAATTATTTTGTGTGTGTGTTTTTTAAAGGGAGCTCAGCGCATTACACCTAAAGTGTTTTAAAAAGTTGGAAATAGTACTTGACGCCATGAAACTAGCTAAGCACGTAGAATGAATAGAATTGAAAAAAAAAATATAGGTGGGGCAAATGCACAAAGTGCAACCAGAAAGACAATGGGCAGGCACTGTTACAGAAAACCGGTTAGAATGGGGCAGGCACTGTTACAGAAAACCGGTTAGAATAGTTAATCCCACCATACATAAATCCTGTCAATATAGTTTCAAGAGTTTCTCGGAAGAGAAAGATTAGGGCTAATGCACCCTAATACAAGATGACTAATGTGAAGTTCTTGCCTAGGGCTCGCAACATCACGTGAAACGTTGCCTCATACAACATTTGCTGCAGAAGTACAGTATATGACTGCTGGGTGCAGTTTTCCTGCAAGGTGACTTGCTGCTGTGGTGGCTCCATGCTTTGTAAGGAGTCCAATGGAAAATTAATAACGACGATACGTAAGTCCTAGATTCTCTAAATATACAGACCTGTTCTGTTACGACATCTATCCAGCACTCTTTCAGCACCTTCAACCTATAGCACCTAGTTACAACTGTAACAAAGTTACCTCCAAACAACTAATCCACTCTACACGCTGAAAAACATAAATTTAGGTCCCCAACAACTGCCGAACACAACTCAAGCCAGGCTGCTTAAGTACATGACAAGTACCATTAATGCCTAAACGGATATCAACCCAAAAGAACACCTAACCAGATAACACGGTATGGCGTGGGTTTTTTTTTTTTTTCGTCAGCCACGGGACGATAATGCACAGTTTTTTTTAGCGGAGTCCCCAGCAACGTGGTCGCCAACTCCTGTGCAAGTATCTGTGTTACTGAATCTGAGAAACTTGAGAATTTGGAAGTTTTAATTTCAGGAGTGTCTTGCCGCGATAGAAAACGTGGTAGATTACAAGGTCACGTGTAACTTAAAATAGCTGAAACATTCGAGTCGAACCAACGATTACATTTATTATAACCCAAGTAAGTCACTGACTGCCAGAGTTGTCGATTCGAGTCACCTCAACGATTCGTCTTTTGTATTGGACACGCGTCCTAATATAACCGACGGGACATGTGTATTTAGGTTTAACGAGGCACATCTCACCAATATGAGGCAACACATTTAAAAAAACGTATTCAAACGTTGGATCAGAAGAGCTTATAATAACCAGGAAAGTACATCAGTATAAATTCTTGTAGCTAACATATCGTAACAGATCTACATAATCTAATCTTAGAGGATTAAGTGAGCAATAAATATAACTGGGGCAGCCTAAAGGACGAAACCATTAGCGATTCTCAAATTACTCGAAGTTTTAAGCGCCATGCCTTTTGGCTGAATTCCAGTAGGCTATACTTAATGGTCCCCAGTTAAAAGTTAGTTGCTTATCCTTTACAGGACGTGGCAATCAACCCCAGCTTTTATTGGCTGTTTGTGATTTTTCTAGGCAATTTTTTTTCATTCAGTAGTTTGCCATTGCTTTCTGAACGGTACGGCGCTTATACCATTGTTAAAAATCCACACAAAGCGATCTGCTACCAAACCGCCTGCAGCAGGTTTCGAACCTGGTATATCTGGATTATGAAACTGCGTTCATATCCATTAGGCCACAGTGCTCTTTAATATATATCTAGAACATATTATGCAGGAGGCTCTCTACGATTATAAAACAACCATATCGATTGGAGGCCGACCTCTTTGCAATCTACGTTTTGCTGATGATATAGATCTTATAGCTGGAACAGAATCAGAACTTAACGTATGGGATGGAAATTAATATAGAAAAAAGCAAGATATTGGTGAATAGCCATAAGAAACATGTTCCGACCAACATTACGTTAAATAGGCAAACGTTAGAAGAAGTTAACACCTTTAAATATCTGGGGTCCACTATATGTAGTGATGGAAGATCAAGTAAAGAAATCAAGACAAGACTTGAGATTGCCTCATCTGCCATGACAAGGCTGAATGTGATCTGGAAAAGTAACATCAGTTTTCCTGTGAAGATCAAATTATACAAATCACTTGTATTATCTATTCTCTTGTATGGGTGTGAGAGCTGGACACTCACTGCAGATACGGAGCGAAGGATTCAGGCTTTCGAGTATAAATGCTAATATAAGAATTTTGCGCATTTGCTATAAAGAGCACAAAACAAATTATGTTAGAAAATAAACACTAATGCAGGCCACCAAGAACCACTTTTGTCAGTAGTGAAACGTCGAAAGCTTGCCTGGTTTGGGCATGTAACTCGTCATGACTCCCTTTAGAAAATGATCCTCCAGGGAACAGTCGAAGGTAAACGGAGAAGAGGAAGGCAAAGAAAATCCTGGGCTGATAACATCAAAGAATGGGCAGGGCACGGTTTTTCCACACTTGTACGCATTGCTGAGGATAGAGAGCAGTGGAGGACCCTGTCTACTGATGCTTCCACCATGGCACCCCTACGACCCATGACGGGTTACGGGTTGAGATGATAATGGTCACTTGTTAATTTTGGTGGTTCATCCTCACCAGCTAGGATATTAGGGTCATTGTCGTAAAAAAGGTTTGAGGACTAGTGCTCCATTGCATTGTGATGAATAGAATACAAAGAGTATTTTGCATACACTGCATTCACTTTCGCATATTGTTGGACAATGAGTATGAACTAAGCTGTACGTGTTCCCAAATACAAAACTCAAAAGTACATTCCGAGAAATATTGAAGTCTTGTGGAAAGTGTGAATGAATAATTTTAAGACAACTAAATTATGTATAAAGATTTACACTCTCCGCATCAAGGCCTTGAGCGATTAAGATAGCAAGCTGGAAATTTTAGACTAGTAGCCCAGAACTATAAAGAGGAAGTCTGTTTAGATTGTGGGCACGGAACTGTATTCAGGTAGTTAAAATAGAAAGGAAAATCCACGAATGTGCTGAACTGAAGAATATACTGTAGTAATAAGACTAAAATAAATAAGAACATGCGGAGGTAGCCGACCAATAAAAAAACATCGTCCGAGAGAGAGCTACAGCAGAAATACAATAATGCATATTACAAGAAAATTCCGAGTACGCCCTTGGGACTTCTAAAGACGTAAAAGCAATAGTAGGGGTATAAACAAATGGAAGGAAAACATTACGTAGTAGACAGGGACAGTAACATTGCCAGCCAATCAGACTATCGTTTAAACATCATAAATGTCAAACTTAACTCGAAGTTATGCACGAATAAGTGTTAATGTGAACAGAAATGTCCACACCCCCCAATGATTTAAGTAGCATAAAAAGATCACTGATATGGAATTGACGACAAAAAGCCAGACATGTGCCTGTGGAACAAGAGATGAAAAGAGCGCGCTGGTGATGAGTAGGTCACACATTCTTATTTAAAGCCGTATCAATTAGGGAGACTTAAATTACTTCCGGAGCGATGGATTATAGGTAGTTCCGTAACAGATACAGCTGTAGGGGAGTGAAGTGTTAGAGATTACACTATACTAGGTTCAACATCGTTCCCTTCCTCGCTGCCTTTTAATTCCCGATGTCAAGACGAGCAGAGTCAAATACCCTTTTACAGCTGGGTAGATTGGAGCGTTACGACACTGTTCCGAACTCGGCATCTTTTGCCGCGAGAGGCCACCTTTTTCCATGTCCGTATTCAAGGTAGTCTATAGCCTACTATATTATCGCATTGTTACAGAAACAAAGTACCAATCAGAAGTCGCCTATTACGTTCTAAGAAGTACACGTGTTATAACCGGGGCTGTGGAACCAGGGCTGTGGAACCAGGGTTGTGGAGTCATGGTCGTGGAACCAGGGTTGTGGAGTCATGGTCGTGGAACCAGGGTTGTGGAGTCATGGTCGTGGAACCAGGGTTGTGGAGTCAGGGTTGTGGAGTCAGGGTCGTGGAACCAGGGTTGTGGAGTCAGGGTCGTGGAACCAGGGCTGTGGAGTCTGGGTCGTGGAAACAGGGTCAAGAAAACAGGGTCGTGGAAACAGGGTCGTGGAACCAGGGCTGTGGAGTCAGGGTCGTGGAACCAGGATTGTGGAGTCTGGGTCGTGGAACCAGGGTTGTGGCGTCAGGGTCGTGGAATTGGCCGTTTTTTAATGGAGTCGGTAAAAAATATCCGCGGTAAAAAATGTTCGGACTCCGAATTGTATGCCATATGACTAGTAAAAGACTAAAATTTCAGGATTCGGAGTCTAAAAATGTACAGTCTAACAGCCAGCGTTATGTGGGCGCGTGTGTTAAAGATTAGTTTATCATGATATTTTACTTCAGTTCGATTAGTAGATGCAGCATCATCTGAAGTTACAAAGCTTTTGTTATTAATTAAATAATTTAAACTCTTAGTGTAACTCCATCTAAATGTAAATACAAAAGAGGGGGGAATGGGATCTAGCAAGCTGAAATGGCTGAAAAATACAAGTGCAGGAGTCACGCACCGCCATGTTCCCCACATGGCTATCGATACGGGCTCAAAGTTTGTCGGACGTTGTTTGTGAAAAGCTCGAAACATGGATTTGGGTTAGTGGTAGGTTTTTTTTTTTTTTTTTTTTTTTCAATTTAAAAAACGGATTGGGTTAGTAGGATTAATGGTAAAGGCTATTTTTTGTAATTAGTGGAAGCAACACGACGGAGAATCGATAAACCACCTGGCCAACATGGCGGCCTGTGTTCTACTTTGTGAACTAGGCCTACTGAGATCTCTTTACACGATTGCAAAAAAAAAGTAGATCAAATTACTGCGATCTTTACTCCCTTTCCCGTCCACTGGTATCTCAAATCTATAAATCAAAAGCACACTGCGGTTCCAATTTCTTTTCTCTCGTGTCGTTAATGAGAAATAAAAGTCATTTAAACACAAAGGCTTAAGACAATCTATGGGTCTTGTTCGAAACATTTCACTCTAAAAAGTTGTAGCCACGAAATTAATATAATTTTTCTACAGCATTATATCATTACTCTATACTTAATATAGCATATCTTCAGTATTATGTGCCTGAACTGAATTTAATTTTATAAACAATATTAAACTATTGACATAGACGCAGTTTACTGAATGTAAATGCTGATAGGAAACTACACAGGGCGATACATTATGAGGCAATCTGATCATCAGAAGTTGAAATACAAGTAATCTAAAACAGCAAGTACCTTTGCTTATGTTATACATGTTAATATTAGGCGGGGGCCGCGGTAGCATAGTGGTTATTGCACTGGCTTCCTAGCTTAGTGTGGTCTATGGTTCGATCCCCAGATGAGGGGATTTTTTTAGCCCGCAAACGGCTCCTGGGTCGACCCAGCCCCAAATGGGTACCAGAGCAACTCTGAGAAAGTTAAGGCGGCCGGCGTGATGCTGACCACATCACCCCTAGTGTGCCGACGGTCAAGAAAATATGGGCCTAACACCATATTCCCAATATTCCTCAATGGGTGTGTAACAGGATCCTTTACCTTTACCTTAATATTAGGCCTACGTAGAAAATTAACAAGAAAGTATCGGCAATAAACACAACCAATACTTAAAATAACATTTACATAATCTGAAATATAGCCTAAACACCTACCAATCAAATTCTCAAAAATAGTATAGTACCGGCCAATTAATTTTCAAGCACTCCTTAACATAACCACAAGCTAAGAGATACCCAGCAGAAAATTCAAAGTTACAACTACCTTCTCCCTTGTGTAATGGAATGCCAAAAAAGAGATGCGGGTTAAACAGAATAATCGCTCAATAAACCAGAGATCTTACACCTGCACCAAACTGTGCAAATTTACCCCTCTAAAACATATTTACTGCCGCAAAATTCTGAAGCCTGAACCTGGGGGAAAATACGTGGAGATAAAAGGGTTAACATACCTATGTTAAAATTGATTAACAGAGCAAATCTGTCTCGAAACTCGAAGCGAATACCAATTAATGTGTGGTGTGTGTTTTTAGTGGGTGGGTGAGGAAAACTGATCAGAACTAGTATCTAACGCATACTGAAAAGGGGAAATAGAAAAAAACCTTTGCAGAAGGCGATGGACCCGTGTACTTTTGGAAGGGGGTTGGGGGAACTGATAAAACAATAGGTAAACTACACCCTCTAGCACGCAGGCATGTCGTAACGTGTACCTGTTGTAATGCTGTGCATAGGTGCAGGCAACATCATGCAACACAAATACCACTACAGGAGCACGTGCTTTAACGCAAGTAGCCTGTTAAGTGTTGGCTCAGTGGCCCGTAAAAAGGAAATGTCATGGTAGTTCGGGACTATTTTCTCGATGAGCAAAGGCAATGAAAAACTGCTGGAAACAGCTTAATGGTAGAGACACATAAGACAACGAAGTAAATGCATAAGCCTTTTCAGATAAATCTATGGAGAATCTTCAAATTCAAAACTCTACATGCGCGCTTTAAAAACCTTGACCTCTAACAGCCTGTTGCGCACGCATGCGCTGACTTTCAAAAATACACAACCACGTAAAATTTCACGAAATAGCATTTCAACATGAAATCAAATTTCAACAACATTACAAACTTATAAAATTATACAACGCAAAGTAGACCTTATAAAAACGAACTCAAAGCTCTACAATGCGAAATAGAATTTCAGGAAAAAAAAAAAAAACCAATGTAGCCTACGCTCTGCAATGTAAAGTAGAACTTCGGACAAAATCTGTATGCAAGATAGAATTTCAGAAAAACCAACTTCTGAACTACGCAGTGTAGCCTACTTAAAAAAAAAAAAAAAACTAACTTAGAGCCTACAAGCGCTAGAATGCAAAATACAACTTCAGAAACCCGAACTCATAAAACTACAATATAGGATAGAATTTAACAAAACAAATAACTTTTAACCCTTCAGCGACAAACTTGAACACCAAAATAAACTCACAAAACTGTACAGCGCAATATGAAACCTCAACATCAAATCAACTTAATCCTACACCGCAAAGAAATACTTAAACTTGAACACTAAAATGAACTGATAAATTGTATACGTCCAACTGGATCTTGAAAGAACTAACAAAAGTATCACACACAAAGCTTCAGCGCCAGAACTATCTATAAAACTTACAACTTTACATTGCCTCTTGCAACATCAACACCGAGAGGAACATTGAAAAGCTCACGTCATTTCTCACGCCATTGCATCTCGTGGTAAAGGCACCTGTAGCTTGTCGTCTGAGTCCCGTTCACTGGCACCCACGAAACTCATCTGACGGAGGGAAACCAACTCATAGAGAACACCTGAATCTCAAGGACTCGCCAGGTTTTTTCCGTGCGATCCTGCCACTTTGGTCCCCTACCTGGTGTGGTGTGACAGCCGGGTTCTGTAACTGTCTACCTGGCTACCGCATTGAACAAAAGATGCCGGGTAGTCGGCGACCCGTTCTAAAGGGGGATTACTCGTCAGATGACAGAAAAGAGCAGGGTGGGGGCTGAGTTGAATTCCCTTTCAATAGGCTTGACACGACGTCCAGAAGCGTCTCTGGCGTGGAGGTCAACGAAAGTACAGTAGTTCATGCTTCGAATTTCACCAAATGTAACTCCAAGAAGGAAAGATTGCTAGATCGCTTTCAGACAGTTTTAGAATTACGGGCGCAAATTTTATAATGCATATTATATTCTTCCAGCTTTTTTTTTTTTTTTTTTTGTCAAAAAGGCGACATATATCAATTATAGGTCAGCGTATTTACATTTACTGAAAGACGCGTACCCACTTTTCGCTGAGCACGCCTGTGACCTCTTTTTTGGCGCGAACGATTTGTCCCACGATTTGCTGTTTCTACGCATGCGTCGAGTCCATACCCGGGTAGAGGACACTTTTGTTAAAAGAAATGGGGTGGACAGGGGTGTTGATCTCTATTGTAACACGGGTAGCTGGCGATAAGAACTCGACACGAACTCTGAATCCATTCGCATTAATGTGCTATGACAATTCTTCAGTTTCTCTGCACAAAAATGCAAAGTACCAAGGGTTGATTTCGCGAACCTATGTTCCCCCACCCTTTATTCCCCCTGGTGAATAAATAAAAAAAATTCCTTTCATCCACAGGTCGTTGCATAGATGCCTGGGCTCTCCTTTTATTAAAAGAACTTTTTTTTTTTTGGTGGGTGTACATAAATTCATAACCAAATATTTCTAAACCTGTTTTTAAAAAAGGCGCATTCAAAAATATAAGGTTTTTGGACACAGATGACTGTTTGAAATCGTCCATTATGTCGAAGAATACGGGAGTCAACAGAGCGTCACAAATATTCTTTTGAAAAGACATAAAAGACCAGCCTTTTTTTTTTAAATAAACGTTTCTGACCCATTTGTTAGGTCGAGCGTGGCAGACGTCGTCAAGCCGCAAATTTTGATGACGCGTACCCATGAACGTTTTTAGGTCGCAAAACTGAAGTATATTTAAAGTAATCAACATGGCTGCTCTACCACCACGTAGGTCCAGGGGGTTACTATAAGAGACAAAGAACAAATTGGACTAATGCACCCTCAAGCTTGTTGTACTATATGAGATTGTGCATGGGGTGAAAACCTCATCATGTGTAACAAGTTGCCACAGAAGCCTCCGCTGCTAGATCATGTGACAGGCTTCCTGCGAGGGACGTGCTGTAGTGGTGACACCATGTTCCCGTAAGGAGAATGAATGAATGAATCTGGGTGCATCTAATCAACGTATAATAATAATCATAACAACCCCTTCAGTCATAACTGACTATGGAAGTGCTCTGATCAACGTATAATAATAATAGCCCCTTCAGTCTAACTGACTATGGGAGTGCTCTGATCAACGTATAATAATTATAGCCACTTCAGTCATAACTGACTATGGGAGTGCTTTGATCAACGTATAATTAAAATAGTCCCTTCAGTCATAACTGACTATGGGAGTGCTCTGATCAACGTATAATAATAATAGCCCCTTCAGTCTAACTGACTATGGGAGTGCTCTGATCAACGTATAATAATTATAGCCACTTCAGTCATAACTGACTATGGGAGTGCTTTGATCAACGTATAATTAAAATAGTCCCTTCAGTCATAACTGACTATGGGATTGCTCTGATTAACGTATAATAATGATATACATCCACTTCAGTCATAACTGACTATTGGAGTGCTCTGATCAGCGTATAATAATAATAGTCCCTTCAGTCATAACTGACTATGGGAGTGCTCTGATTAACGTATAATAATAATGATATATATCCACTTCAGTCATAACTGACTATGGGGTGCTCTGATCAACGTATGCTACTGCAAATTATTTCTTCTTCAAACGTCCTTTTTATTTCTCTTCGCCCTGTTTCTGCCTTCTTTCTTCTTCGTACTGTCTTTTCTCTACTATTTCTTCATTATGATTTATTTTCTCTGCTTCTTCTCTGTTCTCCTTAATTTTCTTATTGTGTCCTCTACTTCTTTTTTTTTTTATATTTTCATCTTCCTTCATCCTCCATTTTTCTCATTTGCCTTTTAGGGACTGCTGTGAACAATCCTTCCTCATTCCTCAGTCTTACAACGCATGTGGCGAATTGGCAACAAAACTATGGCGAACTGGATTATTAGACCTGGCATGGGATCCAAAGATGCAGCAATAGAGAATGCTGTCAGCGACCCATAGCTTGACTGCTTGCGTCAGGGTCAGCGAACCAGAGCTGACCAAGACCCAACTCCACCTGCACGTGGTGGTCGTGGAAACAGGCTGCATCACTGCAGTCTGGCTGAGAGAGTAGGGATCGAAGAGGAAAGGCGAACCCGGTCCCAAAAAATGCCGTGCTGAAGTCGGATGTCTCGGCCGAAAGGCGCAGATATCACAGCTCCGGTGTAAACAGACACAACGCAACCAACTTCCTTTTCAGGACGAACGAGGAAGAAGAAGGAAGAAGACCTGGCATGATACTAAAAGAAAATTCGTGTAAAAATAGTATCTTGAAATTCTTCTTCTTTCAACTGTCAACTTTCACCTTTCAACTCCCAAAGGAGAACAGGGATTCAACAGATCTATGCCAAGTCTTCCTGTCTCGTGTCATCAGCTCAAGGTCTGCCTGTGTCTTCTTCATGCCCTTCATGTCTGTCTCCAGTTCTCTTCTCCGTGTGTTCTTTGGTCTTCCTCTATCTCTCTTACCCTGGGGATTCCAGAACAAGGACTGTCTGGTAATGCTATCAACAGGTGACCTCAAAGTGTGTACTATCCATCTCCAGCGTCTTCTTCTCATTTCTTGTTCCACTGGCCGCTTGCCTAATTCTTGTCATCAGTTCCACATCAGTGATCATATCATACCACGTCAATCCTTCTATTCTACGCAAGCATCCATTTATGAAATTCTGTAGCTTTTTTGGGGGTTGTTTTTGTTGTTCTCCGTGTTTCCATAGGAATCGTGAAAGTACGTTTTCCGATATTCCTAGTTACTCCCCAAAAGTGATGGGGGGGGGGGGGGCTGTCGTTCTTACATGCTCGAATGATTCAACAGTCCTATAAATGTAACCAGTTGGTCAGACAGAACGATTGAAAGATTTAAGATTGAATTTTTTTTTTAACTCATTGAACTTCCTTGATTTGTGTTTGACACCATTATCAAGAACAAAAAGTCATTTAAAGGAATTTTGGAACTTTCCCTTTAATCAAAGTAGTCATGAATCTTTATTTTTTATTTATTGAAGCGGTGAATGAATCATGAAACTCGGCACACCTGTGGCTTGACTCAAAATCCTATTGCCCACCTGGTCATTACGAGATCTTTATCCTTTGTCCAACACTAATTCATTCAGATCAATTTATACATTGTTAAAACGGATGCTTTATATCACGGTTTCTTCTAGAATTAATAGTGAATAGTATACAGTGGATTCTAGGGAGTATCGTGTATATAAAATCAAATTTTAAATGTAACATTTTAAATTATGCTTGTATGTACATATTTTTTTTTCCAAGATGGGGGTCCATAGCCTATATTGGACAATCAAAATGGGTCGATGTTACCAAGAAAAAAAAATTAAGAAACCCTGCTTCACATGAAGAGGTTGCAAGCCCCACAATAATAATAATAATAATAGCCCCTTCAATCATAACTGATTATGCGCCCCTGAGGTGACAGCCCACATCTGCTTATTTTCCTGGTGTTCCTTTCGACGTTTTCTCCTTTCTTCTGCTTGCCGTGAGAGCTTTTTTTCGCCCAATCTGAGGTGGCATCGTAGAGAGCATCGCCACTTGGTGCGAATACACACCTTCATCCTCCCAGGCTGCTGGATTTTTGCCCCATGTGCAGGCTCCTATAAGTCGACTTCTGCTACATGCCTTAAAAAGCAGCTGTCGAATTGATTATCTTCTTATAGAACCCCCAAAACTTGTGTACTAGGTCATGTCCGTTCGTGTGCGTCTAATTTGTTCTGTTTCTGAACTCTTTGTGTTAGCTTCTTTTATCTTGATATAGTCTAGCAGGTTTGATCCTAGGATATTGAATGATTAAAGAGTAGGCCGTTCATTCTTTTTTTTTTTTTTTTTTTTTTTTATTGGCTACCAATGGAACATACATCAGTAACAGTTGCTTAAAAGGTAATGTAGTCCTATAGCAGATTCTACCGTAGAGGAGTGAAGTGTTTGAGACTTCACCGTACTAGGTCCAGCATCGAGAGGTGGGGGTGACCAGTTCCCTTCCTCGCTGCCTTTTCCTTCCCTAACTCAAGAACAAAGTCAGGTACCCATTTACAGCTGGGTAGACAAGAGCGAGATGATACTGTTAATCGAACCCGGTACCTAAGCAGCGAGAAACCAGCGCTCTAACCACTGTGTCAATCGGACGCTCTAACAGTTGCTTACCACCAATTAATATTTTAGGTGCTTTCTTCGGCCATGCTTGTCAGATCTCCACTGCTTTTGCGCAATATTCCATCAAATAGGATTCCATTACACGCCCATTGAGGCATATTGGGAATATGGTGTTAGGCCCATATTTTCTTGACCATTAGCACACTAGGGGTGATGTGGTCAGCATCACGCCGGCCGCCTTAACCTTCCCAGAGTTGCTCTGGTACCCATTTGGGGCTGGGTCGACCCAGGAGCCGTTTGCGGCCTAAAAAAAATCCCACCTCATTTGGGGATCGAACTATAGTCCACTGAGCTAGGAAGCCAGTGCACTAACCACTATGCTACCGCGGCTCCCCCATCAAATAGGTAAGTGTATAATTCATAATAACAGTGAAGAGCTGTAATGGTAATCCGGTGACCGTTAGGATTTTTTTTTAACAATCAGGCAATGGAGAGTGTCCTATCAGTATCTAGTGACAGACCAAACTATTTCATTTTAACGACTCTTCAGTGATCAAAAGCATCTTAGTCCGTGATCGACAACCAGTACAAACCCCCCCCCCCCCCCCCCCCTTTCCACCGCCACGGGCTCAGACGGCATCATTTTGGACAATCTTCTATTATTAGGTCTGTTAAAATGTCCACTGTTCCTCGGTTTGTAAGCTCCTATCAACACTAACGGGGACTTATGAAGTAACGTTACGTGGATTGGTTTTACCGGTACTAAGTGTAAACGGCTCGTTACGCTTAGATTTTGGTACTCTGTGCCGTATCTTACGTCTGCTCAGCATTGTTGTTGGGAAAGCCTGGCTTTGTTCACCTGGAACTCCCTTTTCGTTTCAGTGGGAATCAGTATTGTTCCGAGGGTGTCCACCTCACAGGGTAAAATCAGTGTCATTGTACTATAGTGAACGGAGCTAACTGGAGGTCCCTTTCCCCACACTACATTTTACCCCCACCTTGCACCTCCAGGTGGTGTTACCCACTTAACCATTCTTAGGAAGATTCCCCTAGATCTAGGTTTTTTTTTGTGTTTTTTGTCCGGTCTAGGTGTCATTTTCCTTCATTAGTTGAAAAAAGCCACCTAGATCAACTTTCAGTTATCGGTTTTTATGCCAAAGTAGCCCCAAACTAGCCACATACAACCGCATACTGTAGCCCAAGTCGCCCAAAATTCAAAATCTAGATATATCTAGGTGTTTAAGGTATCATCTAGGTTTTTTTTTTAATTCAGAGTGGCAACACTAGTGTTACCCACATTTTAGAATCGGTAAGAGCGCTCGTCTCTCACGACAAAGTTCCCGGACTTAAAACCTTGTACCATTACACCCCAGCTGTAGATGGTACGTGACTCTTTGTTAATAGAAGGCGAAGGCAACAAGGACGGGAACTGATCACGCCACCTCATAAAGCTGGACCTAGTATAATGAAATCTCTAAGACTTCACTCCCCTCTACGGTAGTTTCTGCTATGGGACTACCTTTTATATGTGGTTACTACTCAGCTAGTAAGGTAAAGGTACGGTAAAGGATTCCGCTACCCGCCCATTGAGGTACAAGTATATTGGGAATATGGTGTTAGGCCCATATGTTCTTGACCATCAGCACACTAGGGGTGATGTGGTCTGCATCACGCCTTAACCTTCCCAGAGTTGCTCTGGTACCCAATTTATGATTGGGTCTAAATAATACCACCTCAACTCAGAGGTTAGTATAACCTGAGACTGATTTTTACGTGAGTATCCCCTTTCTTTTTCTTGTACAGAGACAGGTGTCCCTCGCCATTCAGGCAAATACTCGCTGATTTCGGAGGTACTCATTAGAGCTGGGTCGGCTCCATCAAATGTCCTCGAAAGGGCTGCAGTTAAAATCCAGTCCAAATCCCGGTGGACGAAAATCTTCAAATGTTCTCGCCCGGATTTGATCCTGGGTCGCCCGGGTTTGATCATGGGTCACCCGGTCGCCAGCGCAGTTTGGTAACCACTACACCAGCGCGGCTCCCTTTTTTCAGTGTTAACAAGTGCTATTAATATTTCTTGGGAAGCCCCATATGGTTGCCGGATGTCTGTAATGAGAACAGAAACAAAAGGAACACAGCTTCAACTAGGCAAGTCGTAAGTGGCAACTAAGGAAGGTGAGGTTTGTGCATGAACTAGCAACAGCGCAATGTTGAGAAAAACAACATATTACTACATAAAACTGCAACTGCTACTGTGTTACATGGACAAAATATGGAGGGGGAAAAATACTAACATTGTACCCTGCCAAGTATATCGTAGGTTGCGACTAAGGAGGGTTGGGAATGGCTCAAGCTAACCCATGCTGCAGAAATATTAAGCACTGTAACCTCTTTTTCAGGATAGTGATTGATAAAGTGCTAGGAAGATAATTGTGTCATTTGAATCGTGCAATTTTATGATACTTTGTGCATTTCTGTCTAATTGTCTCTACAGGTCCTCAGCCTTTATCTGCAATTCCGAAATTGGAAAAACCCTAAAAACCGAAAGTTTGTTCGTCTAGCATTATTCCTATGCAAAAGGATTCAAGCAGTAGTGATGCTTCTGTTGCATAGACATTATACTTATATTCTATTATAGATATGCCACTGTGGTATAATAACCCAGAAACTGTACTCATTCAGGTGTGACACTGGCTGGGAATTAAAATATTTGATTTTCACCATTTCAACAGCTAACAAACATATAATAGGATTACGCTACATTTTAAAATGTTTGGTTCTTCTCCATTCCCCTGAAATGAATATATCAAACTTTATGCGTTACTAATGTAAAGATATTACGAGGTTGTTAAGGGTGAAAACAATAATGCTGCCAGAACACACTGCACAAAACGAACGTGCGGGGACGAAAATTGTTTCTAGGGGAGATAATTGTTTTCCAAGCATGTTTTCTTTCAAGTTAAGGAGATAAAAACAAAATCATTTAACACCAACACGAAAGTTTTAATAGACGCCTTCCACGTCTAAGAATGAACTTAGGTTAGCATCGCTGACGCTTCCGAGACTTACACGAGGGTCGCACGACGCCTGCCACTTCTAAATGAACTTAGGTTAGCATCGATGACGCTTCAAAAGTAGACAGCGAGTTTTACGTTTCGTGTCTCACAAGACTTAAAATGAAAGTTCTCAGTACGCTACACAAGACGAATTTCAGATAAGTTTTTTCTCTTCGCTAACATATTTAATCTCAATATTATTAATAACCTCTAGTATTGGTTAATTGCTTTTAACGTTAGTTAATAATTGATTGGAGTATTGGTTTAAATAAAAATATAAGTGAAATAGAATAAATAAGCCCAGGTAGGCCAACCACGTGGGGTCTTCTTTTGTAAAGTGCCGTAGCCATCTTGTTTTTCTTTGTGTAATTAATACAGGCATCTTTCATCGTTGAGACGCGCGTGAACAAAATTAAAGTTAATTCAAATTTACTAGCTTAGTAGTAGGACTAGTCAGCTTTTAACTATTGATATCTAAACATAATTTAAAATTTATATATTAAAAAAAATATTAATAACTTGTCTTGTGTTAATTTAGCATAGATAGAGCATAAATACTAATTGTAAGTCATCAGTGATAGGTATAAAATAAAGATAGAGTAATTAGCCAATATTTTTAAAAAAAAAGAGAGAAAGAAGTGCAGCCAGCTTATAATGCCAAGGGAAATAATCTACTAATTATTTTTTAAATTGTTTTATTTTTAGTAAAATAAATAGGCCTAGTCATAATTTATCTTAATTTGTGTTATTTAGCATTAGACAGAGTGAACCAGAGGATAAATCACAATGCCACCAATGCTCAGGTCGCAATCCGGAGAGGGAAAAGCATGGGTCAAACCAGCTGAAAAGGGTAGAACACCAAACCCGACAGAAAAGAACAGGATCACTAGCCCTATAGTCAGAAACACAGAAATTGGACCCAAAATAGAAACAATAAAGGAAAATCTGAAAGGAGGCGCAATTAAAACTGCAGTAAGCAGAAACAACAAAAACGAAGACGCAGGAACCCGGACAGCAAACAAACAGACAGGACAAAGGAAAGAAGACAACCACGAGACCACAAGCAAAAAAAGTCAGGAAACCAGAGGAGGAGAAAACAAAGAAACCAAAAACAGAATCAAAATAACTCAGATAGCTGGAACAGAAGCCACACTGAGATCTCTCCCGGATGACAAAATCCTGGTCATTCTAGAAGCAATAATAGGAAAAAAATATATTGACAAAGTGCAAAGACATGGAAATGGAGTAACAATCACTGTAAACAACACAGAAAAAGGCAAGGCACTGTTACATGAATTAAAAAGTAACCCAAAAGAAGCACAACTCGCACATGGGATAAAGGTAAAGATTGAATTGATCAAGGAAATTAGAAGATTCGTCATCAAAGGGGTCGACTCAAACCTAACAGAAGAGGAGATCCACACTAACATAACGAAAGAAAACCCACAAACAGAGATAGAAAAAGTAGAAAGAATCAAAACCAAAGAGCAAAAGAATACGACAGTGGTAGTGATAAGTGTAAAGGGCACAGAAATACCCAAGCAAGTCAAACTCCACCAGAGAGCCAAAATGACAGAGGTATTCATACCTAGCATTATACAATGTACAAACTGTCAAGGCTTTAGCCATACCCAACATGTGTGTAAAAGAGCGACACGGTGTAGTTTCTGTGCGGGAGCACACAGACATGTGGACTGTCCAATGGCTAAGGAGGACAAAGATTATAAACGAGAAAACAAAAACAGAAAATGTGCAAACTGCCAGGGTAACCACAGTGCCAGGTATCAGGGATGCCCAGTCTATCAAGAGACAAAACACATATTAAAAGAATCACTAGAAACAAACAAACCATTCTGGCAAATAAAAGAAAGACAGAAAACCAACAACCATCTCCAAAACTCTCAAGAAAATATCATTAAGAAACAAATAAAACAAATAACCAGTGAAATGAAAGACATAAAGGAAAAAATCCAGAAAGATGATAAAATCAAAACACCCATAAACAGTAAAGAAGATGACAACACAGAAGAGACGGAACATATCCTCATCCAAGCCAGACAGATACTAGAAGAAATGAAAACAGCACAAAAGGAAATAGAGAGAGACCTCAAAAAAATAGCAGAGATAAAAGAAGCTAATGAAGAAATCCTAAAAAAAATAGAGAGAGAAAGAGCTAGGCCTATAGAAAATATGGAAAAAAAATTTAAGGAAACAGTGGAACTACACCTACCATACCTCGCAGAAAGAGTTCAGAGTATAATGGTTACTTGGAATGATGAGTTTGTAGAGAACATAAGAGGTAAAGTGCAAAACCAAAAAAAGTAGATCCCTTATCAAAAAAACCTAATAAAAACAATAACATAACTAAGCTAACCATACTAAATGGGGACCAAAGACTCTAGAGCTATCAAAGTAGTCCAGTGGAACTGTAGGGGTGCCAGGAAGAACTTGATGTCTCTTATGGGACAGTATAAGGAGGCAAAACCCATCTTTGCAATACAAGAAACCCTCCTGAACCCCAAACAAAAACTGAACTACCAAGGGTATATAACACTTAGAAATGATAGACCTGAGGGAAGAGGAGGGGGCGTGGCCTTTTTAATACATGAAGACTACAAAATATTAAATTGGGAACAATTCAACACAGAAAATATTGAAGGAATAAGTATAACATTAGACAGTGAGCCAGATAACTTAAAAATAATAAACATTTATAGCCCCAAGGGTAATATAACCGATAGGGACATTGCCACTATTAACACACAAAATAGACCAAAGAACATTATTGGTAGGTGACTTTAATGCACACCATGAGGCATGGGGTAACAACAGTAATGATCCAGCAGGAAAAAGACTGTTGGACTACATTGAAAGTGCTGAGCTAATCATACTAAATGATGGCTCAGTGACAAGGGTTAACCCATGCAACAGTGGAGGAGATACAGCAATAGACATAAGTATTATAACACCAAACCTAGCCTCTACTAAATGGGAAGTACTGAATGACTCCAGCTCAGACCACTTACCCATAGAAATAAACCTAAACGACAAATATAGAACTAGTCCAAAAAGCTCGAAACCCACATTCAACCTAAAAAAGGCAAATTGGGAGTCCTTCCAATTAGAGCTAGGTAAACTAAGCATAGAACAAATTGAATCTAACAGTATAGATATATATTTGCAGAAAAACTAACAAATGAGATTTTAAAAATAGCAATAAAATATATACCAAACAGGAATATGCCTGAGCACTTAAAACCAACACAAAAAGGTAAAAATAGGAAAAGAAACAAAGATAAAAATCCAGTACCATGGTGGACAGACAGATGTTCAGAACAACTGAAATTGAGGGAGAGGGCCCTTACAAAGTATAGAAAAGCCAAAACTGAAGAGAATTACACAAACTATAAAAAAATAAGAAATGAAACAAATAAAATAATATTCAGAGCTAAAGAAAAGAGTTGGAGAAAATTTTGTCAAACATTAAACCATAGGTCCCAAATAACTACAGTTTGGAGAAAACTAAAAGCAATTAAAGGAGGAAACAGCAAAAAATTTAAAATCCCAACAATTAAAATACCAGAGAGAGCTGAAACAGATAGAGAAAAAGCCAACATACTAGCTAAATACTTTTATCAGGTTAGTTCAATAGACAGTCTAGATAAGGCAGAAATAAATAGACGAAAAACACTGCTAGAAAAATTAAAAGAAGAAAATATGGAAACCACACAGGATGCTAAGTATTTAAATGCAGATATTACAGTAGATGAAATAGAAAGAGCTTTAGCAGAAAAAACCAATACTACCTCTGGGGAAGACATTCTGAGCTATGAAATCCTCAAAAAGGTACCAAATACAACTCTAAGAGTGATTGCATCCCTCTACAACAAAATCTGGCACACGGGAAAAATACCATGTTCATGGAAGACAGCAGTAGTCATCCCCATACTAAAGCCAGATAAGGAAGCACATGATGTCAGCTCATACAGGCCAATATCGTTAACATCACATCTAGGAAAAATTCTAGAAACAATAGTCAACAGCAGACTAAAATTTCATCTCGAAAAGCATAATTTGTACAGTCCAACCCAGGCAGGCTTTAGAAGCCAACATAGTACAATAGAGCAACTGCTGAGGCTGGAACATGATGTTAAAACAGGCTTCAAAAGGAATGAAAAGACAGTAGCTATATTCCTTGATGTAGCAAGAGCATATGATGAGTGTTGGAGGGAGGGTGCACTACATAAAATCAGGAAACTAGGTATAGTAGGCAGAACCTACAATTACCTAGAAAACTTCCTGCAGGATAGATACTTCATGGTACAAATAAACAATGATAGATCTGAGGTATATGAGCAACAGAATGGAATTCCCCAGGGATCAGTAATATCACCATCAATTTTTACGATTATGGTCAACGACCTAGGCGACGAGTTTAAGGACTTTAAAAACAACCTATCTCAGTTTGCAGATGATGCTGCGATATGGAGAACGGGAAGAAATCTCCCATTCCTCTATAAAACAGTACAAAAACAAATAGATAAAGTATCTGACTGGATGAACAAGTGGGGATTTAATCTAAACGTTAAAAAAAAAAACCATAGGAATGATTTTCAGTAGAGGGCGTGTAATTAAAAACAATATAATTGACATAAGCATTAATAAGCAAAAAGTATGCACAGCAAAATCAACTAGATTTCTTGGCATGGTACTAGACCAGCAACTAAACTGGAACAAACACATAGACCTTTTAGTGCAAAGCAGTAGAGGACTTATTAATATGCTAAGATATATGAAAGGAAGTGGTTGGGGCGCCTGCAATAAGACAATGTTAACATTCTATAAATCATTTATTAGAGGCAAACTTCACTATGCCAGTGTTGTCTATGCATCAGCCGCCCCAAGCAATAAGAAGAAACTAGACACAGTCCAAAACCAGGCACTATCAATAATAGCAGGTGCCTCAAAGGGAACATCAGCAGAAGCACTAGAAGTAGCGCTAGGCATTATACCCCTGGAGCTAAGGAGAAAAGAACTGAGATTCAGCTACTGGGCAAGAGTGGCAAAAGATCCAACTCACCCGGCACATAAAACCTTTGATAGGGGTAACCAGTACATAGGCCACATTCCATTAAACCATAATAGATACCCGTCAGGGTGGAAAACAATGGATGAAGTGGATCAATACCCAGACCTGTGTAATGCGATAAACAGTTGTGCTCTGTATAAAGCAAAGATCCCACCATGGGAATTAAAAGTGCCAGAAACTGACTCCCACTTATCAAAGATCATAAATAAATCTAACGACATAATCTCAGCAAAAAGTAAAACACTAGAGTACATAGAACGGTATACAAATAATAGCCTAACTATATATACAGATGGGTCCAAAGATGAAGAAGGACAATTAGGAGCAGGAATAGCAATACCAAAACTAAAAATTTATAAAAGATACAAAGTAACAAGTAATACATCTATCTTTACAGCAGAATTAGTGGCAATCCTAAAAGCTTTAGAAATAGCTGCAGAAAATCCACCAAAAAAAGTAACCATTCTCACAGATTCCCTATCATCAGTACTAGCAATCAGAAACAGAACAGAAGGCAGCAGGCCAGACATTATAGAGGAAATACTGCAGGTTAATACATATCTACAAAATATAGGATGCAGTGCAACACTAACATGGATACCATCACATGTGGGGATAGCAGGAAATGAGCTAGCAGACAAAGAAGCCAAAGGGGGGAGAACTAGCCATAACCAAATTGAAGTAGGCTTAGGGAAGTTTGAAATTAAGAGCTTAATTGCTCAAAAAATAACTAAAGAATGGATAACAGCATGGGACCTAAGTAAAAAAGCAAGACACTCATATAAAATCCTTAAAAAACCAAGCAAAAAATGTCAAATAAAAGATGAACTAAAAATACCAATTAATAAAAAATTGCTGAGACTCAAGCTGGGAACTGGATATTTCATGATAGAGGAACCCACATGTGAAGAGTGTCAAGAACCAAACACAATTAGGCACTTTCTAGTGGACTGCAAAAAATATGACCAACAGAGGCAAAACATTAAGACATACTGTAGTAACCACAAGGTAGAAATGAGTGTAGAAAATCTCATAGGCACAAAGAGCCCTTCAGAAATGCAAAAGTTAATAAAACACTATATTACAAAAACTAAAGCTAACATATAAAAATCAAATAAGGAATTGAACCAGTAGTCCAAACTGGTGAAAGACTCGCCCCAGAAACATACAGATTAACCAAATAAACCATCCAGTAAAAATCAAAAACATACTAACTTAGAAAATAGCATATATTGGAATTTTTTTTAAAAAACCATGTTGAACTATAACTACAAAAGGAAAAATACCGACTAGAGATAATATAATATAAAACAAATACAAACAAAAACATATCACAATAAAAGAAACACGTCCTGATATAACCAACAAATCCATGTACATGGTAGATGGTTGAAAGGGGCGTGCTACAAAATGAAGTAGCAAACACATTAATAAAAAAAAAAAAAAAAAAAATCGATGACGCTTCCGAGACTTACACGGGGGGTCGCGCTACTCATCTGCTGCTCTCCAGGACAGTGAATTTTATCCGGATTTTTGAAAAACTAGATAACCGGATTCTACTACAGTCTTTTTGTGCTACATTAGTCAGGACGGCTCGTGTTTTAAAACGTCACTGTTAACCAGTGGCGTACTAAGAGGGTTGCGAGAGGTGACAGCATACATGCCACATGCAATGGTTTACCCATAATCTGTACAAGGTGTTTGCGTTTTCAGATGTGTACATCCTGTACATGATTTCTGTACAGGTTTTCTAACCATGCCCCTTATTACTGTGTCTCAGAGTTCTTTTATAAGGTCCTATTGAACACAAGATTTCCTGGTCTGTTAGTGATAATTAAGCACAGAAATAGACTAAATGATGACAACATCACATTATTTTTACAGTGTAAAATAAACTCAGACATTTATTGTTAGGGTTTTAAAATAAGTGAAGACCTGCTTTAAAAGGCAAAGTCCCCGTGCCTCATTATTAATGCAGCCCACTATAACTGAAAATATTTTTACACGAAATAACTCTTTTGACAGATTTTTTTTTCAGTTTTTGTATAGGTTTTGCGGGTCTTTGTACAGGGTTTGGATTTTTTTTACAGGTTTTTCATCTCCGAGGTGTGGCATGTATGGGTGACAGCCAGGATGGGGGCGCAATCGTACACTTTTAAGATAGAAGTGTATTTATGACCCGGGAGAGCGAGCGGTAGGATCCGCCCCGGGTGCCAAATATTTTAGGGACGCCTCTGCTGTTAACTCTTTTTTTTTTGTCCACGGCAGTTTTTACGTTATATGCACAAACTAAAGTCCTAACACCCACCCCCACCCGTAACGTTTTAAAGCAGAGTACAGTGGTCGGACCATTATACTAGCTCGGATTAGAATTAGATTATATATTTTTAACCAGTTTGTTTTGTGTATAAATACAAAAACTTTTTCATTAATTTTGTTTTCTCGGTCCATCCTACAGGCCGGGGTAGCGGCGATACACAAAGTCTTTAACATGGGGTTTTCTACAAATTGTTTAATATTAATATCAAATATAAAAAAGTGTCATTAATTTCTCCGTTATTCATATATTTTTAAAGGTGACTAAACTCCCAGGCGTAGAATTTCTGAGCGGATGTTTTAAAAGCATGAAATGAAAACGTTTAGAACGGTGAAATATAATCACGTTAGTTATAGCGGATTGAATGGAACAGGTGTGTCCTGCCTAATTCTAACAGTGACACAAGTCAACAGGTGAATCGTACTTGAACTGAGAAAAACTGCCTGGTAGTGAGGTAGACCTGGTTGATCATGTATTTACCTGTTCGTGTTAGAACCATTAAGGATGTGTATTCTCCACACAAAAAATACAGAGAAAAAAGCCTGCACTGTAAGGTAAATCGTACACACATACGTTTATTAAGGCATCAATTTCCTGTGTTACCGATTCACCCCATCAATGCATTTATATATCAGTGTACATGTCCGTTATTCTATTTATATACATATCTAATAAGTTACCTGTAGTTACATGTATAATCTATTCATTTGTCAATCCATATACCTATTCATCTCTTTAATTTTTTTGTCGATGTCTACATTTTTATGACTGGTTACCTAGTCAGCAATTGCTTGGCCACACCTGCTTTTGTGTCTAAAATTGTGTGGCCTGCTTTTGTGTCAAAATCAGTGTGTGACCAACCATTTCAATCACCTTTAGACAGTTTTAAAACAGCTCAGGAGATACCTGAGATGGTTAATAACAGATGGAAGATGTATCTCAACCTCTACAACTCACGGTAGAAGGGGAACGACTAAGTAAGTAAGTAAGATGTATCTGGAGAAGACTTGAAACAGCCCAAGCAAAAGCAGCGTTCCGTATAATGGAAAGTATGCCTATTTTATGCAACTAATCGTTATTGATAAAAGTAAGAAATAGAATTGTTCAGTGTTATATGCAGCCAATCCTGTCACATGGAAACGAGTCATGGACAAACGGTAAACACGCAACAACAACGAAACTCTTTGAGACTACAGAAATGTCGTTTTACAGAAAAGTCCTGGAAGAAGTCTGTACGCAAAGGAAGTTTATTATTCATATTTGACGGATGCAGTCCATTTTCTTTGGGCTCTTCTAGTACCGTGCCATATCACGTAGGTGATCATGTCTAACCACAACTTTCTGCCCCATTGCTGTTTATCAAGTTTGTCCCTGACTCCCTTCCATGACACTTTATTTTTGAGCACTAGCATAGGTAAAGGTAGTTTCATAGCAGATACTGCCGTAGGAGGGGGGTGAAGTGTTAGAGACTTCACTATATTAGGTCCAGCATCGAGAGCTGGGGGTGACCAGTTCCCTTCTTCGCTGCCTTTTCCTTCCCTGACTCAAGCGAAAAGTCATGTACCTATTCACAGCTGGGTAGACTGGAGCGAGATGATACTGTGAATCGAACTCAGTACCTTTGCCGCGAGAGACCAGCGCTCTAACCACTCTGTCAATCGGACATAAAGAGCACTATGGGCAGTTAAAAAAGAGCAATTTTGAAGTACTGGAAGAAGTCTGTACGCAAAGGAAGTTTATTATTCATATTTGACGGATGCAGTCCATTTTGTTTCAGCATGTTACGAGAAGCAGATACTGAAATATACTGCAACATCTGGACAGATGGAAAGAAAAAGAGATAGATAACGATAAAGAGAGAAAATACTGGACAGTCAAACATCGTGGCAGGGAGGATAGTGTGGTTCACTTGCATAGCTAAGCGGGGTTGTCGCACGGAAGGTCCTGGGTTCGAGTCCTGGGTAAGCCACTCACGTCTGTTGTTTTTCTGTTGTCTAGTGTTCTACTTCTGTATTTCTTACGAGTGCCTGAAAACATACCTTTATGTTTGTCTAATATTTATTTACTGTTTACAGGCCTCGGGTTTCCTTTCCTTATGTGTTATAAACATAGTGGCATGGAAAGGAGTCAAGAACAAACTTGATAAACAGCAATGGGGCAGAAAGTTGTGGTTAAGACATGATCACCTACGTGAGATGGCACGGTACTAGAAGAAGACGAAGAAGGAAAGAATGCGAAGAAGAACAACAACAGTAACACTAAACGAGAAAATAAAACTGGCAGTTCTAGAAAAACTATCTCAAATGGTTCAATTCGATTACTCGAATTATTCGATTCGCCTGCGAAGCTATGATTACTTGACGTTTGTTTGCTGAGCGATGCTATCAAATCTTGTCAACTTTTATTATTTGTACATTTTTTTCTTGTCTTTGTTGTTGTTGGTTTTTTTTTTTATTGACGAAGACTTCCCATGAATATGAAATGGTCCAGTTGGCGTCCCTTCTCCTTTGATAACCAATATATTATATGATCATAAAAACCAGACGTGATTAACTTTTATGTATGTATGCATAGACCTACGTCAGAAGCCATTAAAATATATAATCTGGCCGGGCCGTAGATAGGACTTAATGGGGTGGGGAAAGGGGGGGGGGGGGGTAATATAAAAAATTCGGCACAAAACATGTTTGGTACAGTATAATTTTCCCACAAATGTTTGTCACCAAACCCTAAAAGGAAAGAAGGAAAAGAGGGGGGGGGGGGGGGGGGGGTGGAACCGGCCCTGTATTCTTGGTACGACTAGCTGTTAAGAGCTACATTAGTTTAGTTTTCAACAGGCGGGATTTCAGGTGTGACCGGTGTATCGACGAATCCATTTTTGAATAAAAAATTCTTAAAGGGGTAGCAAGACTGGAGGTATTCGTTTCTTATTGTCCTCGGTACCATTCGACCATGACGCTCTTGAGAATTGGCTGTCTCCACGGAACCACTATCACAGAAATGGAGTTCATTATCTGAGTCAACCCCGGTAGCTATGGCGGCGGTCTCGCGGGCACAACAGGTGGTAGGTTCTTGCAGCGGTCATGAACTTGCCAGTTTGGCATGTGCAAACCAAAGTATTCCCCCCCCCCCCCCTCCCCAGCCAAACGTATTCAGTTTCATACTGTTTCGCCCGGATAGGAAATTATCAAGTGAGTGAGCTTACCAAATGTAAGACATACTTTTCACGTAAATGATGGATTTCTGCCTACATCAAAGAAAATTGCAAATGACAGGTGGAACTTTACCTGACATTCACGAAAGGAAGTGCTACAACGCTGACTGTAGACTTCCTGTGTTTCTTCTTTTTTTTTTTTTTTAAATGTTTCTACAGTTACTATAGTATAATAATCATATTCGTTCATTCTCTTAGTTCCCTGTGGAGCAACGTGCAGCAACTATTACTCGCCATTAATTTATATCTTGTATAATTTCTTTTGGATGGAAGATGGAGGGCGGGTTCTGAAATATGAAAGGGAGGAGGACATTTTATATTAAATACATAAAAAGTGTCGGTAACATTAGGAGTCGGTAACATTAGGAGTCGGTAACATTAGGAGTCGGAACTTTATATCTGTTTGTTTTGTTTTTTGATCACACGGACCTACTGCTGTTGATAATGCTGGTTGTAGTGGTGGTCAAAGTTTATTGAGCACGTGTTCTTCAAACTGCCGTTAAGAGTATTCAAAACAACATTCTGAATGTAAATGCTTGTGTGTGTTTTGAACTATATTTTGTAGTGTATAAATCATTCGTTTTTATTTGAAGATTAGGCGGTGAAACCAGCTCGCATATAGCCATATTTTTGTTATTAATATTTTGGCCTGAATTTTCTCTGGCCAGCTCCTGAAAGTGTAAATGTGAACAAAGCAAGACAATCACAATTACATTTTAAAATGCATGTTAAGAAACAATGATAATGCTGGGGAAAGATACGAGATTATACGACATTCTATAAAAATGAATAACATGTATTTCATTGAGTATAAACTGGGTCGTAATTTCACAGCCACTGTGTCGTGGAATAATGCTATCACTTGAAACGAGAGGCAAGTACAAGTTAGCAATCAAAGCGAAATAACCGTGTAAAATCATGAAGCTCTGCTGTATGTACTTATTTCCCTTTACCATTGTCATCTTCTGCAGTTGTAGTCTCCACCAGTCTTTCCTTCTTTATTTTTGATTTCCATTCTTTTTCTTTTTCTCCTGCTTTAACTCTTCGTTTTTTTTAATTCTCACTGTTCTGTTTGTCTACTCCTCCTCTACTTCCCGTTCGTTGTCTTCTCTTTATCCAATTCTCAGTCTCTACTTTTTAATGCTTTTCTACATAATTATTATGCTTAACACAATTGCAGACGTGTCCAGCTTTGCGCGCTAGTCACGTCCAAAATTCGTTTTTTCACCACATATAATATGTAGCGCATCCTGCTAACTTGATAAACTGGCAAGCCAACATTGATTCCTTAAAACTGTCCGTTAACAATAGCAGATAATTACGATTATAATCAGCTAAATCATTCGTCTTTTCTCTTTCTCTCCTTAGGCATCATGGTTCCCACCAATGTAGCTGATCACCTCCCTTTGCATGAAACCTGAATCATTCACGTGTTCTTGCGGCTGTGGTTTATGTAGCAATTTGTTTGAAACAACTGAGGTTGACAGCCACAGAACCTCATATAAGTCGCCTATTACGACATGCTTAATGGAACAGTCGTCCTATTATTTCTTTGCTTCCTCAGAGACCCCCCGGGGAGCTACGTGGGTGAGACACAAAGTGTGTAGCACAAACAATCAGAGCACAATGGGTGATGACGTCAGAAACAATGAGCATGGAAATTTAGATAGTGATAGGATAACACAGAACAGTTCTTTCAACTAGTGAAATATTACTTAGAACAATACAGCACATAGGAATATCAAAGTTATTCGTCTTACCTTGCGTACTAGTCAGAGCACTGGTTAGATGTCTTCGTGTTGTACGGGTCAGAGCACCCTGCTAGATGTCTTCATATTGTACTAGTCAGAGCACTGGTTTTTGTCTTTATGATGTGCTTTTCAGAACCTGGGCTGCATAATTTCATATTGTACAAGTCAGAGAACCTGCTAATGTCTTCACTTATCAGTGGTTATCTGAAAAAGAATAATAACATGTTTATTATTTTTAATTTGGAAACTAGAAATTTTGAAAGTAGAACGATAATTTTGAAAGAAAAGTTTTGTATTACAGCTATAGAATGATTTTTTTAATGAAATTATTTGCATCACAGAATATTTAAAACAAAAACATTTCACAGTCGAACAATAGTTCATTAAGTTGGTGTTTTCGTCGAGTACATTTTTCAAAATAGGCAATCAGTGCAATAGAACGATAATTCATACAACAGGTAATGTTTTAATTAAATATTAATTCAATGAGCCACAAATATTGCATTAGATAAATAATTTAGATAACTAGTGTTAGGCTTAAGGTTGCCGTTAACGGCTATGCTTCTGTCTAATTCTAACCCTAAATTCTAACACTAAACCCCTGACCGTTTTCACTTTAAAGAAAAACTTAAAAGCATTCTTTATTTACTACACTATTACTAACGACAATCCTACCCAAACCCACTTTGCGACAAGATGGCCAAACATACAGTAAACTGTAATTCAACCCATTGTCGTGGAATATTCTAATCCACATATATAAATTATCAAGTAAATATAAAGCCTAATAAATACATATAATAAATAAAGGAAGAAGAATGGTAAAGAACAGTGCTGTCACAATGACTGTACTCGAAATCCCCTTGTTTTCTACTGCGTAAGCAAATTGTAACGTTTCACGTCGATATTAAAGGCTTTCTGCAACATACACGCGTTTCCCAAACACACAATAAAATGTGCTGCCTTTCTAAGAAAAACCTTGAAATATGCAAGTTGACCTACATTTTAAATTCCATTCATGTCTTTTTCTACACTGCGTTACCAAAACGAACGAACAGATGGTCAAAAGGATAAAGAGAGAGGGAGGGCTGAAAATCACGAACGCATGCAAAATTAAACACGCGTCTCGCTATTAATGCCACCCCCAACCCGCGTCGCGCGATACAAAAATGCTACTATCACGCGTGTAAGTCTACATGCACTAAATTTTTTTCCAGACGGACAGTGATAAAATACACTACCCTTTCCCAGAGTTAGGTTTTAAAATCACAAAAAACGCTTATTAGGAAAGATAACAATAGATGGGTTTACGGTTGAAAACATAACAGTACCCAGACAGCACATCTTCTAAACAGGAGGTAGAAGAAATTGCATATTTTGAACGCAGCCACGTAGCTCCTTTAAATTTGTATTTTTGGGTTCCTTAGGGTTTGCTGACAAATAATATGTAAAACGTTACGCAAATAGTCCAGGAATTAATAAATTATACCCAAAATAAAATAGTGAGGATGCCTGACAGCATGGAATCATTTCTGCTCATAAAAATTTTTTTATAACGTGTTTGAAAAAACCTTACGTTACATAAATAGCCTACCATGTAAACTCCAAATTGATTGGAGCGCAACAAATGAAAGCCTAACCACGATTGGTCGGACTATAAATACTATCTTCCGTTGTTAGGGGAGACGGGAAAAGGTAACATTTTTTTCAAACACTTGTCGAAACGGGGCTCATTGGTCAGACTCGCTGATATACACACTTGGGAGCGTTAGTTCGAGACCACTTGTTTAAATAAGCTTGATACAGCATCAGTGCGTTGAAGCCGGCTTATATTTTGCTAAATAAAAGCCTGGAACATAGGCAGATCGGAATTTGTGCCAGTTTGTGCCAGAATTCATTGCTAATCAACGTATCTGTGTTTATTTCCATGAAATTGTGGTAAGCTTGAACCATTCAGTATCTTTTAATGAAAAATTGAATGTGAATTGTTGATTTATGCCTGTATATATATGTGTAGTTCAGTGGCAAACGTGAGGTAAAGCCTATAATGCTCCAGCCTGAACAGAGGGTGTCGGAGAGAAGTAAAACGGCATGGAATGGCCAAACAGTACACTGACACCTAGATGATTGACTAGAAAGAAATAATGCTGGAAGTGCAGAGGCGTAGTAACCATTAAGAAGGGTAATACTGGAATAAAGTATTTCAAATGAAGCTGACAGTTGACCTAATGCTCTGAACTCAATGTTTGTGCTGTGTTGTGATCAGTGTAACAAGAGAGTTTAAGTTAGTTATGAAGTAGAAGGTACATCCTTCTTGATTTCAGGGACCGTGGTCTGGATGGTATTGAGCTGCACCTGGTCAGAGCTTTGCTGATTCCAGAGTCGGACAGCATACTCCTTGGTCCATTTAGCTATCAGTGAGGTGTCTCCAGAGCCCAGAGGAGAATTCGAGCAGAGGAGTCTTTTCCTGCCGCCATCACGCCAGATAAGCTTATTTGGCCAGCTGAGCTCAACATTATGTCCCCTCATCTTGAATTGACTTTGTAAAAATAATATTAAGAGGGGAATTTAATTGTCTTAATATCAGGAACTGAGAACATCTCCAATACTAGTCCCTAAAGACAAACTATTGAAGTCATGATGACAAATACCAACAGAGCTTGAACAAAACAAAACCAGTATTACCTCATTTTACTACTACACAACTGACACACATAGGATATTTGTAATAATATATGTCACTACTATATTCATATTGGTAAATTCTGTATATATATATATATAACTTGTAATTTAATTGATTGTGATTCCTGGTTCCCTTGTAGTTGAATCAGGACACATATTCATTCATGCCAGTAATGAATACATATTGTTATTTGAAAAGTTACCAGTGCCTCTTTTAAGATATCCTTATAGAGTGTTATATGTATGTGAGTGTCACAGTGTTGTCAAGAGTAGTGGATTAAATTTAATTGTTTATCTGTCTGTTGTTGTGACTTGCACTTCATCATACACATACCCTAGACATACAACGTAGTCATCACACTATTCCAGAATAATTCTGACTGAGATATATAGATATGTGGTAGCAAGTAAGGTTATCTATAATACACTACTCTTCTTAGATATAGATACCTTCACAGCTAATCTCAGTCAGTACACTAAGTCCCCTATAAATATTTATAACATCCCACTTCACCACATATATTGGGGTCTCGCTCTTGGGATTTTGAATCTTTCCCTATTAAAAATATTGGGGGTAATTCACTTCAGGGAATATAAGAATTAAAAGGTATCCTTGGGTGGAATTAAATAAGGTTGAGCTCACGGTGCCTGTGTTGTCCATTATATATATTTAGAATTTAAATTGTTGGTTAGACCTTGTATAAACTTACCTGTTAGACAATGGCGGACCTGGCCAAGTTTCGATCTGCTGCGGTTCAGACTGCAAAAGAGTTAGGATTAGATGGGCAACTTATGGTTGCCTATGTCACTACGGAATGTGACAAATTTATTGAACGCGAAGAAAGAAGGTTTGAAGCCGAAAGAAAGTTAGAGGCTGACAAAGAAATTAAGAGGTTGCAGATTGAGGCTGACAAAGAGGCTAAAGCATTGGAAGCCGAGGAAAGAAGACAGGCTGCAGAAAGGGAAGAGAAGAAATTAGCTGCAGAAAGGGAAGAGAAGAAATTAGCTGCAGAAAGGGAAGAGAAGAAATTAGCTGCAGAAAGGGAAGAGAAGAAATTAGCTGCAGAAAGGGAAGAGAAGAAATTAGCTGCAGAAAGGGAAGCAGAAGATAAAAGATTACAAAGGGAACATGAATTACGACTAAGGGAGTTTGAGTTTCAAGGCCATGCTCCTGAAAATGGTGCCAGCCCCTTTGCCTCTGATGCTACGGTTACTCAGGGAGCCTCAACCTCAGCTATGAACTTTCATTTAGATCATTTTGTTGAGAAAGACGATGATATTGAGAGCTACCTAAATAGGTATGAGCTATTAGCTACCACGTATGGGTTAGAGAGAGAAAGGTGGAGCTTAAAGTTATCTCAGGGACTTCGTGGGGCAGCTTATGAAGTTTTTGCAAAAATGAGCAGAGGTGATCAGGAAAATTATGACATGCTAAAGCAGGCTCTTTTGTTAAGGTATGAAAAGAATGCAGAATTCTATAGAAAAAATTTAGGAATGCTAAACTACTGTCAGGTGAAACCTATCACCAGTTCTCTGCACGAATAGAGACATACTTGGAGAAATGGACTTCTCTGGGGAAAACCCAAGATCTTAAGGAAATGGTCCTTATAGAGCAATTAAGAGAGTCCATGGCTCCAGACCTGAGAAAGTTTCTCATGGAACAAGGTGCAGAGAGGCTGGATGAGTTGCTAAATGTTGCTGAAAGGTATCAAGCAGCTCAAGCAGAGGTAACAGGTAATAAAAAGAAACAAGTGGATAACTTTAGGGCACCACAGAACTTTAATAAATTTGATCCTAGGGATCAAACAAAGGTAAGCACCAATTTGATAGGCCACGGTATGAAAATAAAAATAAATTCCCACAATTCGATGAAAGGAAATATGATGAAAGAAAATCTTTCAACCAAGGAAAAAGGTGGTGTAAGAATTGTCAGATGGACAATCATGACACTGACCATTGCAGAAGGAAACCTGTGTATATGGCAACCCTTCAGGTCAGGTCGACCTCAAGACAGGAGGAGGATATTATGTTAGATACCACTCCAGAAGAGATGAGGAAGGCACAGGCTGGGGATAAAACACTCAAGCCTTGTTTCAGAAAATTGTCAACTTGTCATACAACTCCAGGCAAGGGAGATTTTTATATGAAAAACAAGTTGATGTATAGGAAGACTGGAGCTAGATCCAAAGGTCACGGACAGCTGGTTCTTCCAAAAAGATATAGGACAGAATTAATAAGGAGCCTACATGTGAAACCAGATGGGGACCATGAGAAAATAGGTACCATCATTCAAAAGGTGGCTCACAATTATTATTGGCCCAAAGCAAGATGGGACATTGAAAATTTTGTAGAAAGGTGTAGCATAGCACATGAGGGAACACCCACAAGTGGGAACATTGATCAGGACCTGGACACGCCCCGAGGCAAAAGTAGGCCTGAAAAAAAGAAGAAAAATAGATTTGATAAAGTGGACCAAATGGAATGGGAAGCCCCTTTTCACGGACAAGCTTCACTTAACTGTTTTACAATGGCCACTATGCGGAGAGTGCAAAGAGATGTCTTACCCCAGGATAAGCCGACAATCCCTCAATCGGACTTAAACAAACTGGAGGAAGAGGATGTAGAGAGGAAATCTCTCATCAAGAATTTTAAGTGGGGAGAAAGCCCCAAAAGAAAAATTGGTAGCGGTCGTTTTGTGAATGATAATCCTGGGAGGAAAAATCATCACTATAAAGCTTCGAGTGGACGAGACCATACCGGTGCATGGACAAATAGGTCCACACCCTTAAAGGTCCATATGTAGCTTTGTTAAGAACGTGGACTGATGAAAAGGCAGAGGAAAACATTACATCTTCATACCAATATGTGAATGAGCTGACCACTCGGTTAAAAACTGGCTGGAAACTTGCCAATGAAAATTTGAAACAAGCCAGGAAGAAACATGCTGCCTATTATAACAGGAAGGCGAAAGACAGAGATTTGGCTGTGGGAGAGAAGGTACTGCTTCTTTTACCTGGGAGTCAGAATAAGTTACAAATTGGATGGCAGGGTCCATATACAGTTTTAGAGAAGGTGTCTAGAACAAATTATAAGATAGATAAGAAGGGGAAAGAAAAAATCTATCATGTGAATCTCCTGAAGAAATATTTGGAAAGAGAACATCAAGAAGAGACACACTTGTTGACCTTGTCCATCGCCATGGAGATGAAAAAGGAACCACTTTCATCATTTGAATATCCATTACACCCCTGTGAGACAGCAGCACAGGTGAAAATCAGTACACATTTAACGAAAACTCAGAAAGAGAGAGTGCAACAGGTTCTAAATAATCATGCAGAGGTGTTAACAGACCGACCAGGGCATACAAACCTATTGGAATATGATATGAAACTAATAGACTCCACACCTGTCTGTATGAAACCATATTCGATTCCGTTTGCTAAGGAGAAAGCTTTGAAGGAAGAGATAGACTATCTATTGAAGGAAGGAATTATTTCGCACAGTGAGTCTTCGTATAGTTCCGGTGTTGTACTCTTAAGGAAGCCCTCTGGAGAACATAGACTCTGTATAGATTACAGGAGACTGAACGCTATTACAGAAGGACAGGTGGATCCATTGCCGGATACAAATCAGCTGTTTGCCAGACTAAATAAAGCTAAATATTTTTCCAAAGTGGATCTGAGTAAAGGATACTATCAGATTCCAGTAAAGCCTGAGGTTAGACCATACCTAGCTTTTAGTACCTCAGAAGGACACTATGAGTTTAATAGATTGCCATTTGGATTGAAGAATGCGCCTAGTGTCTTCTCTAGAATGATGAGAAAATTGTTGGATCCTCTGAATAATCCTTGTATAACAAATTTTATGGATGATATCCTTATAGCAACAGAAACATTTGAGGAACACATTGACTCTCTGAACATGCTGTTTGATCGACTTAGGGAGGCAAATTTAACAGCCCGACCAACCAAATGTTGCGTTGGATGTAAAGAATTGGAATTTTTGGGACACACAGTTTATCAGGGAAACATGACCCCTGACCCAAAGAATTTAGAGAAACTACAGAAAGCCCCGAGACCACAAACCAAGAAGGACGTGAGATCCTTTGTCTCATTATGTGGTTTCTACCAGAAGTATATCAAAAACTTTAATTCCATATGTGCACCGTTAACTGAATTGACACGTAAAGGACATCCAGATCGCATTACATGGACACCACAATGTGAAATGACTTACCAAGAATTGAAGGAAAAGCTCACAAGTAAACCCATTTTAAAATTACCTGACTTAAGTCAAGAATTCATAGTAAGGACGGATGCAAGTAATATTGGGTTAGGTGCAACTTTACTACAGAAATCAGATGCATTGGATGGGGAATTAAGCCCAGTGGCATATGCTAGCAGAAAGTTGAATAAAGCTGAAATCAACTACTCAACTAGCGAAAAAGAATGTCTTGCAGTAATATGGGCAATAAAGAAATTCAATATTTATCTATATGGGAAGGCATTTAAGTTGCAAACAGACCACAAACCTTTATCGTTTCTAGCACAGGCTAAGCATGAGAACTCTAGGTTACTCCGATGGTCTTTGCTTCTGGCTCCATATAATTTTAGCATTGAGTATATATCTGGAAAAAACCAATTTGGGAGCGGATTTTTTAAGCCGCCATCCGTGTGATGAGAATCACCGTAAACCCCAGAAATAATAATAAATTTCTCTATGTGTATATAGAATAAAGGACTGACATATAATGTCTGTTTTAAGAGGGGAGGTGTCGTGGAATATTCTAATCCACATATATAAATTATCAAGTAAATATAAAGCCTAATAAATACATATAATAAATAAAGGAAGAAGAATGGTAAAGAACAGTGCTGTCACAATGACTGTACTCGAAATCCCCTTGTTTTCTACTGCGTAAGCAAATTGTAACGTTTCACGTCGATATTAAAGGCTTTCTGCAACATACACGCGTTTCCCAAACACACAATAAAATGTGCTGCCTTTCTAAGAAAAACCTTGAAATATGCAAGTTGACCTACATTTTAAATTCCATTCATGTCTTTTTCTACACTGCGTTACCAAAACGAACGAACAGATGGTCAAAAGGATAAAGAGAGAGGGAGGGCTGAAAATCACGAACGCATGCAAAATTAAACACGCGTCTCGCTATTAATGCCACCCCCAACACGCGTCGCGCGATACAAAAATGCTACTATCACGCGTGTAAGACTACATGCACTAATTTTTTTCCAGACGGACAGTGATAAAATACACTACCCTTTCCCAGAGTTAGGTTTTAAAATCATAAAAAACGCTTATTAGGAAAGATAACAATAGATGGGTTTACGGTTGAAAACATAACAGTACCCAGACAGCACATCTTCTAAACAGGAGGTAGAAGAAATTGCATATTTTGAACGCAGCCACGTAGCTCCTTTAAATTTGTATTTTTGGGTTCCTTAGGGCTTGCTGACAAATAATATGTAAAACGTTACGCAAATAGTCCAGGAATTAATAAATTATACCCAAAATAAAATAGTGAGGATGCCTGACAGCATGGAATCATTTCTGCTCATAAAAAATTTTTTTTAACGTGTTTGAAAAAACCTTACGTTACATAAATAGCCTACCATGTAAACTCCAAATTGATTGGAGCGCAACAAATGAAAGCCTAACCACGATTGGTCGGACTATAAATACTATCTTCCGTTGTTAGGGGAGACGGGAAAAGGTAACATTTTTTTCAAACACTTGTCGAAACGGGGCTCATTGGTCAGACTCGCTGATATACACACTTGGGAGCGTTAGTTCGAGACCACTTGTTTAAATAAGCTTGATACAGCATCAGTGCGTTGAAGCCGGCTTATATTTTGCTAAATAAAAGCCTGGAACATAGGCAGATCGGAATTTGTGCCAGTTTGTGCCAGAATTCATTGCTAATCAACGTATCTGTGTTTATTTCCATGAAATTGTGGTAAGCTTGAACCATTCAGTATCTTTTAATGAAAAATTGAATGTGAATTGTTGATTTATGCCTGTATATATATGTGTAGTTCAGTGGCAAACGTGAGGTAAAGCCTATAATGCTCCAGCCTGAACAGAGGGTGTCGGAGAGAAGTAAAACGGCATGGAATGGCCAAACAGTACACTGACACCTAGATGATTGACTAGAAAGAAATAATGCTGGAAGTGCAGAGGCGTAGTAACCATTAAGAAGGGTAATACTGGAATAAAGTATTTCAAATGAAGCTGACAGTTGACCTAATGCTCTGAACTCAATGTTTGTGCTGTGTTGTGATCAGTGTAACAAGAGAGTTTAAGTTAGTTATGAAGTAGAAGGTACATCCTTCTTGATTTCAGGGACCGTGGTCTGGATGGTATTGAGCTGCACCTGGTCAGAGCTTTGCTGATTCCAGAGTCGGACAGCATACTCCTTGGTCCATTTAGCTATCAGTGAGGTGTCTCCAGAGCCCAGAGGAGAATTCGAGCAGAGGAGTCTTTTCCTGCCGCCATCACGCCAGATAAGCTTATTTGGCCAGCTGAGCTCAACATTATGTCCCCTCATCTTGAATTGACTTTGTAAAAATAATATTAAGAGGGGAATTTAATTGTCTTAATATCAGGAACTGAGAACATCTCCAATACTAGTCCCTAAAGACAAACTATTGAAGTCATGATGACAAATACCAACAGAGCTTGAACAAAACAAAACCAGTATTACCTCATTTTACTACTACACAACTGACACACATAGGATATTTGTAATAATATATGTCACTACTATATTCATATTGGTAAATTCTGTATATATATATATAACTTGTAATTTAATTGATTGTGATTCCTGGTTCCCTTGTAGTTGAATCAGGACACATATTCATTCATGCCAGTAATGAATACATATTGTTATTTGAAAAGTTACCAGTGCCTCTTTTAAGATATCCTTATAGAGTGTTATATGTATGTGAGTGTCACAGTGTTGTCAAGAGTAGTGGATTAAATTTAATTGTTTATCTGTCTGTTGTTGTGACTTGCACTTCATCATACACATACCCTAGACATACAACGTAGTCATCACACTATTCCAGAATAATTCTGACTGAGATATATAGATATGTGGTAGCAAGTAAGGTTATCTATAATACACTACTCTTCTTAGATATAGATACCTTCACAGCTAATCTCAGTCAGTACACTAAGTCCCCTATAAATATTTATAACATCCCACTTCACCACACCCATTTCGGACAATTTATCGCAGGTGTACCACTTAACGTCCCAACAAAGATGGTTTGGCCATGTCTGCAGAATGGGAGAAGATCGGCTACCACAAGCATGGGAAACAAAGAGCCAGGGATCCAGACCCCCAGGACGACCCAGAGTCCGCTGGGAAGACAACATTAGACATTCTTTGAAGGACCAAGGACTAGAATGGAACCAGGCCAGGAGGAAGACAGCCGATAGGATAGTCTGGCGCTCTCTCTTCCAAACCTCTACACCTCACGGTAGAAGGGGAACGACTAAGTAAGTAAAGTACCACTTAACAGCCCAAACGTTCATTTTTGTTGAATTATGAAAATATCAAAATAGTTATTTGAAAAAGAAAAAAATTGATTCATTATGTTACATTCATCATCATCATCATCAACTATTGGTGTGACTTAGGCGATCATTTCCTTCCAGAACTCCGTGCCTCTAGTGTTGCCTGTGAGTTCTGTTAGTAACTTATTCTTTTATCTAGTACTTTCTGAGCTGCCTCCGTCCTTTTTTCGCCCAGTCTTTGCGGTTGTTATGGTGTGTTTAAGTTTTTTTCCTTTATTTTCTTAGAATGTAGCCAACATTCCAACCAGTTTATTTTGTTTGCCTTTTATTTATTTTTGCAATTATTTGTCTATTTACCCCAACCCTGCTCAGTTCTCATCATCTTTAGATTTCTTGGGCGTCCATCACACCAACAACAGTAGAAGATTTGGTTTCAGGGCACGAGGAAGACAAAGAGGCAGATGAATAGACAATCCTACAGAAATCCTACAACAACACGGAATCACAACAGCCAATGCGACTGAATTTGCTCTATGACGAAAACTTCATCTCCTCAAGCCGTTTCGTGGCAAGAGTGGAAGAAAAAACAAATAAAGTGATAATTAAGGTCAGTCGCATAATTACAGTCCGGATGAAGCGGGCACATATCCCGGGGGCCACAGCAGCTAGTGGGCACGAGAAAGTACTGGTCAAGAAGAGACCCTTGCCATTGTATGTCTATATTTTCAATTTCATTTGTTCAAATGTTTTAAACGTCATTTCACGTCACAGTTTGTAAACAGAAGGACCTGACACAATTTTTTTCTCGAACGTTTGTGCTCTCTGGGATCTCAAGGGTGTCGATGAAGTAAGCAGTTACATTCTTATAAAAATCTGTTGTATATTGGTAACAGTTGTTGAGCTCACCGCATAAGGAGGGCCCAGCTTAATATTTGTCCCCGGGGGACCCAACTTAATTTGTTCCCTGTGGCCCCTTGCACTGTAGCAGCAGCCACTGGTTAGATTCCCCCGGAAAATGCAATGAATTTCCTAAGCACGATTTTTGTGGGACTGCATTGCCAATGTGCCCCGTGTAGTTGCGGTAGGTCTCTTAAGAGACAAATAAGAACATGCCTACAGACAGGAGGCGACTAATATAAAGTTATGTATGAGGCTGGCAACCTCAACGTGTAAAATAAATTGCGGCAGACACAACCGCTGGAATAGCGCGTGAATTTATGCAATATTCCTGCATTGGGAACAACTGCATTTATTGCCCCATACTCGACGGGGAGCTAGGAAGAAACTGATGATTGCTAATGTGTTTAAGCATCGTTTATTGTGATTAGATATGAGATTTCTTATAACTGTTGTTTATTTGTAACTGTGGCTGACGAAGGGTGAAACCCGAAACCTCCCGTGTTTCTGGTGTACCGTTAATTTATAAAACTGATCTAATACCTTTTTATTTGTTTATTTATCTTTATATATTTTAATAGTTGATAATATATGACATTTATAATTATGGCGGTATTATTTTGCATTAATGAATACGTGAAACAAAAAACCTACTTTCAGACAAGAGTGTCTGCGTGTAATAAAATGATTGGAAGTTGTATGACAAGATCACTAACGTGGAACTGATCACAAAACCAGGTAAGTGCCATGGAACTAATCACAAAAACCAGGTAAGTGCCAGTGGAACACGAGATGAGAAGACGTTGGAGATGGATAGGTCACGTATTGAAGAAAGCGATCGATAACGTTACCAGGCAGTCCTTGTTCTGGAATTCCCAGGATGAAAGAGGCAGAGGAAGACCAAGGAACACACGGAGAAGAGAACCGGGGAGAGATATGAATGGAACGAACAATTTATAGAAAGACATTGAGCTGATGGCGCGAGACAGGAAGACTTGGCATAAGTTTGTTGAAGGCCTATGCACATTGAGGAACTAAAGGGTGATGAATGAATGAATGAAATGTGAAACATTCTGTTCTGGCAAACCCCTGGTGGGTATCAGTGTGAACAAATAGGTTTCTGAGTTTGGGCATGTGAAACTATGACCTAGGATCTGAAGAGCTTCACGAATGTAGGTCAGAAATGCCACGCCACGGAAAATAGGGACAAGCGATTTCAATTTATAGGTCAACGTACTTTTATGGCGCGTTCAGAAAACTGCCAGATTTGTAAAACAAGGTAGGTAAACTTTGCTCGTGTATAAACAAGTCGACGTCATATGAAACCTTACAAGAGAAGAAAGAAAATGGGGGGGGGGGGGGGGGGGAGGGGGGGGGGGGGGGGGGGCTCATTTTAGAGAGAAGTATGAAACAATTTTTTTTTTTTACTTTTTATTTTAGAGATGATAAATAGTTGAGTTTAAAGTTCCCTTTTTTTAAGTTTCAATGAGAGAGGGTCGCGGAGCTAAAATCTCATTTTAGAGAGAAGTGTGAAACAAAATTAAATTTTGTTTTTAAGTTTAGAGATGGCAAATAGTAGAGTTCAAAGTTGGTCCTTCATTTTTTTTTTTTTTTTTTGCATTTTAAATTTCAAAAGGGGGGCGTAGCTGTGGTAAGATCAAACGCATGAATTTTGAGACCTTCCGTCAATGTAGCACTTAGGCCAAATGGCCAAAGCGCTTTTCAATCGTGTAAAAATATGTAGATGTGTACCGAGACAAACTCGGAATGAACCGGGTTGGCACAACGTACATCTAAAGTTGGAAATCTGCTCTTATCCCCCGCCCCCCCCCCCCCCCCCCCCCATCCCAAAAAATCGAATTAAATTTCAAATAGAAGGACAGACAATAATATGTGTTTATATACTGTAATTAAATCTCCATACTATTCCATACCAACCATCAGCAAACCTACGTCATCCCACCCCAAACCCACTGTAACTACATCTTTTCCAACCTTTCACGAACCCACTTGTCAGTACATCTCCATCCTAATCCTAAATCCACTGTTAAGTACATCGACTTCACACTATCCCAAACCCACTGTAACTAATAAATCTTCTCGACCCTACCCCTAACCCACTATAACTATTCTCCACCCATCTTAAAACGTTAACAAAACGCCTCCAATCCCCAAGAGATATTCACAAAGAAACAGTCCAGTTTTACTGTGCAAGTTCTGAGAGAGCCGGAACTTTAGAGTACAATCAATCAATCAATACCCTTTAGCTCCCCAAGGAGCATAGGCCTTCAACAAACATATGCCAAATCTTCCTGTCCTGTGCCATCCGCTCAAGTTCTTACTATGTTTTCCTCATCATTTTCACCTGTTTCCAGTTCTCTTCCCCATGTGTTTTTTGGTCTACATCTGCCTCTCTTTCCCTGTGGATTCCAGAACAAGGACTGTCTTGCAATGCTATTAACAGGTTTCCTCAATGTGTAACTTTAGAGTACGTTCTAATAAAAAGGCAAACACCTATGAAGGAAGAGTCAGAGGATAACAAAGGTAGAACTAAACGTCAAACAACGTCGTATGAAAAGTCAAGAACAGTGTTGAAAAGGCTTTCAAAAAAAAAAAAAACAGTTGGCAGTGTGGGTGGTTTTGTGATCGCCTGGACCAGTCAGCACAACAATCGAAGGTGATGACGCAAATCGTGTTTAAAGGCTAGGTGAGTGAATATAGCAAACGAGTTACAAATTAAAAAAATATATATTGCAAGTCAATAAATATAGCAGATGAGTTACAAATTAAAAATATATACTGTGAGTCAATGAATATAGAAGTCGAGTTACACATTTAAAAAATATATACTGTGTGTCAATGAATATAGAAGACGAGTTACAAATTTAAAAAATATATACTGTGAGTCAATGAATATAGCAGACGAGTTACAAATTAAAAATATATACTGTGAGTCAATGAATATAGCAGACGAGTTACAAATTAAAAAAATATTTACTGTGAGTCAATGAATATAGCAGACGAGTTACAAATAAAAAAATACACCAAGTCAATGAAAATAGATTGACTAGTGTTGAAATAAAAAGTGGGTTGCGTTCCAAATAAGTCACCTACGTAATTAGTAGGGTTAGGATTATGGTTGGGGTTTAGAATTAGGTTAGGGATTTCTCTAAACGTCACTTTATCCCTTTTTATCGTGTCTCTAAATTGTTTTTTAAGGCCGTATCGAATAGAGTTAGACCACCCACTACCCTCCATTTCAACAGAAGACAAGTTACAAATATAAAATATATACTGTACGTGAATGAATACAGAAGACGAGTTACAAATATAAAATATATACTGTACATGAATGAATACAGAAGACGAGTTACAAATATAAAATATATACTGTACGTGAATGAATACAGAAGACGGGTTACAAATATAAAATATATACTGTACGTGAATGAATACAGAAGACGAGTTACAAATATAAAATATATACTGTACGTGAATGAATACAGAAGACGAGCTACAAATATAAAATATATACTGTACGTGAATGAATACAGAAGACGAGTTACAAATATAAAATATATACTGTACGTGAATGAATACAGAAGACGAGTTACAAATATAAAATATATACTGTACGTGAATGAATACAGAAGACGAGTTACAAATATAAAATATATACTGTACGTGAATGAATACAGAAGACGAGTTACAAATATAAAATATATACTGTACGTGAATGAATACAGAAGACGAGTTACAAATATAAAATATATACTGTACGTGAATGAATACAGAAGACGAGTTACAGATATTAAAAAAAAAAAATATGCTGTAAGTGAATACAGAAAACGAGGTACAAAGTGAAAAACAGGCTGTAAAGTGGATGAATATTGAAAAATATGGTACAATTAGAAGGATTTACTGTAAGTAAGTGAAAACGGATGACGAGGTACAAGTAGGAACAAATATTCTGAAAGTGAATTTCGAAATCGAGGTACAAATAAAAATAAATATACTGTAAGTGAGGGAATATAGAAGACGAGTCACACCGCGAAAAATGGATAAGTAAATGAATACAGATGACGAGGTACAAGTAGAAAAAATATATACTGAAATGAATAGAGAAGGAGAGGTATGCAAGTATTAAAAAATATACTGTAAGTGCATGAATACAGAAGATTAAGTAAATGTAAAAAATATACTGTAAGTGCATGAATACAGAAGATTAAGTAAATGTAAAAAATATACTGTAAGTGCATGAATACAGAAGATTAAGTAAATGTAAAAAATATACTGTAAGAGAGTGGATATGGACGAAGAGGTACAAGTAGAAACATATACTATCTGAAAACACACAAAAAACCCCAAACCTAACCAAAAAAAAAAAGTGGTGTAATTTGCACGTACCCTTGACTATGCCGTGACCTCAATATCCCGATACGCATCAGCTGGTGACCTTCCGGTCCTTAACCTCCCAGAGGTCACATGATCTCTGGAATGTTCAAACACGTGCGCCCTACCAGATTGCACCCCCCGCCCTATTTTTTTTTAAAAACCGACACCGTTACAGATCGAGTTCAAGCAGATGTATTCATGGGGGGGGGGAGAGGGGGGGGGGGGCCGGCCTCTGGCTGTGCACGTTTGCGGTGTCTAAACTTACTTCAGGATGTGATAAACTTTTTAGCTTGACCGACCACAAAGCCTTTCCATAGTTTATCTGGATTGAAGCCTTGTAGAGTCACGCTCTAGTCTACCCAGCCGCAAATGGGTAAGCCATTCTGACTGTTGATTTACGGAAGGCAAAGGCAGCACGGAAGGGAATTGGTCACCTCCCCTCATAAAAGCTGGACCTTTTATGGTAAAGTCTCTAACACTTCACACACCTGCGGCAGTTTCTACTATGGGACTACCTATACCTGTTTTTTTTTTTTTAAATAGGCCAATTATATCGGGCCCCAGGCATACAAGTCCCATGCCCCTCTCTCGTCGACCCTGCCTGTGGAAATTTCCAGAACTACAATGTTCAAATCAAAATGAATTTAGTTCATCGTGTGGGTTCTTTATTGTATTGCCTGCTATCAAAAGATAGTCGCATCTCGCTCCAGTCTACCCAGCTGTAAACGGATACCTAACTCTGCTATTGAGTTAGGGCAGGAAAAAGTAGCGAGGAATGGAACCGGGCACCCTCACCTCTCGATGCTGTACCTAGTATAATGAAGTCTCTAACATTTCACTCCCCAACGGCAACCGTTACCTTGCTACCCAAACTACAGCTATCGTTTTTTTTTTTTTTTTTGATTATATCTTAATTTAAAAAAAAAAACGACCAGACCACAAGGTATTTTATCTTTGGACAATAACATAATGGATGGATCGTGTGTCTAGGTTGAACGGGATACGACTAGCCAAAACGAGGCAAATTTTTTTTAAAATTGATCCTCTTCTTCCGTTTTTAATATGCATGTTATATGATGTTTTTTTGTTTGTTTTCTTTAAAGGAAAAAGATCCGCAGATTCGAAATAAATATTATAATATGATGGCATATCCGGATTTTTAATAACATTTATAACTGTCTTTCTCTTGTCATTCCTTTCTTTTGCGCTTCTTGCGGAACATGGACCACCGCTGTACCTAACATGGACCACCGCTGTAGGTAACATGGACCACCGCTGTAGTTAACATGGACCACCGCTGTAGCTAACATGGACCACCGCTGTAGGTAACATGGACCACCGCTGTAGCTAACATGGACCACCGCTGTAGCTAACATGGACCACCACTGTAGGTAACATGGACCACCACTGTAGCTAACATGGACCACCGCTGTAGGTAACATGGACCACCACTGTAGCTAACATGGACCACCGCTGTAGCTAACATGGACCACCACTGTAGGTAACATGGACCACCGCTGTAGCTAACATGGACCACCACTGTAGCTAACATGGACCACCACTGTAGCTAACATGGACCATCAATGTAGCTAACATGGACCATCACTGTAGCTAACATGGACCATCACTGTAGCTAACATGGATCACAACTGTAGCTAACATGGACCACCACTGTAGCTAACATAGACCACCACTGTAGCTAACATGGACCACCACTGTAGCTAACATGGACCATCACTGTAGCTAACATGGACCATCACTGTAGCTAACATGGACCACCACTGTAGCTAACATGGACCACCACTGTAGCTAACATGGACCGTCACTGTAGCTAAGCTAACATGGACCACCACAGTAGCTAACATGGACCACCACTGTAGCTAACATGGACCACCGCTGTAACTAACATGGACCACCGCTGTAGCTAACATGGACCACCACTGTAGCTAACATAAACCCTCGCTGTAGCTAACATAAACCACCGCTGTAGCTAACATAAACCACCACTGTAGCTAACATGGACTACCACTGTAGCTAACATGGATCACCGCTGTAGCTAACATGGACCACCATTGTAGCTAACATGGATCACCGCTGTAGCTAACATGGACCACCGCTGTAGCTAACATGGACCACCACTGTAGCTAACATGGACTACCACTGTAGCTAACATGGACCACCGCTGTAGCTAACATGGACCACCACTGTAGCTAACATGCACCACCACTGTAGCTAACATGGACCACCGCTGTAGCTAACATGGACCACCGCTGTAGCTAACATGGACCACCGCTGTAGCTAACATGGACCACCACTGTCGCTAAGATGGACCACAACAGTAGCTAACATGGACCACCACTGTAGCTAACATGGACCACCACTGTAGGTAACATGGACCACTGCTGTAGCTAACATGGACCACTGCTGTAGCTAACATGGACCACCGCTGTAGCTAACATGGACCACCACTGTAGCTAACATGAACCCCCCCTGTAGCTAACATAGACCACCACTGTAGCTAACATGAACCACCGCTGTAGCTAACATGGACCACCACTGTAGCTAACAAGAACCACTGCTGTAGCTAACATGGACCACCACTGTAGCTAACATGGACCACCACTGTAGCTAACATGGACCACCGCTGTAGCTAACATGGACCACCGCTGTAGCTAACATGGACCACCGCTGTAGCTAACATGAACCACCGCTGTAGCTAACATGAACCACCGCTGTAGCTAACATGAACCACCACTGTAGCTAACATGGACCACCACTGTAGCTAACATGGACCACCACAGTAGCTAACATGGACCACCACAGTAGCTAACATGGACCACCGGTGTAGCCAACATGGACCACCGCTGTAGCTAACATGGACCACCGCTGTAGCTAACATGGACCACCACTGTAGCTAACATGGACCACCACAGTAGCTAACATGGACAACCGCTGTAGCTAACATGGACCATCACTGTAGCTAACATGGACCACCGCTGTAGCTAACATGGACCACCACTGTAGCTAACATGAACCACCGCTGTACAATATTAATGCCTTGAAGCGAAACGTTAATTGGGATAATTTGTATGCCATGTACAACCTGAACCAGTTGATATCGCTACCAACCCGTGTCACAGACAAGTCATCAACCTGCATAGATTATCTGTATGTTACTAACATTGCTCACATCATTGAAGTCTGCGTTCCCGTATGTGGTCTAAGCGATCTCTACCCCATATGATGCACCTGGACCAAAAAGGGAGTTCGAATTCCTAAACTCTGTCACCAGAATGTACAAGCACGAATATTCAAGAATTTTGATAGCTCCAAGTTCTTGTCTGATCTCTTAGCGACAGCTTTTGATAATGTCTATGGAGTATCTGACCCGACTGAAGCCCTAGAAATATGGCTGACAGCATTCACTTCAGTTCTTAACAAACATGCTCCTGTGCGTATAAAACGTGTCAAGTCAAGAATTATGCCTCCATGGATAACATTGGAATACCTGAAAACTAGGCAACAGCAAGACTATTTCAAGAAGATTGGAGACCATGCAAGCTATAGAAAATATAGAAACTTAGCGCAGTACATTTTAAGGAAATCTAAAAGACAGCACCTCAGATCCATTATTGACGACGGCCGGTGCTCATCTAAAATCTGGAGCGCTATTAACCTTCTCACAAATGTACGCCGGCGTAACCTCCGACAGCAAGATACAAACATTAATGCTGATAAATTTTGCCAGTTCTTCTCGTCGATCGCACGAACATCCGGGATAAATCATCAGCAACTCAATTGTACTGCTCTTTCTGATTTCGTTCAATCAAGGTTAAACGAAGCCCAACCTTCCTGAATTACCTTTACTGTCAATCTCGGAGGTCTCTATTTTAATTAAATCATTACCTCAGAAGAAATCGTGCGGTGAAGATGGAATATCTTCGAGGATACTTCAGCTTGCAGAGCCTGTTGTATGCAACTCACTCACTTACATTTACAATCTGTGCCTCACAAAGAAAGTGTTTCCTCAACGACTGAAAACAGGCTTAATGGTACCAGAACCTAAAAAAAGGTGATAGTAATGTCGTCACAAACTACCGGCCGATGTCCCTACTATCAGTCATAACTAAACCTCTTGAACGACACATGTATAAACATATTCTTTCTTCACTGAACAGCTACAATCTTATATTTGAAAACCAATCTGGATTTCAACCCAAACACTCTTGTCAATCCTTGTTGACTAAGATTACCGAAATCTGGCATTCTAATATCAACTGCGAAAAGATAAATGGAGTGTTATTAATCGACCTTTACAAAGCATTTGACACAATTGACCACTCGTTGCTGATACAAAAGCTTGCGGTGTACAAATTTCATCCACAAGTGATCACATTAATAAAATCATTCCTTGAAAACAGAACACAACGAGTCTTATACAATAATGTGCTCTCTAAATCGTACGCCACTACAATGGGTGTCCCGCAGGGCTCGATACTAGGACCCTTACTCTTCAGCATCTTCATCAATGACCTGCCCTTGTCATTGCCACATGACGATTGTCTTATGTTTGCTGATGATACCACAGTAACAGTAGCTGGAACAGACATTAACACTGTTCATTCTCTTTTACAGCATCACCTGGACATTGTACAAGACTGGTGCACTATTAATAGTATGTACATTAATAAAAACAAGGGAGCCGCGCTAGCGTAGTGGTTACAACACCGCTCTGGCGACCGGGTGATCCAGGATCAAACCCGGGCGACGGCATTTGAGAATTTTTCGTCGACCGGGATTTGGACTGGATTAACTCGAGACCTGGCGAGTACATTTGAAGCAGTGTCGTCGACCAGGGATTGGCGGCTCCTGAGCCGACCCAGCTCTAATGGGTACCTCCGAAATCGGCGAGTATCTGCCTGAATGGCGAGGGACACCTGTCTCTGTACAAGAAAAAAGGGATACTCACGTAAAATCAATGTCAGGTTAGACATTAATAATAACCTGAGATTTCGCCTCGAGTATTAGCGGGCGTACGAAAAAAAGAAAAAAAATTTTTTTTTTAAAAACTCAATCTTTGATTATCTCAACCCGCCAAAAGATTCTGCACTGTCAACCAAATACGTTATCTTTATCTCTAGACGGAGAACGTATTAAGCAAGTTACGGACCACAGACCAGTCTCTAAGCCGGAAGTCACATGTCTATTTCATCGCAAACAAACAAGATCTCACAAAAATTGTTTCAACTCTCAAAAATCAAACATTTTTTATGTCCGCACTCTAGACTTATATTCTATTATGCACATATTAAAAGTCACCTTTCTTATTGCTCAAATATCTAGAGTCGCTGTGGCTTGTCATTTTTGAAACACCTAGAATCCCTACATAAAAGGGCGCTACGACTTGTTTGCCTGAATGATAACATTCCCAGTGCTCAGCTATTTTCACAGCTGAATGTTCTTCCTCTTAAAAAATTCTTCTTCTTCCAAGATCTCCTATTTGTGCATCAAATTTTACACGGCAGAACGCCTTCATACTTGCAAATGTTCTTTCGCTATAAATACTGCTGATATTTTATACGTGGCGACCTACTTTTGGACCTTGCATAACCTCGAACTGACCTTGCGTGCGCTTATTCTCCATCTTCTTCTTTAATCTTTCATCTTTCAGCTCCCAAAGGACCATAACCCTTCCGAAAAAAGTATGCCAAGTCTTCCTGTCACGTGCCATCAGCTCAAGTTATTTCCCTGTCTTCTTCATCTCCTTCATGCCTGTCTCCAGTTCTCTTCTCCATGTGTTCTTTGGTCTCCCCTACCTCTCTTACGCTTATTGTCCATCTCCAGTTCATTAATAACCCAACAGTTCCCGGTGGAGCACATGTCTCCAACAAACTCACGCCAAGCAATACTGTCTGGTACCATTTGCACTGGATTATTTCATGTATTTCTAACTCTTTTTTATGTCTGTTGCCCAATCGAAGCTCCACTTGCCTTTTGTATTCTCCTTTTGATGTCACTGGTTATTCCTCCACAGCTTGTCAACATTACAACAAAGATATCTTCTTCTTCTACGTTCGTCCTGAAAAGGACGTTTGTTACGTTGTGTCGCCGTTTACAGCAAAGCTGCGATATCTGCTGCCTTTCGGCCCGACACATCCGGTTTCAGCATGGCGTTTTTGGGACCGGGTTAGCCTTCCCTCTTCGATCCCTACTCTCTCGGCCAGACTGCAGTGATGCAGGTTGTTTCCGGGAACACTACTTGGAGGTGGAGTAGTGTGTTGGTCAGCTCTGGTTCGCTGACCCTGACGCAAGCAGTCGAGCTATGGGTCACTGACTGTATTTATCACTTTTTCTGCGACTTCGGTCCCCAACAAAGATATAAGAAGTAAATAGAAGAACAGCCTCGGCAAAATTAGCATTCAATAAAATGAAAAGTATTTTATGCAACAACTCTTTGTCAACGGCAGTAAGAAAGATAGTTCTTCATTGTTATATAGAACCAAGCCTGGTATACGGAAGTGAGTCGTGAACAATGAGTAAACAAGTTGGAAAAGCACTAGAGAGGCCACCGATATGAAGTTTTACAGAAGAATGTTAAAAATACTATTGGTAGCTAAAATGAGTATATATATATATATATATATATATATATATATATATATATATATATATATATATATATATATATATATATATATATATATATATATATATATATATATATATATATATATATATAATAAAGAGAGAGAGAGAGAGAGAGAGAGAGAGAGAGAGAGAATCCTTTTCTTGGGGGATAATATAGTACAATCACTTCCCATATTAATCCTCATTGTAGCGAGATTTGGTAGCACTTGCTTTGTTTGTGAAAAAATGTGTAACATGACACACACACATACACACACACAGCGCTGGGACAACGCGGCGGACTTGCTTTGAAGTTTGAAAGTGGCTGAAATTTTGCGCTTCGTCTAGCCGACAGCATTGAAGAAGGTAGGAAATAGCGAATATATGAAACATGGCCGACCTTAATAATTTGCATTCACAGGAAAGAGAATTTAAAGCTACAAGAGCAAGCCTGGTTAAAAGTTATTAAAACTATATTAATTCACAAGAGGAGATATAATTTGAATGATATCCAAAAGGATATTATTCAAATGTAAATAATTTTTAAAATAATTGATAATTTTCATCGTCATCACATCTCCTAAAAGTTAGCGAAATATCTTTACAAATTTATTATAACTACATACCTAAACGGATTTCGATAAAACTTGGATAGAATGAAAGCCTCATATGGGGGAAATGAAAGGATATCTAGGAAGGAAGGAAAGAGATAAGTGTGTAGAGACAATAAGAGAAAAAAAGTTCAGAAAAAGCACAGATCGCCTCAAACCGAGAGATTAAACGAAAATTTTATGGAACTTCAGACGGTGCTTTCTCGTACGGGAGAGACGCCAAATATAAGGACAGAGCAGCTAGTTGAAAATCACACACACCAAATCCAGAAGCCAGAGTGAGAAACTGGAAGACAGTATCTGCTAGAAAAGTTGTTTCTTTCACACTGCATGCAGGGCAGATAGACGTCAACCAATACAGCCTCACCGTGAGCTTATTAATCTTAAGAGGGTATATAAGTTTATTATAATATATGTATGACTAATATCATTTTATTTCAGATGTTATTTACGATTTGATTGTATCAGACATAATAAAAAGGGAATGACGCTAACTAGAGATAACCTCCACCGGCATTGTCAGGAAGCATAACCATTAATTGGTTAGCCAAATATATCATGGCCAGTTCTTGCATGGAAGCTTACGACATACCAGCAAGTACATAAGTGACTTGGCATCTATAAATGGAAGGCAAAGGTTATATCGTACCCATGTATCATAACATGTGATTTATTCATGTATTTTGTTAATTCTGCACAGTGGACAGTATCTTATCAAGCTATCTCTGTAACATACTACCATGAATCATTCATTTATATACAAACACTGAAGACATGGTCGCCTCATGAACAGCAGTGGGTGATGAGATTGTTGGAACACCATGGCCACCTATTACCTTTCGTTCCAGGTTTTATGATCGAGTTTTATCATCATTGCTGATCGAGTTTATGATCGTTCCTGATCGAGTTTAACCAAAGACTTGAGGACCGTTGATCCTGCTAACTGAAGCCTAGAGGTCAACCAATCTTCAACACCTTAGTTCTCCCGTAGTTATAGGGCGGGCTGAAAGACGGTCTATTGATTCAAGTGTGTCTCAGGAATCTCGAGCAGACGTGGCTAATACCAGAGGAGTTTTATGTGTATCCATCTAACAAATCCTGTGAGCAGTTTCTAAAACGACTGTCGATGATGATAACAGCTAGAGACTAGATAGCAAGATATATATCAAAAATATACTGTGACAGGTTTTTCTAATTTCATTGGAAGATTCATCCAAGACTTTTTACTATTATTTATTTTAATTTGTAATTATAAATAATCATACATTTTACCATCTTCCAACACCCATTTCTCATTACATGAATATATAGATGTACATAATAAATTATGAAATTGTACTCATTTGACTTGGTAAATTTTTAACTGTTAAATTTTGAGTTACTTTTTCTAATTTAATTATGTTATCACATAGGGTTACTATAGTGAAAGTGGCACCGTATACTTCTGAAGCCTAAATCTATTGTCCAGCTCAGAGTATTCACAGCCGTAACTCAATTGTAATACCAGTGCACTTCTCTGGCACTGGGATTTCATACTTTCTGGAGAGAGATTCTACTTCTTCTCTACCACTATCATCACACCAGAAAAACCTTTCGCTACACTCATAACCTTTGACGTTTTTTCTGGGTATTTTCAGGCATCTTTGCTGCCTTTGGCTTCCCTAACTGAGAGCAGAGTTGTCTACCCATTATTACAGCTGGATGGCGCACCATGTTTTCAACCCCCACCCCCGTTCATTTACCCTCGAGAAAAAAGCGTTCTAACCACTCTGCCAATCCGATGCCATTTAAATCTCCTACTAAGATCGTACTTTGGTTATCATCGCCAAAACTGAATGGGAAGTGTTTGCACCATGTTCCAGTCTACTCAGCTGTAAATGGGTACCTGACTCTGCTGCTAAGTTAAGGAAGGCAAAGGTAGCGGAAAAAAGGGAACCAATCACCCCGACCTCACAAAGCTGAGACCTTTTTTTCCAAGGAGTTTTGCCTCGTTTTGGCGAGGCGCGGCTTCCTTCAACCCAGACACAAAGTCGGTTGGTTACATTAGGGCACAGTACAAATATAAACGACCTTGTGGTCTGAGTATTAGCTGAGACATATTATAATGTAATGTCTAATATGTTTACTCTCTTACGGCAGTACGCTTTTTTTTTCTACCTTTATCTTAATTTTTTTTAATTACCGTACATAATAACAACAACATTAACAAAATACAGAACGTAAATGAAAAATACGTATTATTAATACTATCTTCGGTACATGTTGGTGTGTGACATGTTTGGGCTTTTATATTGAGTGGTGGGAAGGGATGCTACAAAAGGTCAAAAGGACTACTATAAACGCAAATTTAAAAAAAAAAAAAAAGGGGTCAACAGTTCACTGAGCACATAAAACAGCATTCCATGCATGAAGTTGAAAGGTCATCTTCCGACAACCATGTGCTGTCTAGTTTACTGCCACGAATCAAACTCTCCATCTATCAATCTCATGAAAGCGCGCCATTGCTTGCAACTCATCTCCATTTTTTTTTCACGCCGTAAAGAGAATGGCGCCAAAGCTGCAGACGGCCTTGAAGAAACCTACGCTAAAGCTGCAGACGGCCTTGAAGAAACCTACGCTAAAGCTGCAGACGGCCTTGAAGAAACCTACGCTAAAGCTGCAGACGGCCTTGAAGAAACCTACGCTAAAGCTGCAGACGGCCTTGAAGAAACGTCAAATTCAGCAATCAATTTGAAATGAGTAAGATCTAAGGTGACCTGTACTGTTCTCCGAGGGTCTCAGATGAGACTTCTTCTTCCTCGTTCGTCCTGAAAAGGACGTTGGTTGCGTTGTGTCGCCGTTTACAGCGGAGCTGCGAAATTTGCGCCTTTCGGCCCGACACATCCGACTTGAGCACGGCATTTTTGGGGACCGGGTTTGCCTTCCCTCTTCGATCCCTACTCTCTCGGCCAGACTGCAGTGATGCAGCCTGTTTCCAGGACCACCACTTGGAGGTGGAGAAGGGTCTTGGTCAGCTCTGGTTCGTTGACCTTGACACAAACAGTCAAGCTATGGGTCGCTGACTGCATTCATCTTTCTTGCTGCGTCTTCGGTCCCAGATGAGACAAAGAAAGTGCTGGACTACAGCTTCCTCAAGCATGTCGTGCTAAGCGACTAAAATGAATCTGTGCATGGGGCTGGCAATCTCATCTCGTAAAAAGGTGCTACCAGAAACTACTGCTGCCCGCGCAGGTGAATGTTGGGTGCAGGCTTCCTGCAAAAGGGACCAAATGCAGTGGTGGCTCCGTGCTCCATAACGATAAAAAAGGAAAATGAAGCTGATTATGAAGACCTAAGACACCATGTCCCATAAGCAGCGAAATGAAAATGAATGAATTAATTAATTAAAACATGAGGCGGACCTGAACCAAATAATAATTTATTTTTTATTTGTGTAGAAATGAAGAGAAAAATCTAGTAGCGCTAGCCAAAGTGTATATGTCGCCAGAGGTGAAATTATAAAATTGTTCCCATCCTCCTTCCGTTAGTGCATACTCATCTGCCCCCTCCCCCTATGTATGACAAGTAGAACGCGTTGTACTTTCCGAAAGTATGCATTGTAAGGCGACCTCTTGCCTCGCATGACCTAAAACCAGCAATGTCGGTATGTAACAAAAGGTCAAAAACTTAATACTAAGCAGGAACTACACCCAGGATACACATGAAGCTAGATCTTCAACAGGATACAAATTAAGCAGGAAGTTCAACAGGATACAAATTAAGCAGGAACTATAACATGATACAAATTAAGCAATAACTACAACAGGATATAAATGAAGCAATCACGAAAACTGGATATAAATGAAGCAATAACTACTACATGATATAAATGAAGCAATAAAAACTACATGATATAAATGAAGCAATAACTACTACATGATACAAATGAAGCAATAACTACAACAGGATATAAATGAAGCAATAACTATGTCGCGAGAGGTTCAGATGTTATTAAAATGTAAGATATCCTGGACAAAAAAATGTATCAGATGATACCAGGATAGTGCGAGATAAGAAACTGGTCTTACAAGAAATACCCCCTTCTCTGAAAAGAGTAAGAGTGTATCGACAATCAAAGGTAGGATCAAGCTGTATAAACCTTCAGGTATGATGATAGTGTTTGTTCCTGAATGTCTATGTGCTACCTCTCCAGATCCTCCCTTGAATAATGGTTATTTTTATTATTATTGTCTCTGCTAGGGGATTAATTAATTAATGACATATGTAACTATATATCAACCAGAACTTTAACTCAATTTAAATAATTCAGCAAGACTGATTGTATATATTTACAATTTATTGATCCTATACCGTTTCTCTTTTCAGTTAGGAAAATTATAAAGAATTCAAATGTTTTTACAAAATAAAATAAATAAACATGGGATGTCAATTTCCAAAAACAGTTCAATATGATAAATTTATCTTTCAAATATCAATTATATATTTCACATATGTTTATCACTTTCGCTGGACTGTGGAGTTAGTAATCATTTTAATAATATGTCCATCATGAGTCATCACACTAGGTTTGTGTTATTTGTATTTTATTTAATATATCTAGTATCTGGATAGGCTGACCAGTGGAATTCCTTTTCCACTTATCTGTTATGTTGAGATGCATCCGACTCTAGCCATGATCACATAATGTTCTGGATCTCCAGGCCGGGAAAACCGGGTAACTAGTTCTATGAACCTCAAGAACTTTCGCACCACAGAGTCCCACAGAAGTGGATATCTCGTACAAGCTTGGTAGTTGCAGGATAAAACCAGGAATACAAATAATCACAACCCCTGTATGGTCCAGCACTATTCTGTCCTTACACACAATGGACGTAACAAACAGTGTCAGACATTGTGCTAACATTTGCACAGGACAATTTACCTCAGTACCACTCACAGCCAGTTCAATGTGACTAAACTTTCCTTAAAAATCCTAAGTTAGATCCATTTGTCCATGATTCGCCTCCATACAATGATTTGGTATAGTATAACTTACTAAGTAATACCTTCATCAATACATTTTAACAAATCCTGTCATTCTTTCTTATGTTCCTGATCAGTCTGTCGTTCCTCCAAGAACTACTTCTTCAAATACTTTATCAAACTTACAGTCGTATTTTTGCCATCATTCTCAATTATTCTACACCTTTCTAACACACAAGTTGATTAATCACAGGACAATTACATAATTATATATATATATATATATATACATTTATATATATCTTTCTTACCCTCAGGCAATACACACAAGCAGTAACAGGCTTGTAATGGGAAACTAGGTCTGCTATGCAGATGCAGTGGCAAAAGGCATGACAGTAACACTTTTACCGCTCTCTTCTGTTCAGCTTGGTTTTTGAAAAAGTTGTGGCCTCAATTCAGCCAAGTTCAAGGACGTATATACTACCGCATCCTCCCTCTCGGATGGCATGGGGTAAAAGCGGTGTTAACAAATCTAAAACTGAGGCGTATTTTTGCCTTCAGTTCAATTAGCAAAATTTTTAATATTTATTATCTTTCTTAATTCTGGGCCGATTTTGATCATTTAAAGCTAGAATTATACTGTCAATTTATCTCCACCGTTCTATATAATAATTGGTTAGGTAGAAAAGTGCATTTAATTCTATGCAAACTTTAACTAGCTAAATTGGGACTAACCATGATGTAACGAAGCACTTTCTCTCGATATTTCTATCTTACTAAAATACTATTTGAGAAAGTTTTTACACCTACCTCTAGCGTAACATTCCCGTTGTTGAATTATATACTCCTTTCCGTTTAAACTTCTTTAGTCCTTAAGAAATTAAATAGCTTCGTACTATCATTTGCACAAAATGGGCCTCCATGTTAAGCATAAAATGTTCCATTATACACACCAAGAATGGAGCGTTTTCATTGGCTATTGTATCAGACAGTTTCCCTCAGTATGGCGTGTTGTAAGACAGACCAAATCACGACAAACGACAACAGCATACAAACTTAGCAGGAACTGTAACAGGATATAAATTAAATAGGAACTACAAACAGGATACCAATTAAGCAAGAACTTCAGCAGGATATAAACGAAGCAAGAACTACAACATGATACACATTAAGCAGGAACTACAACAGGATAAAAATTAAGCAATAACTATAACAGGATATAAATGAAGCAATAACTACAACAGGATACAAAAGGAACTACAGCAGGATAATAATTAAGCAGGAATATAAATGAGGCAAAAATTTCAACAGGATAAAAATGAAACAGAAACTAACAGGATAGTAATTACGTAAGAACTGCAACAGAATACAAGTGAAACAAAAACTGCAACAGGTTACACATTAATGAAGAAAAACAACAGAGAATGCATGAATTGGAATCAACCAAAGGAAACAAGAACGACAACAAATTAACAAATCAAACAGGAACGAAGATAAATTCAAAATTTAACCAAAATCAACAACAAATTACAAATGAAACATGAACGAAAACAAATTAAAACTTAAACATAGATTGACAACAAATTAACTCTTTGACTCCGGAACAACGCTCAGATTTGACACATGTGCCGAAACAACGCTCTGAGCGTTGTTTTTAGTATATCATGAACTAAAATTACCGCACAGGGTGGAAAACAATTGCGGAGTCAAAGAGTTAAACATAGAAACAAGAACGACAACAAATTAAAAATGAAATAAGAACGACTAGAAATAAAAAAAAATGAAACAAGAGCGACAACTAATTGAAAATGTAACCAAAAACAACAAATGAAACAAGAAAGAAAACAAATTTAAAATAAAACAAGAATGAAAACAAATTACAAGTGAAACAAGAACGAAAACAAATTACAAATGAAACAAGAACGACAACTAATTAAAAATGAAACAAGAAAGACAACAAATTAAAAATGAACCAAGAAAGACACAAACGTGACAACTAGATACAAATTAAGCGATAACGACAAAAGCGTATAAATGAAGGAAGTGCGACAAGAGGCTACCCAAGAAGTAGGGAACGACATTTCATTATAAATAAACCAAAGTCCACAAGAGGGTACAGAAGAAGCCAAGAAAAAGATGTATCAATAAATGGGGTGGGGGAATGCTTTAGTTGACTTGTTTATGTTGATTGAAGTTTATGTGGCTGAAAGTTTCTACAAGATGGGGTAACAAGTTTCACGCCCAAATGTCCTTAGTTGCATTTAACGACATGCATGGAAAGTTGCAGTGTTACTTCTCTTTGCGTTCCTTTCGGACTTCCGTAACACAGTGGTAAAAAAAAAAACCCCCATTAAGATAATCTGAAAAGATCGGGCCGAGATACCATCTATTCAACAAGCTAAAGATAGGAACTACTGACGAATGTAACAGTTGCACAGATAAAATGACTGCCGAACATCTACGTCAAAGGTGGCCAACATATGAGGAACAGAGAAAGCGCATATGGTCATCACCAGTTCCATTCCTGGAAAAACTCTACAAAGCTATCAACAGTCTCATGCTAACCGCTTGCTTTCTTACATATTCAAGCTGATGTCTGAAGGTCAACGAAGAAGAAATGACACTGTTAGCTCAATCATTATAGCGTGAAGTCACGACGAGGACTTGCAGTTTATCTGATCATCTTTGAAACCTCCGAAAGACCTCTAGGTGCACCCCTTGCCCAGGCAGGTCCGCCTCAATCTTCTAGTCACCTGCACCGTCAATCATAGATCATTATCAATTTACTAGTGTAAAAGCCCGTCATAAGGCGGGAATTAAATTCAAAAGCACCAATACCTAACGGTAATTTTACTTATTCATAAGTATTTTTTTTTAAAAACCACTGTGCATCACCACAGTACACGAACTACGTAGCAGCTGCGAGGATCCCAATGTGGGTATACGGGATCACACATTCTATTAATATATTTTTGTGCACACCGTCATTTGCGCATTTTTCTTTGGTAAGTGTTACTATTTTCGGGAGAGTAAATATAAGGGAAACAATATAATTAATGTCTAACTTTCAACCAAAGTTGCACCCCTTAGCGTTACGCACTGACAGAAAAAGCTGGGATTTTGTATATAAGATTTCTCGTCCCTTGTCGAGCGTGGAGTTCTAACTGCAGCTGGTCTCTTTGCAGGAAGCATCCACAAAAAGCATTGTTGTGCTTTTGTAGTGCAGTTTTTTGTAGCAGTTTCTTTTACATGATAAGGTTGCCAGCCACATGCACAGCATAATGTTACTAGCATTTGACGACATGCCAGAGGGGACAGTAGCCATATTGTTTCTGTGTCTATTCAGAGATCTCCCGGAATTACACAAGAATAGTTGGTAGCCCCTTCAGTCATGACTGACTATGGGAATGCGCCCCTGGGGTGACAGCCCCCAGTTGCTTTTGTTCCTTTTGGCATGTTCTTTTCTCTTCTGCTTGTTGTGAGAAAATCGCCCAATCTGAGGTGGCACCGTAGGGAGCATCGCCATTTGGTGCGATCGGCAGTTTCATCCTCTTAGGTTGCTGGATATATGTTCCGTGCCTTCATGTTTCTCTTGTCCACATCTTTAAACCGCAGCTGCGGTCGCCCAGCTGTTCATTTCTTCTTTGTCTTCTTCCTCGTTCGTCCTGAAAAGGACGTTGGCTGCGTTGTGTCTGTTTACGCGTAGCTGCGATATCTGCGCCTTTCGGCCGACACATCCGACTTCAGCACGGCATTTTTTGGGACCGGGTTTGCCTTCCCTCTTCGATCCCTACTTTCTCAGCCAGACTGCAGTGATGCAGCCTGTTTCCAGGACCACCACGTGGAGGTGGAGTAAGGTCTTGGTCAGCTCTGGTTCGCTGACCCTGACGCAAGCAGTCAAGATATGGGTCGCTGACTGCATTCTCTATTGCTGCATCTTTGGGTCCCAGCTGTTCATTTGCCGTCTGCTTGTTGTCCGTAGAAGATATCTTTAGGGATGCGACCATCTTCTATGCGGCGGACATGGCCAAGCCAGCTATATATATATATACTGAAGCACATTAAAAACGCACCACTATTATATATACTGATGCCCAGAAGCTGGGGAAAAAAAGTGTGGGAATGGATTTTCCCCGTGTTTGCCATGAGGTAGAGAGCGAATGGCTGCTGGAATGGAAAGTGCATGATTCAACCCACGGGTTTGTGTACAGACTACATGAAAACGATGAAAGTTACACGTGCAACACGATTCCCAACAGCTATGACCCTGAAAATGTGTACGCTTTGTGGCAGTATACTCGGTATAAAAAGGCCGTTGAGACAAAACACCCAGTACATGTGCTTGAAATGCCACGACTATCTGAAAACGACCGCCAACGAGCCATTGGTATGGTGGAGACCGGGATGAGCTCGCGGGCCATTGCAAGAAGGATGAATTGCCACCACAGCACTATTGTACGTCTCAATGAACGTTACGGAACCACTGGCAGTGCCCGGGATAGACTTCGGAGTAGCCAACCACGAGTTACTACCCCTGCGCAAGATCGTCATATTGTGCTGAGTCACCTAAGGAATCGTACTCTCCCGGCAAGTCAAACAGCAAGAGCAATAGTGGGTAGACATGGGCAAGTCTCTCGAATGACAGTCATACGACGACTCAGAGATACAGGCCTTACTGCAAGACGACCTTATGTTGGGCCAAACTTGACTCACAGACATCGTCAGCAGCGCCTGCAATGGGCAGAGCAACATGTCAGATGGACTAGACTGCAGTGGAATGCTGTCCTATGCACAGATGAGAGCAGATTCAACATATCCTTTGCTGGTGGACGTATGCGGATTTGGCGACGGTGTGAAGAGCGCTTTGCAGATTGCTGTGTCAACCGATTTCGAGGTTGCAGTATTCACATTTGGGGAGGATTCAGATTTCACCATCGCTTGCCTCTTCACGTCTTCCGTGGAAATGTTAATGCTGTGACATATCGAGATGAGGTTCTAGATGCACCGGTTGCTCCTGCGTTCACAATTTATCCAGACTTGCAGCTTCTCCAGCAGGATAACGCACGTGCATTTTTTTGCATTTTTGTTTTCTCCCTTGCCTGCACAGAATGCTATGAATTTCATATCAATCAAATGTACAAATTAATGACCAGCATGGATTCATAGGAAAATGAATAAAGATTCCAAATATGTAAACTTGTAAACACTTATATTTACATTTCACACTCTGTTCCTGGATTATACAGGTGGTGCGTTTTTAATGTGCTTCAGTATATAATTATACGTATCTTTGAGACACTTAATGAATGAGAAGCCTAGACAAAAAGACCTCGCACTTCTCAATAACACTAGTCAACAAATTTTCAAAAGTTTTTTGTACCAGAAATTAAATATACCATTTCTTATTGATTTTGACATGCTGATTTCAAATATCATAATGAAATTCACCAATTGGCTCTGGGTTTTTTTTAAATGATGAATTTACATTACAGTAATACAAATAATGTATGCTTGTTTAATTCTCTGGGGTGAACAGCTAGTCTTTCTATTTTAGCATTATAAAAATTGTGGTTACATACTCAGTTAATTGATATTTCAACATAAAATGATAGAAAAAAATAAAAACATTATTTAAAATTCACATATCATGTTTTAACAAGGCACATTTGAACCCACTCCGTCATTATTCAGTCGCTGTTTGAGCTCTCTTTGCTTGCTTGTAGTCAATCGATGAGGTGTCTCTTGTCACAGTCCAACAGTAATCAGCAAGCATTGAAGGGCTCCAATTGCCTTGACACCTTGTCTCCATAGCAGCAATGTCCTGGTGAAATCGTTCACCATGCTCATCACTGACCGCTCCACAGTTTGATGTAAAGAAATCCAGATGAGAATCCAGAAAATGAATTTTCAAAGACATGTTGCAGCCAAGACTCATATTTCAAAAGGAGATTTTCTACAATTTCATTGTAATTATCAGATCTGGAGCCGCGCTAGCGTTGTGGTTACAACACCGCTCTGGCGACCGGGTGATACAGGATCAAACCCGGGCGACGGCATTTGAGGATTTTTCGTCGACCTGGATTTGGACTGGATTAACTCGAGACCTGGCGAGGACATTTGAAGGAGTGTCGTCGACCAGGGACTGGCGGCTCCTGAGCCGACCCAGCTGCAATGGGTACCTCCGAAATCGGCGAGTATTTGCCTGAATGGCGAGGGACACCTGTCTCTGTACAAGAAATAAAGGGATACTCACGTAAAATCAATGTCAGGTTAGACATAAATAATAACCTGAGATTTCGCCTCGAGTATTTAAAAAAAAAAAAAAAAAAAAAAAAAAAAAATCAGATCTGTTGTTTCCAAGAAAATTGTCCACCACTGACTTAAATGCGAGCCATGTTGCTTTTTCCTTGCCATGCAACACGCAAAGAAACTCGTCATCATGAAGAAGTTTTCGAATTTGCGGACCAACAAATACTCCCTCTCTTATTTTAGCTTCACTCAGTCTTGGAAATTTTCGGATAAGGTATTTGAAAGCCTCATCTGTTTTCTCCATTGCCTTGACAAAGTTTTTCATGAGACCCAGCTTAATGTGCAAGGGTGGCAACAAAATCTTGCTGGTGTCGACAAGTGCTGGGTTCTCAACGTTCTTACTGCCAGGCTGCAATGACTGCCTGATTGGCCATTGTCTTCTGATGTAATGGTCACTTCGTGCACGGCTATCCCACTCACAGAGAAAGCAACAGTGCTTGGTGTATCCACCCTGTAGTCCAAGCAAAAGAGCGACTACTTTTAAGTCACCGCAAAGTGACCAATGATGATGATCGTAGTTAATACACTTCAAAAGCTGCTTAATGTTTTCATAAGTTTCTTTCATATGAACTGCGTGACCAACTAGAATTGACGGTAACACATAACCATTATTCAACAAAACAGCTTTAAGACTCGTCTTGGATGAATCAATGAAAACCCTCCACTCTTCCGGTATGTAATTGATTTTGAGGGCTGCCATTAAACCAGAAATGTTGTGGCACGCAGAAAGGTCACCCTCTTTGAAAAAGAATGTAATAAGCGGCTTCTGGCGGTTCCTATACACAGAAATTGTAACATTTTCTGCCAGGAGATTCCACTGTTGCAATCTGGAACCCAAAAGCTCCGCCTTGTTCTTCGGTAAATTCAGATCTCTTACAAGATCATTCAGTTCACCTTGGGTTAAGTCATCGCCATGTGGTACCGGACGTATTGCAGAGGGGATGTTTGGATATTCTAGAGTCCATTTTTTCTTCTTTGATATGCCTTTCCCAATTGGAGGGACCATGCAAAAGTAACAGTTGTTGAGATGATCAGTGGGCTCTTTCCAAATCATTGAGACTGCAAAAGGCATAGCTTGCCTTTTGCCAGTCAACCACAGTTTAAGATGTGCTGCACATGTATTGCAGAATATGTGTGGCGCCCAGCTCTTATCTTGATCTCCTATTCTGCAGTCAAAATACAAACTGTACGCCTTCTTAATCACTTTAGTTATATTTCGTTTTTGTGATAGAAATGTCACCTCACCACATATATAACAGAAATCATTAGCACTGTTCACACATGTCCTAGGCATTTCTAACTACGATACTTTTGATAAGGACAAATGCACTAACTAATGGCAAAATTTTATCAGAGATAAGATATTTATACACAAAGGTGATGTAATCATAGGTAGGATTGCATCATCAACTTCTAGTTACATTTTTATTGGTCATTAGAAAAAATTATGCAATCGCCCACAACAGTTGCGTCATATATATAAATTGACCGTAATTAAATAAACTAGTAGCATATATCTTGAAAACTAGAGCCAATCAACATTTTTTAATGTCATTTTCGTTTTCCGCACACCAAAATTAGTTAAGATCAGCTATTTTCATTTCTGGTACATTTTGGTTGTTGACTAGTGTAACAGGAGCTATAGAGCCAAAAGCGGCTCCGTTAAGCCCACTGTAAAGACATGTTTTCCGTTGCAACAAGACAAGTAAAGTAGGTCGCAGTAGAATTGCTCATTCTCTTGCATCATAATGGAAAAAACATCTGATCACAATTATCTTCATATTATTTTAACACTGAGACGTAAATAACAAGAATTTATTTGATGTTATTTAACCCTGTGTAGTTTCTGGGGGTGTCTGAAGAGACCAAAAAGAGAGAAAAAAAAAAAAGGAAAAGGGGTGCTGCACCCTCAGGCGTGTCGTACAAGGCGACTAATTTGAGGCTGTGCATAGAACTGGCACTCGCATCATGTAAAACATACTGCTGAGTTCTGAGGCATGTCGTACATGGGGACTAACCTGAGGGTTGTGCATACAGCTGGCAAACTCATTGTGTACAACAGATTGTCACAGAAACCGCTGCAGAAGCATGTGAATGCTTGGTGAAGGTTTCCTGCAGGGATACCCGCTGCAGAAGCATGTGAATGCTTGGTGAAGGTTTCCTGCAGGAGAATCAGTTACAGTAGTGGTTCTATGCTCTGTAAGGAGCGCAAAAGAAATTGATTAATGTAATCTCTGTGTCGATAATCAGCACTTGTTTTGTTTCACTAAAACAAATATGAATATTAGCGTAGTTTTTTTTTTACATTACCGTAGTGTTTTTAATATTACCGTAACTTATTCAGACCTTTAGCAAATATTGTGTCATGTCGATCATTCATTATTAATTAACAGTTTTGCAGAATTTGTTGGCCGTTTATTGAGAAAACTGATAATCACTATGGACTCCCAAGTCTTGTTTTGACAGAACAATATGGCGTCTAGACAAAGGCTTTATTGATGTTTCAAATTTGAGATGTTGTCGTGAAACATTCTAAATCCACATATATAAATTAAAAGGTAAATGTAAAGCCTAACACATAAATTCAATAAAAGGAAAGAGAAATGGTAAAAGTACAGTGCCGTCACAATGGCGTACAAAAATCCCCCTTGTTTTCTACTTCGTCTGCAAATTGTAACGTTTCACGTTGATAGTAAAGCCTACTGCATCACTACACGCTTTCTACAATAAAACGTGTACTGTATTTCTAAGAAAACCTTGAGCTAGGCCCACTGCGTAATGACCTAAATTAATACTTCCATTAATTTCATTTTATACACTACGTTAACATAAACGGAAAGACAGATGAACTTAGGATAGAGAGAGGGAGGGCTGAAAGCAGGAACGCATGCAACACTAACACGCGTCTCGCGATATACAATTAATGCCACCCTCCCCGCGCGAAAGGCCAGAAGAACTAACTTTTTTTCAAATAGACCGTGATAAAAAACACTACCCATACGAGAGTTAGGTTTAAAAACCTGAAAAACGCTTATTAGGAAACATGACATTATACTGTTTTATGTCTGAAAGCCTGACAGTACCCAGACACCACATCGCATCGAAGTGAACGGGAGGTAGAAGAAAATGCATATTTTGAACGCAGCCCCTTAGCCCCATTAAACTTATATATTTGGGTTCCTTAGGACTTGCTGACAAAGAATATGTTAAGTGTTACGCAAATAGTCTAGGAATTAACAAATTATAGCCAAAAGAAAATAGTGAGGGTGTCAGACAACACCAAAAAATAATCGCACAGTGGCATGTTTTGAAACCACTATTTTACGGGAAATGGGCCACCATGTAAAATCCTATTTGATTGGATAGAAGTAAATGTAAGGCTAAACACGATTAGTCGGACTACAAATACTAATTCTTTGTTGTTAGGGGAAACGGTAGTAAGGGTACTTTTTTTTTTAAAAGCTGTGTAAACATGGCCCGATTGGTTAGACCCGCCAATATAGTCAATTAAGAGCGTCAGTTCAGTGCCACATTTTAAAATAAACTTACTAAGAAACAGGGCGTTGAGATCCAGATCATATTTTTCTAAATAAAAGTCTGGGACAGAGGCAGATCGGAATTTGTGCCATATTCATCGCCAGTCAACGTATCTGTGTATTATTTCCATGAATTGTGGGACCGTGGTCCTAAGTTATCTGTGTATTATTTCCATGAATTGTGGGACCGTGGTCCTAAGTTATTGAAGCAGCACCTGGTCTGAGTTTTGCTGAATCCAGAGGCTGACAGCATACTCCTTGGTCCAGATAGCGACCAGTGAGGTGTCTCCAGAACACAGTGAAGCAATCGAGCAGAGGAGTCTTTTCCTGCCGCCATCACGAAAGATAAGCTTCTGTGGCCAGAGTAGCTCACCATTATGTGCCCCCCCCCCCCCCCCCCTCAAAAAGTGACAGTATATTTAACACAGAGGGACAATAAACTGGTTCAAATGACAGGAACTGTGAACTTTTCCCAATACTATTTCCAAGATAATCAAACACTTGAAGTCATGATGACAAACAACAACCTAGCTTGAAAAACAAAACCAGTATTACCTCATATTACTACTTCACAACTTACACACATAGGATAAGAATAATAAAATGTGTCAATACAAAGATTATATTTATAAACTGTGTACATACTACTTGTAATTACATTTGATTGTGATTCCTGGTTCACTGTGTAGTTGAATCAGGATATCCATTATTGAAAAGAATTATTACATATATATTTGAAACTTTACACTTGACTCATTTAAGATAGTCTTATAGAGTGTTATATGTGTGTGAGTGTCACAGTGTTGTAAAGTGTTGTGGAATAAATTAAATTGTTTATCTGTCTGTTGTTGTTGTGACTTACACTTCATCATTTTCATAACCCTAGACATTTAACGTAGTCATCACAATATTCCAGAATAATTCTGACTGAGGTATAAATGTGGTAGCAAGTATGGTCATCTGTAATACACCACACTTATTAGATACAGATACCTTCACAGCTGATCTCAGTCAGTACACTAAGTCCCCTATAAATATTTATAACATCCCACTTTACCACAGATGTAACTAGACAAAACGCTTTATTGACGTTTTAAATTTGAGAAGTAACTAGACAAATGCTTTACTGGTGTTTAAATATTTAAGATGTAGCTCGAAAAAACGGGACAGTTTATGGAAAATACTGAGGGCTTATGGAATTCCAAGCTGCATAGTGTCAATCATAAAAAGCCTCTATGCCAACTTTACGTGTAGTGTTGGGCAGAGCAACCTAACCTTCGAGGTGAAGACAGGAGTACGACAGGGATGCCCCTTATCAACCACTCTATTTTTAACAGTCATAGACTGGGTGATGCGCCAGACAACAGAGGGCAGTCCAAGAGGAATAAGATGGACTACATTTTCTACATTGGAAGATCTGGAATATGCAGATGACATTGCACTGCTGGCACATTCACATCAACACATCCAGGAAAAAACGGATAGACTTAATAAATTTAGCCAGCAGGTGGGCTTGAACATCAATTTAAAGAAGTCTGAGGTCATGACGCTCAATGTGAGCAACCCTGAGCCCATATCAGTAAGGAATCAGCAACTGGTACAGACAGATACCTTCACATACCTAGGAAGCATAGTAACACCAGACGGTGGGGCAGGCAAAGACATCAACATCAGAATGAATAAGGCAAGAACAGCCTTCTTTAGCCTAAATAACATCTGGAAGTCCTCCCAATACAGCACAAGCACAAAATTAAGATTATACCAGAGTTGCGTGCTTTCTGTGCTTCTCTATGGTGCGGAATGCTGGAGAGTCACAGAGAAGGAAATGTCAAAATTGTCCTCTTTTCACACAACATGCCTAAGAAAAATTCACCGAATCTGTTGGCCGAATACCATCACCAACCAAGATCTGCTTACTCGTAGCAAGCAAGAGGACATGCACACCATCATAGCTGGCAGACGCTGGAGCTGGGTTGGTCATGTCCTCAGAAGAGACCCAGATGCCATCACAAGAACAGCTATGCTTTGGATCCCTGAAGGAAAGCGAAAGAGAGGCCGACCAAAAACAACTTGGCGGAGGACTGTGGAGGCTGAGATGCAAAGAATGAACCAGAGCTGGGGCACTGTACGAAGGATGGCCACCGACCGAGCAAAGTGGTATCAATTTGTTGTTGCCCTACAAGACGCCACTAGGCGTGATGGCCACTGACTGCTTTGACGGTCGGTGGTTAAGGATCGAAGAAGAAGAATTCGAAAAAACGCTTTCTAGATGGTTAATCTGGATGGTTAAACTGTGAATTGTAATTAGACCCAAAAAAAAACCTGTATTGATGTCTTAACTTTGTAGATGTAACTAGACAGTACACTGTACTGAAGTTTTAACTTTTGAGACGTAACTTGACAAAACGTTTATTTGAAGTTTTACTTTTGAGATGTAACTAGAAACAACTCTTTACTGAAGCTTTTAACATTGAACTCTGATTGGTTGTTAATTTAATAAACTACGACTGAAAAAAAAAATGATGAAGAGACTTTATAAAATACGAGTTGTAGAAACACCTGTAGCTTTGATTAACATATTGCAATATAAAACAGCTTGAGGGTTGAATATAACAAATGAGCGGAATTTAGATCCAAACAGCTTAAAGAATCGTTATTCGTAAAATCAAAAACAGAGGAAAAATTACAAAGCCAGAAAATTAGCAAAACCAACGTATCGGTTAAATGGGACTTTCTCGGGGCAAATCTTATAGGAAAAACAGAAAGAGTAAATTTGTTAATAATGAACAAATTTAAAGGGGAAAATAGTAGAACACGTTCACACTTGTGACTAATGTAGATTGTGTGCCTTCTCAAGCTGCATAGTAAGTTGTCTTGAATAAGTAAAACTCACTAAGTTAATCTAAAATGAGAACCCACAGAGCTAATCTTTTATAACGAGAACCCACGGAATATGTCGTCTGCAATGAGAACCAACAGAGCTAATCTACAATGAGAACCCACAAAACTAATCTTGTGTAACGATAACCTACATAACTAAACTTCTAATACGAGAACCCACAGAAATAGTTTTCTATAATGAGAACCCACAGAAATAATCTTCAGTAATGAGAACCTACATAACTTAGCTTCTGTTATGAGAACTCACAGAACTAATCTTCTGTAATAAGACACTACATAACTTAGTTCTAAAATAAGAACCCATGACCTACTCTCCTACAATGAGAAGCCACAGAACTTATCTTGTGCAATGAGAAACTACATAACTAAGCTTCTAAAATAAGAATCCGTGGTCCTAGTTTCCGACAATGAGAAACCACAGAATTTATCTTCAGTAATGAGAAACTACATAACTAAGCTTCTAAAATGAGAACCCATGGACCTAATCACCTACAATGAGAAGCAACAGCACTAATCTTCTGTAATGAGAAACTACATAACTAAGCTTCTACAATGAGAACACATGGACCTAATCTCCTATTTTTTTTTAATACAATGAGAAGCCACAGAACTAATCTTCTGTAATAAGAAACTACATAACTAAGCTTCTACAATGAGAACCCATGGACCTAATCTACAAGGAGAAGCCCCAGAACTAATCTTCTGTAATGAGAAACTACATAAGTAAGCTTCTACAATGAGAAGCCACAGAACTTATCTTCTGTAATGAGAAACTACATAACTAAGCTTCTAAAATAAGAATCCATGGACCTAGTCTCCTACAATGAGAAGCCACAGAACTAATCTTCTTTAATGAGAACCTACATTAACTAATCTTCTGCAATGAGAACCACCAGAACTAATCTATAATGAGAACACTCATAAGTAAGCTTGAATCCACATAATGTATCTCCTATAATGAGAAGCCAAAGAGCTAATCTATAATGAGAAACTACATAAAAGGAGAGCCCACATAATTAATCTATAATGAGAATGTACGAAACTAATATTCTATGATAAGAGCCCATATAATTTATCATCTATAATAAGAACCCACGGACCTCCAAAACAAATTTTCTACAATGAGAGCCCACATAATTAATCATCTATAACGAGAACCCAGAGACTTAATCTTATATAATGAAAATCCATGGAACTAATCTGTAGTGAGAACCCACAGACCTAAGCTTCTATCATTATAACCAACGTAACTAAACTTCCCCAATAAGAATCCACAAAACCCATCTTCAGACTTATTCCACAAAAAAGGATCTCCTTCTTCTTCTTCGTTCGCCCTGAAAAGGACGGTGGTACCACCACCACCACCACAAAAAAGGATCTGAACTTTGAACTCAGCTAGAATTTGTTGAAGGTCTGTGCTAAAGAGTAATGAGCAAATGAATGAATAATTTTACGCTCTTCAGTCCAAGATATTAAAGAAAGCGAATACAACATTATTTATTACCGTGAACGTACAACATTATTTATTACCGTGAATGTACAACTTAGGAATAGTGAAAATATGTCAAGAGAGAAAACTGTGTCAAGAAAACTGTGTCAAATAGGTCTCGTTCTGGTTGGCCTAGTGCCCTGTATTTCTATATAGAGTGACGTCAACTGAGTCAGAATCGAATACGAGGCTGAACGACGTGGACGCCATTTTTTTGTCGATAATAACTGGGTTAGTAGCGGGAATAAGCGTCGAGTAAGATTTTTTTTTTTAAATTAATGAAGAAAAATATACTGTTCAACCTCTGATGGGTTATAATTAGGATATATATTGTTTTCAATTCCAAATAATATGAACAACTGCCGATGAGAAAGTGGCATCACATTTGTCAAATCATTGTAAATAGGTACAATCACAATTATGCTAATACGTTAAATAAATAAAATATAAAAAAACAAACAAACAAACAAAATCAAGAAGAAACTCTGAACAAGAATTATATTAAAATGGAGGGGTGTAAAGGCCTGGTGGTTCCAGTTATATAACTGACTTTAACAGATATTTAATTGACTTTCATCTGTTAAAAGTCATACGCATTGTAAGAACAGCATCAGACCTTCACATTCCCAGACACTAATATTAACATTTGTTCGTGATAAATGTTGTTTGACTATATTATGCAGTTCCCTAGGTCTGTCTATTCTTAACACCTCTTCTATATATATATATATATATATATATATATATATATATATATATATATATATATATATATATATATATATATATATATATATATATATATATATATATAATTTTAAATTATATAATATAAATATACGAGGGGCGTTCAGAAAGTAATGCACCACATCGTTTTTCTCAGGAACTGTTTATCCAAAAAGCATGAAATTTATATACAATATACATGGATATGTCATGTAAACATCGGTATTATTCAACATAATCCCCATCAACTTGTACGGCTTTATGCCAGCGCGAAACAAGTGCATGTATTCCTAGCCCGTACCAGATTTTGTCTTGATCATGTAGCCATTTCTTCGCTGCATGAATCACTCCTTCATCATCTTCAAACCTTGTCCCACGGAGTGCATTTTTAAGTGGACCAAATAGATGAAAATCAGAGGGTGCCAAATTGGGACTATAGGGTGGATAGGGTAGTACAGTCCAACCCAATTTGGTGATTGCTTCCCGTGTTGCCAGACTTGTGTGAGGTCGTGCATTGTCGTGAAGGAGAAGCAGGTCTGCTGGATTCTTGTGCGGCCGAACTCTGCGAAAACGTTGATTGAGTTTTTTCAATGTCTTAATGTAAGCTTGCGAATTGATTGTCTCTCCTCTTGGCATAACGTCCACAAGAATTACACCTTCAATGTCCCAAAAGACAGTGATCATGACCTTTCCAGCTGAAGGAATTGTCTTGAATTTCTTTCTTCGTGATGATTGCAGATGATGCCACTCCATTGACTGTCTTTTGGTCTCAGGTTCAAAATGATGTGCCCAGGTTTCGTCACCTGTAACGATCTTAGCCAAAAAGTTCTCTCCATCAGCATTGAAACGCTCCAACAATTCAGAAGAAATTGCTTTCCTTTGCAATCGGTGGTCATTTGTGAGACTTCGAGGAACCCATCTTACGCAAACCATAGAAAATCCGAGAGTTTTTATAACTGCATTTGCACTACCAATGCTGACTGACAGCTGTAAGGCTAATTGTTGAGTAGTGATTCGCCTATCAGTAAGAATAATGCCCTCAACGCATTTCAACATTTCTGCGTTGGTGGCTGTGGCAGGACATCCACAGCGTGGCCGATCAAGCAGCTCCGTATCTCCACTTCCTGATTCTTTGATTGTCTGAACCCAGCGACTGACTGTACTTTTGTCGACAGCAAAACTTCCATACACATCACATAATAATAATATAATAAATTCTTTAAGCGCCAAACACGGCGCATAAGGCAGAAACCAGTGCTCTCCAGGTTGTTCGTTGTGACGCCACTCCTCTTAGCTCTTGCACATTATTTAGGCCCAACGTTCTTCCTTCTCTTATTATTGTTCTTCTGAGTGTTTCTTTTGGTCTTCCTTTTTTCCGCTTACCCTCAGGAACCCAAGTGAGCGCCTGTAGTGGTATTCTGTTGTTTTGCATTCGTAGGACATGACCGATATATGACCATCGTCTTTTCCTTATATAGTCGGAGACATATTTTCTGCCTAGAGTCTTCTCTTATTTGTCGATTAGTCTTGAATTCTTTCCAACTGATGTTCATGAGTTTTCTAAGACATTTGTTCTCGAATGTATTCAGCTTGTTCTCCAATGATTTTGTTATGTTCCAACTCTCACAGCCGTATGTTCATTTGTCCATTTTATACCCAATTCTTCTGAAATATATTTTATGCCCTTCCCCGTCCATCTACACTCGCTGACACCCAATAAGTCCAACTTATAATTATCCATTTCTTTAATTACTTCTTCCAATTTTCCGTCTTGATACATAGTTCTTACATTCCAGTATCCAATTTTAGAAATCTCCTTAGCCCCCAAGATATTAGAGTGAGTCATGTTTACTGTCGAGCCTGGTTCTGTTTCGGTAACAATAGCTTGTTTTACGATAGTGAATTGTTAACTCACTGATCAACCCTACGATCCAACCGACCGATTCGAGGGTTTCGAGGTCAGTTATAGGAAAATATCTACACCACTAGATACTCTGGTGTATCTTTTATTCTATAATTTAACATAACATGGTGATATCCATCGAAATATACACATTCCTGATGTTTTTCTTTCGGCGTCTAAGGTGAGAAACGAATTTCACCTCCATCTTGGAAGGGTAGATAACTCTCATCACATCACATAGACGCTTGTGAATGTTCACAACAGTTTCTTTCTCTGCAACGATAAATTCTATCACAATTCGCTGCTTATAACGCAAGTTGCTAACACGCTCCATTTCAACGGTTTAGGGCAGCCGTATTATTTGGCCGGTTGCGGTGCAATTTGGTGCACACAATTGACACATGCTATATTTGAAGTGTGCAAAATTTCATGCTTCTATCTTCATTATTAGCTGAGAAAAACGATGTGGTGCATTACTTTCTGAACGACCCTCGTATATATATATATATATATATATATATATATATATATATATATATATATAGATATATATATATATATATATATATATATATATATATATATATATATATATATATATATATATATAATTTTAAATTATATAATTTTAAATTATATAATTTTAAATTATATAATTTTAAATTATATAATTATTATAATTTTATAATTATATAATTTAAATATATAAAATATAAAATGATATCATGTAATAAAATTTTATATTTTTATTATTTTATTAATATTTTTAATTATAATAAAATTATATAACATTATATAATAAATTATATATTATTATTATTATATAATAATACAAATTATAATTATAATATATATAATAATATATAAATATATATATATATATATATATATATATATATATATATATATATATATATATATATATATATATATATATATATATATATATAATTGTAAATTTATATATTATATATATATTTTATATAATTTATATAATTTTAAATTATATAATATAAATTATATAATTGTATAACTATAATATATAAAATATGAAAATTATATAATAAACATTATGTAATATAATAAAATTTTATATTTGTTATATTTTATTAATAATAATAATAATAAAATTATATAATATAATTATATAATAAAACTATAATAAAATCTTTGTTGCTAAATAGTGGAATTCTAACGGAATACAAAATTCAACGGAGTATGTGTTAAAAATCCACGCTACTGATTCCTTTCAATAAACCGGTAAGTAAACTAGTTTTCTTCTTTTTGTTTTGTTACTTGAAATACAAATAATAGTACAAATATGTGCTACTGTATTTCCATCTAATTTTATTTCAAATTATTAGCTAACCTAAAGGAAAATGCAAATTGGGTCCGAAACTCATGATCGGGTCCATTTTCCTGCAATATGGGTACGACCGAAAATGGCGGCCAAATTTTAGTTGTCGTCACTCTATATATCAAGGGCACTAGATTGGCCTAGTCGTGGCAGACGCGGGCGTGTCTGTACATGATCTACGAAAAAGTTCTTACTGGAGAGTGTTGTTCTCTCTTGTTTTAAATTCTTAGACCGTTTAATTTAAGAAGATTATAGTCAATATATTAACTGACAACGATTGTAGTCACTCAATATCTTGACTGCGATCATGATTATTGTCACTCAATATCCTGATTGTAGCCATGATTATAGTAACTCAGTATCTTGATTATTATCATTATTATATATCATCTTCTTGATGAGGACAATGATTAAAGTCAAAATCTTGATTAATGTCAATACTATAGATCATCCCATTGATTGGGTCAATGATTATAAGTCACTCAATCTCTTGATTATGACCATGGGTCTGTCACTCACGATTTCGATTGTGCCCTACCCTACGTGATATTATGCCGACAGCTAGTAATAGCAGCTGTAATGTAATGTTTTAAAACAATGTATTTTTCTACAAGCCAATGACATGTCATTGCGAGGCTGGGGGGGTCAGTGGACTTTCCTTCCAACCCGGTCAGGAGCTTCGCTCTTTCCCATCCACACGGGATTTATGTGCAGGAGCCGTTCAGGTTATTCAGTCAAATTTCCGGTCGTAAACATTCCTTCAAACGCTGACGCCGGGGTTTGAACAATGAAAACCTGGTCGCCAGGACAACGCCGTAGCCATTACACAAGCGCGGCTCCCAAACACAGCTAGTAAAATTACTTTTCTAAAAGTTCCGCAGCCTATGACTCCCCCCCCCCCCTTTCTCCCACAATGCAAAGGTTAATGATGCATGTACCTGAAAATGTGTTTGTTTTTACACTCATTTTTAACAGTATTTCCGTGAATTTGTGCTATCTAGCTAAATATCAAGCGGCAATAATTATCTCAGATATGGGAATATATACGGATTGAAACTTGGTGGCGTCACGCTCCAGTCTATCCAGCAGCTTTTTGTTGTTTAACTAGGACTGCTGAGTTTCTCTCTCTTTAGCAGCCAATACCAAGTTGAAGACTCCTTGGTATTATCTACACTGCAGATCTAGGCTTTTCCTGTGGCTTTTCTGCCATTCCGAAACGTGTTGAGCTGAAGTCATGAGCTCCAGTTTCTCCAGCTTGGCTTGCATTTAAAGGATCATCACATCTGGTCCCAAGCTAGGAGTAAGAAGTGCTTGACATACTGTGTATTCCCCACCATCCAAGGGGGCTCTCCGATATGCAGAGTTAAATACTGTACTCTGGTTCTGGGCTTTCCCGAGGAATTGTCACGTCCTGCACAGAGCCACTTCTCAGCTTCCCCTGCCTATCACTGGGTTCATAGTGAGATCCTCCTGCATGCAGTCAACCAGGTCAATGCCAAAGAATCACGTCTCGGGCTCAAGTGACTCCTCCAAGCTTAGTGTGCAATGCTGGGTTCTCAACAAGTTTCACCACAGGGGGAATCCCTGGAAGGTGTAGATGATTTAAAGAGTCAATGATGATGTAATTAGTCTCATACAGAGGTTCACTTCCGATATGTATATTGTGGCATTGTGCATAACTGGTAGTCATATAAAGATGATTCCAGATATGCCTGCATGCATATCCAGCTGTAAATGCTGACTCTGCTTCCGAGTTAAAGAAAGCAAAGGAAGGGAACTTGTCACCTCACCTTATAAAGCTGGACCTAGTATAGTGAAGTCAATATTTCTCTCACACACACATGCACGCGCGAGCACACACACACCAACTGCAGTATCTGCTAAGAGGATTACCTTTTATTTTTTTAATTTTTTTTTTTTTAAAACTTTTTTTTTCTTTTTTCTTTTTTTTTAAATAAAATTTTTCCTCGTTTTGGCGAGGAGCGTCCCGGACGTACCTAGTCGGTTATAATAGGGCGCATGTCCAAAAATAAAAGGCCTTCAGGTCTGGACTACCTTCACCTTTTATCACACTAGTTACACAATCTATTGTAATTTGTTACAACAAAATCAGAAAGTCTAATAATATGCGTGTAGTGTGAAAGCTAATTACTTTCTGGTTTGTAACAGTGCATTTTCAAGTAACTTCAAGAGGAAATTTGTCCATTATTTTCATTACCGATTAATTACCTTGCCGTCGGTCCGTCCATTTATTCCACCTGTCTGTTGATGGAAAGATTGGTTTTAATGGACTACAGTTATGTGAGTGTATGGGTAAGTGTGTCTGTATGTGTGTGTGGACGTGCGTAAACATAATGATGAGTTTTTATTAGTAAAAATACCATCATTGCTAAACATGAATTGCTTATTTTTTATTTTGCTTTTTTTTTTTAAACACTATAATATTTCACAATTGAAATTGCGTTACAGGAAATAATTTTTAAAAAGAAGTTAATGCGCTCCTTCCACTGTTCGTTAATTGTCCTCACAGAGAATATGCATAGAGTTAATGAGCGTAAGCAAATGTACATCTTAGCTTAAGTAAATAGATACACAAATAGTCATGTCGCTATGAAAAGCATAGCTTATATAGATGTAGCCAGTCCTATTGTATGGCTGTGAAACATGGAGAACAACAAAAACAACCAAGAAGTTACAGACTTTCATAAATGGATGTTCGTATAGAATAAAAGGGTGCTTGCCTAGAATCGGAGGGTGCTTGTTGGAATAGGAGGTTGCTTGTGTAGAATAGGTGTCTTGCGTAGAATTGGAGGGTGCTTGCGTGGAATAGGAGGTTGCTTGTGTAGAATAAATGTCTTGCGTAGAATTGGAGGGTGCTTGCATGGAATAAAAGGTTGCTTATGTAAAATATGTGTCTTGCATAGAATTGGAGGGTGCTTGAGTGGAATAGGAGGTTGCTTGTGGAGAATATGTGTCTTGCGTAGAATTGGAGGGCGTTTGCATGGAATAGGAGGTTGCTTGTGTAGAAAAGGTGTCTTGCGTAGAATTGGAGGGCGTTTGCGTGGAATAGGAGGTTGCTTGTGTAGAATAAATGTCTTGCGTAGAATTGGAGGGTGCTTGCATGGAATAAAAGGTTGCTTGTGTAAAATAGGTGTCTTGCATAGAATTGGAGGGTGCTTGAGTGGAATAGGAGGTTGCTTGTGGAGAATATGTGTCTTGCGTAGAATTGGAGGGCGTTTGCATGGAATAGGAGGTTGCTTGTGTAGAAAAGGTGTCTTGCGTAGAATTGGAGGGCGTTTGCATGGAATAGGAGGTTGAATGTGTAGAATAGGTGTCTTGCGTAGAATTGGAGGGTGCTTGCGTGGAATAGGAGGTTGCTTGTGTAGAATAGGTGTCTTGCGTAGAATTGGAGGGTGGTTGCATGGAATAGAAGGTTGCTTGTGTAGAATAAATGAATAGCAAAGAAAAAAAAAACACACACACACACAAATAGTAATATGTCTTACAAGGAGAAAGGACAAGAAAAACCTACATTTCGGCCACAAGGCCTTCGTCAGGGACAGACAAACAAGAGACAGGAGAGAAAGAAAATGAGAATTAAGTAGAGAACATGAAACTATAAAAATAAGAGAAAAAACTCCCTTCTGTCCAGTCACATGTGAAGTAATATGGCTGCCACTAAACCGGAAAGCGAAAGTCGATAGTACAATAAAAACAAAAATAAGAAATAATGAAAACAAGGACTGGAAAAGAGTGAGAAAAAAAATTTAATGAAAAAAATAAACAAAACAAAACAATAAATAAATAAATAAATTTTTAAAAAAGTAAAAAATAAAAAAATAAATAAAAATAATAAAAATTAAAAAAATTAAAAAATTAATAAATTAATAAAATAAAATAATAATAAATAAATTAAAAACAAAATAAAATAAAAATATATAAAAACAATAAAAATAAATAAATAAAAATATTAAAATATATAGAGCGAGGGAAAAGCGATTTAAAAAAAAAAAAAAAAGCGTGATCGCATCAAAGTAGACAGTCAAAATACAACCGGGACTCGATAGAGAAAGGCGTCTCAGACAAAAGAATGTTGGGTATTCAAACCGTGTGGTTTGAGGCAACCCATGAGATGGATGAGGCGTTGTTCCTGGCGAAACCAACTGTTGGCGTCCGAGGAACAGGATCTGATGGCTGTCACCTGGATGTCAGTGGCCCCATGGTGGTCAGGGCCATTGAAGTGGATGGCCACATGTGTGGATTTAAACTGAGAGATGTCGTAGAGGTATCTGCAGAATCTGTCGCCCAGTCGTGTGCCCGTTTGGTCGATGTAAGTAATGGTGCAACTTTTGCATATAATAGCATAAATGACGTTGCGTGACTTACATGCGAAGCCATGGGTGATGGTGAACTTGGCGTTAGGGAACGAGACTGAACGTGTTTCGATAACATACTGACATGTCTTACATCGTGTTCGGTTACATGGCTTGGTCCCAAAGTGGCCATCGTTGACGGTTTTCAAACGGCTGTGGACTAGGAGGTCCCTCAAATTTTTATCCCGTCTATATGCCAGCAAGGGTGGCTCACTAAACACTTCCCGCGCCGCTGGGTCAGCTTGGAGGAGAGGTAGGTGGCGATACAGGATCCTTTTGACAGCAGTGCTGTGAGGGTGATAGGTCATTATTAACTTGACTCTATCAGAGGAGGTTTTTTGGCGGGGTTTGAGGGCCTCTAGACGTGAGATAGGGAGAACACGCTCTAAGGCAGAGGTAAGAACATCTTCTCGACACTGTCTTTACGGAAGAAGTCCAACATTTCTTGTGCTTGGCTTAGAAAGTTGTCATCATCTTGGCATAACCGGCGGAGGCGGAGAAGTTGTGAGAAAGACAAGGAGTCACGACAAGCCGGAGGATGAGAGGAAGTATAAAGGAGGTAACTGTGCAACGGTGGGTTTGTAGTTCACTGAAGTGGTGAGGTGGGGGGAGTGATGGTGACAACAATCTCAAGGAAATTAACAGAGACAGTGGAGATGTGAGAGATGAATTGGATCGCAGGGTGGAAGTTGTTAATGAAGTTAATGAACCTAGATAGGTCAACCTCTGGCATATCGGTGAGACCTATGCCATCATCTGTGTATCTAAGATACATCAACGTCGAGGAAGTCTGATATACGTTCGGTAGGGCAGGCACATGCAGAGACAATTGGTCTCCCAGGGTTGGAGGGTTTATGAATTTTGGGAAGCATATAAAACACAGGCTTGCCCAGACCACTATTGTCAATACGGAGATGAGAAGCGCTAGAAGGTAAGGACTTGTTGGCGATAAGACTTTTGATGGTGTCATGGACCAGACGATTGTTGAGGACTGTCGCATCATTGTCACGGCGCTGGTAGAAGGAGCTGTTAGTGAGCTGCTTATTACCTTCTTGGAGGTACAGGTCCTTGCGCCATACCACAATGGCACCTCGTTTGTCAGCCGGTTTGATAACAATGTCATCTCTGCGGCGGAGCTTCGAGAGGGCATGAGACTCATCAGAAGAAAGGTTGGAATAACGCAGGCGTTGAGGTTGGAGTTGCGGAATGTCGTTGAGGGTATTCTGAATATTTAAATCCAGAGCGTGGGAAGCCCCAGGAGAGGGTGTAAAATTTTTATTCTTGGGAGGAGCGAAGCGTGTAAAGGCATCATCTGATTCAGCCAGCGGTCTCTGAGGAGCATCATTGTTGCGGAAATGGAACTGAAGTTGCAGACGGCGATGAAACCGATGGACATCTTGGAGGAGATTGTACTGATCAAGAGGATGGTTGGAGAGGGACAAAGTGCAAGCCCTTGCTAAGGACCGAAAGCTCACCCTCAGAGAGGGCAAGATCAGAGGGAATACAAACAACCTGGGAACGAGATGGAGTAGAGGAGGCAGGGACAGTATCGGGGGTAGGACAGAGGCAGGAAAGTTTGTCCTTTTTCTGGGCGGATAAAAAATCATACAATTGCCGGTTGAGGGTATGGATAATGATGCGGATAATGGGGAAGGCAGGAAAGTAGCTGGAGGTGAGACTATGTAAGCGGAGTAGAAGCTGAGACTGCTGAGCACTGATATCTGCCAGGAGGCGACAATGGATAGCTGCGACAGCCCGCATACGCTGGAACCCACATGTGGTCTCGATGCGCTGTAAGAGGCGATGTTCACGAGGGTGAATATGGCCAGCAGAGGGGTTGAAGTGAGAAGTGAAGCCATGAGGGAGAACTTAAGGCGGAGGCAGGTGCGGATAAAGTGGAGATGGCAAGTGAATCTAGTTTTCTTGAATGTAGCAAATGAAAAATCGATTGCAGTGTGAAAAATATCAGGTGGTAAGAGGCTGAAGGAGGTGGTTATAGAAGACCAAAGTGAATTAATGAAGTGTTTCAGTGAAGGCATAGTGGCAAATCGAGTGAGACCACACACATACAAAAATAATAAAAAAAATTAAATATAAAAGTAATATAGGCTAATAAATAGATATAAAGAATAAATAACAAATAATAAACAATGAAAGTAGGTGAATAGATCGAAAGTAAGAGAGGGGAAAAAAGTGAGCAAACAGATAGACAATGCAGTCAGTTATGGGGTATGATATAAGTATATGAGGAGAACTGCCGTAAGACGGGGGTAAAACAGTTGAATAGGAAAGAAAAAAAAAAACGATGGCTGCCACTAAACCGGAAAGTGGAAGTCGATAGTACAATAAAAACAAAAAAAATAAGAAATAATGAAAACAAGGACTGGAAAAGAGTGAGGGTTAAAAAAATTTAATGAAAAAAATAAACAAAACAAAACAATAAATAAATAAATTTAAAAAAAGTAAAAAATAAAAAATAAATAAATAAATAAAAAATAATAATAATAATAATAATTAAAAAAAAAAATAAAGTAAAATAATAATAAATTAATTTTTTTAAAAAAATAATAAAAAAAAAATATAAAAACAATAAAAATAAATAAATAAAAATATTAAAATATATAGAGCGAGGGAAAAGCGATTTTAAACAACAAAAAAAACAACAAAAAAGAATAGGTGTCTTGCATAGAATTGGAGGGCGCTTGCGTGGAATGGAGGTTGCTTGTGTAGAATAGGTGTCTTGCATAGAATTGGAGGGCGTTTGCATGGAATAGGAGGTTGAATGTGTAGAATAGGTGTCTTGCGTAGAATTGGAGGACGCTTGCATGGAATAGGAGGTGTCTTGCTTAGAATAGGAGGTTGCTTGTGTAGAATAGAGGGTTGCTTGAGCAGAATAGGCGGTGCTTGAATAGAATAGGAGGTTGTTTGAGCAGAATAGAAGGTTGTTTGCATTGAATAGGACCAAAATGGTAAGACAAGATCACCAATGTGGAACTGATGACAAGAACCAGACAAGTGTCAGTGGAACAAGAGATGACAAGAACCAGACAAGTGCCAGTGGAACAAGAGATGACAAGAACCAGACAAGTGCCAGTGGAACAAGAGATGACAAGAACTAGACAAGTGCCAGTTGAACAAGAGATGACAAGAACCAGACAAGTGCCAGTGGAACAAGAGATGACAAGAACCAGACAAGTGCCAGTGGAACAGGAGATGAGATCATACTGGCGATGAAAACAGTGGAACAAGAGATGACAAGAACCAGACAAGTGCCAGTGGAACAGGAGATGAGATCATACTGGCGATGAAAAGGACACGCATTGAGGAAACCTGTTGGTAACATTACAAGGCAATCCTTGTTCTGAAATCTCCATGGTGAGAGAAAAAAAGCAGGAATCGAAACAGACGCAGGAAACCACTGAAGACTGAAAAGTAAAGGATGAAGAAGACATGGAACCACATTGTGCGGATGGCAGAGGGCAGGAAAGCTTGGAAACCCATGTTTGACACAGAACCCATGTTTGACACAGAACCCATGTTTGACACAGAACCCATGTTTGACACAGAAACCATGTTTGACACGGAACCCATGTTTGACACAGAACCCATGTTTGACACAGAACCCATGTTTGACACAGAACCCATGTTTGACACAGAACCCATGTTTGACACAGAACCCATGTTTGACACAGAACCCATGTTTGACACAGAACCCATGTTCCATTGGGACCTTATGCATTATGATGATGATAGATAGGGAGACTTGAGTTAAACAAACCAAGTGCCCTCTAGTTTAACTTACAATAAAATTCCGGAGCGGATTTATGCAGTGCAAAGTCTTGTCTCGTATTGCTGAAAAGAGGTTACCTTTGGCCAGTGGCCATATAGTCCTCGTCCACCAGTCACAATAATTCCCTTCAATCATTTCAATCATTTCAATTACTTCAATTACTGCAATTATTGCAACGATTCTCAACACCAGATATTACCCTTAACAACCATCACCCGTACCATACTCCACCCATTTTAACCCTCCATCCCACCTTTGGAAGCAAATTCGTTATCTGTGGATATCGCATCAACTGTGGATACGTTACACCTTTCTTGGATTTATAAAATCGTGTTCAGATTCTGTGCCTTTGTGGATACCTTATTCGAACAGTGAAGTCGTTACCCCAATCTTGGATTTATAAAATCGTGTTCAGATTCTGTGCCCTTTGTGGATACCTTATTAGAACAGTGAAGTTAATTTCAAGCATTGGATTACGATATATTTTTTCCAAGAGACCCCCAGGATATAAGTTGTTTCCAACATTCACACCAAAGGAACAAACATTCATTTACACACAAACATTATTTCACATATTTTCCAGCAAAAGCCTATCAGGCCTGCCGGGAACTTTACTAACACAATTCATTCATAATCCTTGTTTTCACTCTTGGTGTAATAATTTTTTTCTTCTTTAAAATCATCAAATTGTTGTGAGTTTGTTTTCTCGTGATAATCTTTATTATTATGTGCTGTAAAATCCTTATTGATTTATTTACATTTCTAAATTGAATAAAATTGAGTTAACCTCGATAGGATTGTTCGTTCAGTTCAGACTACCAAATCCTCAATCTAACTTTACTTCTTTACCCTACTATTTGTGAGTGATACAGTGTGTGCAGAAGAGTAATATTGTCGCCAGAGAAAACAAGAAGAGCTGTGTGTGTGGTTTTCTTAGTGAAGAACTCACTGACTCAGCCTGTGCCTTCTGCCTATCTCTCTTGCGCACCACTATCACACGTCCGTGTGCACTATTGTCCATCACGCCTATACAGCTGTCAAGCTTACCTACTATTAATTATATTTTCATGCGACAACAACCATAACAAGTGAGTGGCTTTGCTTTCCAGCAGTTAAAATTTTTTTTTTTAAATGTACAAAGAATTAAATTCATCGAGTAACATAAAATATTTGCCAAGAAACTGTGTTTTTACTGCTTAATGCATGCCAAATGGTGAAGGAGATCATGTCTCCCCACAACTTCTGGTCTAAAGTAATAATTATAAACTCTGGATTTTGTTTCCTTCTATGTCATGAAACTATTCAGTTGTCTTCTCATGTTGTCATCCTCCCATCTGTTGTTTCCGAACTGTCTTTCCTGTTGTCACAAAATGTTTAAGTCTGCTCTATCTCATTATATGCCCAGACAAAGTGTTCCTCCTGATATGATAAATAAGCTTCCCTAACATGCAGTCCTCTTTCTCAGTGTGGGTAGCTAGGTAATTGAATTGGGTAGGTAGCTAGATATGTGAACAAATAGACAGATAGACAGACAGATAGACAGGCAGGCGGATGGATGGATGGAGGAAGGGATAGATAGATAGATAGATAGATAGATAGATAGATAGATAGATAGATAGATAGATAGATAGATAGATAGATAGATAGATAGATAGATAGATAGATAGATAGATAGATAGATGTAGGTAGGTAGGTAGGGATCTGATTTGTTTACGGATTGTCCATGATTCACATCTGTGATAGAATTGGCTTTATGTTACGCCCTTTTAAAGGTGCCATTAATTTACAGGATACTCCGCTAAATTTTAGATAAACAGAACCAGAACTGAAACACAGATATGGAGGGAAAAAATTGCAACGTATGCAGATACAGTACGATGCATCTGAATTAAGTATCGCTATGCGTGTACCACGCAGTCACAGCTTGAGAACCATCTAGAAATTAGCTGACCTCATCAAGATGAGAATAAAGAAAAACTTGTAGAAGAAAAGATACAGACGAATTAAAACCATCATTCACCACAAAAGTTAAAGTTTGCAGTTTTTAATGGATCACCGTAAAGTGAAACTAAGTCAGCCATCGTGCTATTATGTTTTAACTCTTGTAATAAGAACTAAACGAAAGCTAACTTTATAATCACATCTTGAAGAGTTAATACAGGATGAAAAATACAGTCGTAAAGAGTTATAAGTCATCTTCGCGTAATTCGAACTTGGAAACAACCAAAATGCAAAATTTGAAGTTGTAATAATATATTTTTTTAAGTCAAGTTATCGAAAAGTTTCCCTCCACGTCATAATTAAGTTTGACATCTATAAAGTAGGAACAGTACTGAGACACTAGCTCAAATAGTATCATTGGGAGAGCACGCGTGATGAACACAAAGGGGGAAATCTGATAAAGTTCTCCCCTAACGAATCAACCAATGAGAGTGGCAAGCCAGGCATGGTCTATTCAGAATTCTGCCTCTAGTTAGTACTAAATTCATATAGTTTTAAAGCAATACTTTCCATACTTAAAACTGCCACGCGTGACTACATTTTGGGTAAGGTCAAGATAACCTGTGATCATCATCACCACATTCATCATCATCATCATCACCACCACCATCATCATCACCATCATCATCATTTTCTTTTGCGGTCTTAAAGCGGTATGGAGCCACCACTACAGCTGATCCCTTTGTAGGAAGTCTGCAGCTCTGGCAGCAGTCGTCTCTGTGGTAATATATTTTACACGATGAGGTAGCTAGCCTCATGCACAACTTTATATTACTCGCCTTGCACGAATTGTCTGACGGTGCACTTGGCATATTTTTCCGGTGTCTCTTCAAATACCCCCCTGGAAACTACACGGGGCAAAACAACGCTTACAACACATTCATTCTTCTAAGGCCTAATCGTTGTTTAGAAAAACTGCAAGACGATTTAAAATTAGACGTTATTTACAAAACATTTTTCAAATCATGTCGTAAGAGCCGTCTAATATGAGATTATGTATAGTGCTGACAACCTGATCATGTAAAACAAGTTACTACATAAACCAACATAGTCGCAAGTTGTGCTTTGGCGCAAGTTTTCTTTAAAGGGGTGAGGGCTATCGGCAGTGGTGGCTCCCTGTTGCAGAAGGAGAGAAAAGGATGATGATGATGGTGAGGATGGTGATGATGCTGTATTTGACATGAAGTACTAACACCGGGAAAATACTATTTGGTGGGAAAGACACTAGATGCCCTGTATGTAGCAGTAAGATGGCTAGTGTTCAAAGAGTGGGGACACTTTAAGGGTCTACGAGCGGACATTGACCGACCGTTGGGGCGCGCGCAGATAGAAAGAAATTAACTAGTGACCGGGGCATGACCCCTAGAATATGCTGTGCTAAGGTGTTTATGTGTGAGGCGAGTGAGTGTGTGTGTGTGTATGTGTGAACAGGTTTGTCCTTGATTTACATAGGAAAGAGAAGGGCGGAGGGCAGGTGAAGCTCGTGGTACAGAGTACAAACTGGTGGAGTACTAAAAATGTTGGTAGGTTGTGCTATTTCCTCTCTTCTCTTTTCTTTTTCTCTCTCTGTGTTTGTTCACCAGGCGTTGTTCGTTAATTTATTCCCATACCCCCCCCCCCCTCTCTTTTATGTAGTTTGGTAGCGTTACCAACGCACTGCGTCACCAAATGTGGTGGCTAAATCGGCAATAATGAACATCTTTGCCTGTTTCGCCACGTGGCCTGTTTCTCAATTTCTTTCTTTTTCTCTTCCCTCTCTCTTTCTCCTCCTTCTCCCTCTCTCTTTCTTTCTCTTTCTGTCAGCGCCCATCTATTTTTTCTTTTTTGCACCCTGTTTACCGCCACGTGTAGTTCTTGGTGGTCTCTGAGACTACAAAAACAGAATAGAACCATAACTCCCTAACGCATGTCGTAAGATAACGCCTACTATGAGATTATGTAATGAGGCGAAAGTCGCGCGGCAGAAGCACGCGCTTCTCAAGGCAGAGTTACCAGGTTTGAAATATGGTGGCGTCACTCTCCAGTCTTCATCTTCATCAGCTGCCATCTCCACAACGAAGGTTGGCTGTAATGGATCTCCAACGTCTTCTGTCTTCTTGTCTTGATGGTGCACTCTGATATAGACTCTTTCATATCCATCTCTTGATGTTATCTTCCCACTTATAGCGCTGTCTACTCCGGTCTACCCAGCCGTAAATAGGTACTAGACTCCGCTCTTTAGTTAGGGAAGGCAAAGTCAACGAGGAATGGAACTGGTCACCTCCATGTCATAAAGCTGTGTCTAATATAGTGAAGTCTCAAACATTTCCCTCCTACGACAGTATTTGCTTTAGGGCTACCTTTCACATGGAGATGGCAGCTTCATCTTTTAAAACACTGCTTCATAAACTACCACTGCGAGCGTACATAATTACTTGGTGCAGGCTTCCCTGGAGGTAAACCAGCTGCATTAGTGGCTCAGTTCTCCATTAGAGGCGAAACAGAGAATGATGATGATTGCGCACAAAATACTGTTATTCCTTATGGTTCCACCAGAAGAGTGATTTCACTTTTGCTTTTCAATTTGCTTCCGAGTTTTTCCAAAATACTCTTATTTCTTATGATGGAATCGCAAAAGCAATTTTATTCTGCTTCAGAGTTTTAGCAAGAAGCAAATTAATAAGACACAATTTCCTTTTCCGACCTGGCGCGCCAAGAAAGAATAGTCAAACTCATCTTTTTTTAACATTCTTAATACTGTTTTTCGTAGCACGTTCTTTTCAAACATATATACAGTATTGCTTGTTAAAGAAAACATGATTATTATTTTCTGTCATATATACTTCAAATATGAAAGGCATAGTGTATGTGTTGAGCTGTATTTTTAAAATAAAAGTTTCTCTTTTCGGTGAGACACGACCTATAAAACATAGACATACCTATAAAGCATAGACATAGGATAACGCCTATTATATTAGGACACATGGCTAAATAAAGAAGATCTTTCGTTCTGGTGTATTGTTTAGCTTTGAGCTAGTTTTTTTTTTAATGACCAAAAATAAGAAATAAAAACTTAAATGTGTTGGCGAGGCGCGGCCTCGTTTAAGATTGGCACATGTCCAATTATAGAATACCTTTCGGTCCAGCAATGTGATAAAGACCTTTTTCTTAATAAACGATGTTGCGATCTGATTCAGTTATGAAGATTTAAAAAAAAAAAAATATGTTGCCTCGTTTTGGCGAGGCGCGTCCCGTGCAAGGTAGCCGGTTATATTAGTGCGAATGTACAAATATAATTTTTTTTCCTCGCATGAGGTCGCATTTATCTCGCATTGGAACACGCCCAACATAAACGCATGTCCCAACACAAAAAGACCCAATGACAAACAAATGTCACTGTAATGATCCTCTGTGTTTTCACACAAAAGATCGAATGACACATAAGTGTCACTGTACTGATCTTTTGTGCCGGGCACATGGCTATTTTTTTTTTAAAGGCAATTAATTTATTTATTTACCTTTATAAAATTATGCCTGGTTTCAGTGTATCTAGAATTTGGAATAAATCCATCCTACTTGTTTTATCTCTTCAAGAAAGTTTTGAAATGTTCTATGTTTGAGTCCTGTAGAAAGGATGTGGATTGCTTCCTGCAATCCCATCATCAAAGTGGTGGAAAATTAAAACTAAATATTTCACCGAATGTTAACTTCACTTGCAAGAAAAGATCACCACCTATCTTACACAGTTCACAAATAAAGTGAATTATAGTAAGCTAGCTTGCGAGTTTTTACTGGGAATGAAGAATTAATACCGTTAAACCTGGGAACACTGTACTATTAAATGCTGGTGGGAGAGGGCGAGTCCTAAATTTACTTTAGTTAAAAATTCTTATTTCCCCCTCCCTCACCTAGAAATCCATTAATAACACATAAGGAAGGGAAACCCGAGGCCTGTAAACAGTAAATTAATATTAGACAAACATAAAGGTATGGTTTGAGGCACTCGTAAGAAATAAAGAAGCAGAACACCAGACAACAGAAAAACAACAGACGTGAGTGGTTTACCCAGGGTTCGCCGGTGTTGTCTTGTGTTTCGCACTGATGACCGGTCAGTAAAACATCTTTTTTTGGGGATGCCTAGCTGGCCGTGAGGTTAGTGTGATTCGCTTGTATGGCTAGGCGGTGTTGTCGTACGGAAGGTACGGGGTTCGAACCCTGGGTAAACCACTCACGTCTGTTGTTTTTCTGTTGTCTGGTGTTCTGCTTCTTTATTTCTTACGAGTGCCTGAAAACATACCTTTATGTTTGTCTAATATTAATTTACCTAGAGATCCACCAAATGATGCCCTGCAATAAACCAGTAGATCAAGATTGACCGGCTGCCAACCCCTGCTCTAGTGTTATAAAACGTGAATGCTGTATTGAAGGTCATATGCTTTATTAAAATCGCTGACAAGGCTGAAGATTAACAAACATTATGACAAGCCAGGGACGTGCATGGCCCATACAGATGCTAGGGATGGCACACATTCATTCTATAGTGTTGTAATGGTCAATCAGCGCCTTGTACAACCTATCCTCAACATGAAGAAGCATTCCACCATCTTCAGTGAGTGAAAACAATAAAAGTTAAACATGGTCTAAAATTTGTTTTAAACCTTGACCAAACAATGGAGTATTGCGATAACATCACAAGCAGGAGTGATTTTCTTTGTCTCAGACAGTTGCACAATTGAAAATTATGATGCCATTTTTATCTTTGAGAATAATAACACATACAGAGAAAGAGAGAGTAATTATGATGTTTTTATAATAATAATATGACAACTTTGGCTCTGGTAAGTAAGGAGCTGCAGAAATGTAGCATTCTGCTGGTTCTGGCATCCAGGTTGTCGTGACATGGCTTTATTCCAGAGATCACATCCTGAAATTTATGTCTGCTCCATTCTTCTAAATGGCAGGCTATCGGGTTCCATCCCCTATGGCTTTAAATTTCCTAGGAATACAATGTCTGCATTTAATTACTGCTCAAAATTGTTGAGTTCTTTGTAGTGATTCACGCATATATATGACCTCTGATGACTTGTTTCCAACCGCCCTGACCACTTTTTTTTTTTTCGCATATCAACACAATTTGATTTTTAATTTACTCTATTTACAATAAATGAAAAGTAGAAATGATACCACGATCAAGTATCGGGAATAGAAAATATTACCAGGAATTAGAGACACTAAAAATATCCTAATTATAACCACTAGAGAGTGAACGGAATTTTGTCTTCATAAATTATTCATAACGTGGAAAATTTCATGTAATCTATTTACAATAATTAGACACGATGGATGATGAAACTATCAGTTCAACATGTTATCTGAAATTGTAGACACAATGAATCTTAATTATAAACTATAAGATGGTGAACGAGTTGTTGGTTTTTTTTTTTTTTTCATCATTTTTAAAAAAAAAATCGCGCACAGATTTTTTTATATTTAAATTTAATAAAGTATCCCTCTCAACCCTCGATAGGTTATAATTAGGACATATGGTGTACTATTTCAAGAAAATAAAGTCAGATTTCCAATATCCAATCATAGTATCTGTCGTGAAACGAGTGTAACCCACTACTTTGTTAATCACTATGTCGAGATACAGATTTGCTTCAACCAATCAACGAGCACCGTTCAGCAGTCTCTGAGACAGAATAAATTAACGGCCATCATGTTCACGCAAGATGGCGGATTAAAACTGAATAAAATTAGGCTGTACGAGCAAAAGACGAAACCGGAGGAAACCAAACAACTTGCTCCGCCAGGAACCAACCGAAAGCCTTGCTTAAGAATTCACCTGCCTATATAATCGGGCGAAATGTTATGCTAAGCATGCAACCAGACACGAAGCCAGAGATACCGACTGACTGAAGAGGAGAGAAGCTGTCACGATTTATTGCTTACCTGAGGGCATCGACCTGCAGCCTACTTCACTAGTCGAGTCAAACTGGCCTTTTTAAATCTTGGAGGGTTTCAGTCGTGTCATAAAAACTGAGATCGTATGTTCGAGTCAATCCCGCTGCCTGGAACTCCGCAGGAGCATAGAGGTTGACCAGACTCTACATCTTTGGTCCCCCTCAGTCTTGGGTGGGCTAAAGGAACGATACTCTGCCGTTGTTGTGTGAACCAAACAAAGAAGAACAGACTTAAGAGAGATGAGTACACATTAGTACCATTTCTGTCAGCATTGTGAGCATAGAAACTGTCAGTGATGAGAAAGTGAATTAGCATAGCAAGAGACAAAATTAACAGCATAGCTGATAAGTGTTATATCCTTAATTAACAGCACAGCTGATATAATTTTTTTGTTCCTATAATGGGAAAACTTGTTGTAAAATATTTATATATATAAAATAAATATTTGTAAATCTCATGTAAACTTACAATTCCATTACATCCCATTTTTTTTTCAACATTCACCCTTCAGCACAAGAGTAGATAGTGTATATACTAAATAAATACTTAGGAAATTGTATTTGAAGCCTTGTCAATTTTATCATTGTTAAGCAAAATCTGTTTCCTTGTTTTTTTAATATCACAGTTAGTTACACAGCGGAGGTGGCGCTTTATGTCGGTCTCCTCTCTACTATTGTTTCGAGATCAGAACATTCACAGCCGTAACTAATTTGTGATACCAGTAGTCCTCTCAGACACTGGGACTTCACCATTTTCTGCAGAAATTCTATTTCTGTAATTGTCAGTACTACACTGATCCAAGAGCCAAATAAAACCTCTCGCCACACTGGGGGCTCGTCCGGGATATTTTTGTATATCTTGAGCCATACTTAGTCTATTCATCTATCTACACTCTATCTTGTGCCACCCATAGATAACTAAGAAAAAGAAAAAAAATTTTTTGAGAAATTCTATAGTAGGATTTTTTATTGTTTTCTTAGGAGGAGTACCATTTAGTACTCAGTAAATAGTTGATGCTCACAAAGTTGCACGGAAATTATTTGTTCATTTAAATTAATTAAGTTTAATTACAATAATTGGGTTATAGTAAATTTACATACCCTATCTAAGTAACGCCATGGCTGATCTAGTGAAGTTCAGGACTGCGATCATGCAGATGGGTAAGGAATTAAACATGACAGGTGATGCTCTTACTCAGTATGTCACAACAGAAGTGGACAAACACATGGATAGGGAAGAAAGAAAGTTGCAATTAGAGACAGAAGCCAAAAGACTGGAAGCTGAAAGAGAAGCCAAAAGACTGGAAGCTGAAAGAGAAGCTAAAAGACTGGAAGCTGAGAAAGAAGACAAAAGACTGGAAGCTCAGAGAGAAGACAAAAGACTGGAAATTGAAGCCAAGAAATGGGAGGCTGAAAATGAGGCAAAGAAAATTGAAGCTGAGGAAAGGAAATTACAAGCAGAGAGAGACCATCAGTTAAGATTAAAAGAGCTTGAAATTCAGGCAAATACTGGCAATAATGGTGGTAGCTCACCTGACTCTGAGAGTAGCTCCAGCCAGAGCACCTCAAGTGGGGCCATGAATTTTCATCTGGACCCATTTGTTGAGAAAGAAGACGCCATTGAGTCGTACCTGGATAGATACGAAAGACTAGCCACTACCTATGGCTTAGTGAAAGAAAAATGGAGTCTTAAACTATCTCAGGGATTGAGAGGTGTAGCCTACGATGTATATTTGAAGCTCTCAAGAGATGACCAGGAAGATTATGAAATCCTGAAACAGGCACTGCTTGTGAGATATGAAAAGAACTCAGAATCATATAGAAAGAAATTCCGAACAGCTAAACTTCTTCCAGGAGAAAACTATCCCCAATTCTCTGCTAGATTGGAAACCTATTTGGAAAAATGGAGTAGTTTAGGAAAGTGTCAGGATCTGAAAGAAATGGTAATGATGGAGCAAGTGAAAGAGTCCATGCCTCAAGAAATGAGGAAGTTTATCATGGAACAAGGAGCAGAGAGATTGGAAGATATTGTAACTGTTGCTGAGAGATATCAAGCAGCTCAGGCAGAAGTATTAGGAAATAGGAAAAAGCAGGATGAAAACTTCACATCATCACAAAACTATACCAAATATGAACAAAAAGACCATACCACAAGGAACAAACAAAGATTTGACCAAAAGGACAAAAACCCTCTAAGATCGGATAAGACACCTTACCGGAAGGAAGGAAAGTGGTGTAAAACTTGTCTAATGAGTAACCACAATACTGCAGACTGCAGAAGGAACAACCCTCCTTATTACGCTGCGTGTCTCACAACAGGGAACAAGGGAAGGAAGGAACTGGCAGGTAGTCAGAATGACCTCCATCATCCCCCTGTCTGTGAGGAAGTGACATGTAATGGCACTAAAATTCAGTGCTTATATGATTCAGGTTTGGAATTCGACTCAGTCGTGAGTGCAACCCTAGTGCACCCTGACCAACTTACCACAGAAACAGTGGACATACAAGGGGCAATGCAGGGAACCGGCACCATGACACTTCCCATAGCAAGGATCAACGTGAGAACTCGCTATGTGGAAGGAGTGATAAGAGCAGCAGTGAGTGATGATCCTATATACCCGCTGGTAATAGGATGTAACTATGTCTTTTTGGGTGACCCAATAAAACCTGTTGTCATGGCAGCAAACCATACCAGGTCGAGCACCAAAAAGGAGGAGGGAGATCCAATAAACATTCATCGTACAAAGATGAAAAAGGCTCAAACAGCAGACAGCACATTGAAGCCTTGTTTTGGCAAATTGCCAAAAGCCCATAACCCTCCAGAGAAAGGAGACTACTATATGGAAAATGGCCTACTCTACAGACTAGCTGGAAAAGGACCTAAAAGGCATGGACAGCTGGTAGTGCCAAAATTCTATAGGGAGGAAATTATGGAGCAAGAGCATGCTACATCAGGCAGTGGCCACAGAGGAAAATGGGCCACTGGTCAAAATATAGCATTGCGATATTACTGGCCAGGAATAATTGAAGACATAAGTTGGTATATGAAATTCTGTTCAGAATGTAACCAGGTAACCTCATTCAGAAGCGTAGACCAGTTACAGGACCTAGGGAAGCATTGTTGCGGATGTAGGCCCACAAAGAAGATACACAAGAGAAAACAACAAGTAGAAGCAGTGATAACGAGAAAACGAAATCACAACAAGTCTACTGTTACACCAGTAACCATGGCAACTCTCCGTATTGTACAGAGAAGGGACGAGAGACATCCCACCCCGACTAGATATTTGTCGGAACACCATGGCCTGGATCATTTGGAAAATTTGGTTAGTCAGCAACCAGTATTTAAAAAGCTGCAGAAACAAACCCGAACCAAAGGAGGTAGGAACCAGGGCTGTACCAAACAGTTGAGGGAGACAGGCCCCACTTCGGTATACTGCCCCTTACAATAGAAATAGGTGTGGGTCCGGCAACGTTGTTGTATTGCCGTCCCCATACACAGTCCACTGGAAGCATTGCTGCGGACATGGACTGAACAATAGCAAGCACAAGCACTCAAGGATGAGATTGACTATCTCTTAAAAGAGAAAATTATCTCGAAGTCAGACTCTCCCTATAGCTCAAGTGTGGTGCTATTGAGAAAACCGAGTGGTGAACACAGGTTATGTATTGACTACCGGAAGCTAAATGCTATCACAGAATCTCAGGTAGACCCATTACCTGACACCAACCAGCTGTTCTCTACACTGAGTAAGGCTAGGTATTTATCAAAGGTAGATCTAAGCAAGGGATACTACCAAATACCAGTGAAACCAGAAGTTAGGAAAATGCTGGCATTTAGTACATCAGACGGACACTATGAGTTTAATGTACTACCCTTTGGGCTGAAAAATGCTCCCAGTATCTTTTCAAGAATGATGAGGAAATTGTTGGAACCTCTACAAAATCCCCATATCACTAACTTTATGGATGACATTCTTGTTGCTACAAACACATTTGAAAAGCATATAGTAGCGCTCTCCATGTTGTTTGACAGACTGAGAGCCACTGGATTGACTGCACGTCCAACCAAGTGCTATATCGGTTGTAAGGAGTTGGAATTCCTAGGTCACACGATTTCCCCAGGTCATATGTCTCCTGACCCAAAGAATATAGAGAAGTTAAAGAAGGCACCCAGACCTCAAACGAAGAAAGATGTGAGATCATTCGTGTCATTATGTGGGTTCTATCAGAAGTACATACCCCACTTTAACTCTCTGTGTGCACCATTAACTGACTTAACTAAGAAAGGACAGCCTGACAAAATCCAATGGAATGCTGATTGTGAAAAAGCTTACACAGAGCTAAAAGCAAAACTCACCAGCAAACCAATCCTTACGCTACCCGATATCACACAGGAATTTGTATTAAGGACGGACGCTAGCAGTATAGGTATTGGTGCAACTCTCTTGCAGAAATCAAAAGCACAGCCGGAGGAACTTTTACCAGTCGCCTACGCCAGTAGGAAGCTGAATGCAGCTGAGTTGAATTACTCGACCATAGAGAAAGAATGTTTGGCTCTAATTTGCTCCATCGACAAATTTTCACCTTACCTATATGGGACACACTTCATTGTCCAAAGCGATCATCAACCTTTAACTTTCTTGGCTGCATCTAAAAAGTTAAGTTCGAGATTGTTAAGGTGGAGTCTGCTTCTTGCGCCTTATTCCTTTACCGTGAATTACATTCCGGGTAGAGACAATGTAGGAGCTGATTTTTTAAGTCGACACCCTAGTACTCTGGAAGGACAGACGCAAAAGGATTAACCACAGCAGAGGTTTACACGTCAGCTATGACAAGTAACAGCTAGGAAAGGAGGGGGCTATGTCGTGAAACGAGTGTAACCCACTACTTTGTTAATCACTATGTCGAGATACAGATTTGCTTCAACCAATCAACGAGCACCGTTCAGCAGTCTCTGAGACAGAATAAATTAACGGCCATCATGTTCACGCAAGATGGCGGATTAAAACTGAATAAAATTAGGCTGTACGAGCAAAAGACGAAACCGGAGGAAACCAATCAGCTTGCTCCGCCAGGAACCAACCGAAAGCCTTGCTTAAGAATTCACCTACCTATATAATGGGGCGAAATGTTATGCTAAGCACGCAACCAGACACGAAGCCAGAGATACCGACTGACTGAAGAGGAGAGAAGCTGTCACGATTTATTGCTTACCTGAGGGCATCGACCTGCAGCCTACTTCACTAGTCGAGTCAAAATGGCCTTTTTAAATCTTTGATGAGAAAGTGAATTAGCATAGCAAGAGACAAAATTAACAGCATAGCTGATAAGTGTTATATCCTTAATTAACAGCACAGATGATATAATTTTTTTGTTCCTATAATGGGAAAACTTGTTGTAAAATATTTATATATATAAAATAAATATTTGTAAATCTCATGTAAACTTACAATTCCATTACATCCCATTTTTTTTTCAACATTCACCTTCAGCACAAGAGTAGATAGTGTATATACTAAATAAATACTTAGGAAATTGTATTTGAAGCCTTGTCAATTTTATCATTGTTAACCAAAATCTGTTTCCTTGTTTTTTTTAATATCACAGTTAGTTACACAGCGGAGGTGGCGCTTTATGTCGGTCTCCTCTCTACTATTGTTTCGAGATCAGAACATTCACAGCCGTAACTAATTTGTGATACCAGTAGTCCTCTCAGACACTGGGACTTCACCATTTTCTGCAGAAATTCTATTTCTGTAATTGTCAGTACTACACTGATCCAAGAGCCAAATAAAACCTCTCGCCACAGTATCTTCTTCCCCCCCTCCACTCAGTCCAAAGAGATTAAATCAAAACTAAATTAATGTGAATTTTTTTTTCTCCAAAAAACAAACAATTAAAATTTAAAAAACGAATAAAAAAACCCAACTAAAATGAAGTCTTTCATAACTGCCCTGTTGTTAACAAGGTGGAAAGGGACGAGAAAGCCCGAGGGTGTCCGAGATTACATCAAATCCACCAATTATCTGCCATCAGCCATACAAGCACCCATCAGACTACCCCTTTTCCTCACACCATCATTGATCCTTATATATTAATTTTAGTTCTTGTTATGTACTGTTTTACAATATTGTGCAATTCTCTAAGTCTATCCATTCTACGAGCAGACTTTTCTAAATAGTTAACCACATAACTATATTAAGAGAAGCTAGCTATACAAAAAAACGTCAAGAGAATTGTTGTATTGGATATCAGTAGAGCGATAAGGCGCAGACAAAGTCCTTTGGACAAGTTATGAGAAGATACTAATAGGAAAATCTCTAGAACATTCATCGCCGTTTTCCTCTGTTCTCCTTACGGAGCATGGATTCAGCACTTCAGCCTGACCCCACGGGAAGATTGCACAAAGCTGGAGCATGGATCTAGCACTTCAGCCTGACCCCACGGGAACCTTGCACAAAGCTGGAGGATCCAGCACTTCAGCCTGACCCCACGGGAACCTTGCACAAAGCTGGAGCATGGATCCAGCACTTCAGCCTGACCCCACGGGAAGATTGCACAAAGCTGGAGCATGGATCCAGCACTTAGCCTGACCCCACGGGAAGCTTGCACAAAGCTTGAGCATGGATCCAGCACTTAGCCTGACCCCACGGGAACCTTGCACAAAGCTGGAGCATGGATCCAGCACTTAGCCTGACCCCACGGGAAGCTTGCACAAAGCTATGTCATGCTCTTGTGGCTATGGTTTGCATGATGAGGTGGCCAGATGAATGCAAGTCCTCGTATTAGTCACTTTGTAGGACATGCCTGATGGCGCGATAGTTGTTTTCTTTCTTTGGTTCTCCAGAGACCCCCATGAACTACACGAGTCAGAATCTGTTTACAACGGTTAAATTCAATTCAAAGAGAAGACATAGATAGATAGATAGATAGATAGATAGATAGATAGATAGATAGATAGATAGATAGATAGATAGATAGATAGATAGATAGATAGATAGATAGATAGATAGATAGATAGATAGATAGATAGATAGATAGATAGATAGATGTCATGTTTTAATTTTTCAGGGGAGTTTACTAAGGTAAATTTAAATGTTTAAGGGAAAGAAGTACGCACAAGTAAAAATATAAATTAAAAAGTAGTTTATTACTAGTTTTAATCTTTTAATAATTACGTTTGCTTTTTTTCTTTTTTGCAGCACACTTTTATGTAATTGGTGAGACATATTTCATATTTTAAGTACGTTAATCTTATGGCGTCTTATTATTATTTTAAAGAGTACATTTTACAGGAGCAGGCTGGGTATTCAATAATTTTTCTATATTTTCATTTGTATTTTTTAATGGACAATTCACCGTTTGCCAAAGTTCCTTAACACCATACAAAGCTGATCATCTTCATATTCAAAACGTCTAATACATTTTTGATGATATCTGATGAATTGTTCTAAACAAAGGCGGCGGAGAACAGATTTTTTTTTTTTCCGTTCCAAACAATTTATAATAAAAAGTACATGGTATATAGAGAAAAGAAAAACTTGCGCGCATTCAATAGTAATTTTTTACCCATGCCGCTAGACACACTGGCGACGCTAGAAATCCAAGTTAAGAGGTCCATATTTAAAACGATTTTTGTGGTCTGTATTTCAATTTTCAAAGCATGTTCATTTTACAACATAGAATTTGATTAAAATACATGCTATATAAGAGCTTGCGTGCATTTACCAGTAATTTTTACACATACACACACAAATTTAAATCACATCAAAAAATTTTAACTTTGGAAAATGAAATTAAAAAATTTGTTAAATACATTGAAGATAGCTTATGGTTTCAAAACCAAAGGACAGCTTGGAGATACATTAGGCGGTTCGGATAGACCGGGAAGCTATGAAGGCCCCAGTCTGCAGTGTAGAAAGCCTCTATCTCAGGTGTAGACAAGTTTCAAACACGGATGTTATAGTTTAGTACCCACCACTGAGTGGCTTCGAGAAGATAGCACACACATAGAAACAGTAGGAGTGAAAGGGGTAGTATAAGAATATATATATTTATATGTTTTTTTCCAGTTGATCTTTATTCATACAAATCTTCTGTGACATGTAAAATCCCGAATCAAGAGAACATGTACACATTTAAACAAAGGTGGTATGTTTTAAACAAACAGAATATTACATTAGAAAAAAAAAACCTGCACACACACACGCTCTCTCAGACAAAATAACGCTAGGTAGACATGCGGCTGTTAGAACCTAGGCGCCTAGAAGTAAGATTGGCGGAGTGGGTAGAGAGGCACCCTTGAAAGCCTCGGGTAGGAGAGTAGTCCGTGTCACGCTTGCTTTTGTGGGCAGGTTCAAAACTAAAGCCTTTCAAGAGGCTAGCACGCACTGATACGAAGAGGAAGATTGAAGTAAGAGGGGGGGGGGGGGGGGGTTTTATAGCGTTTAGGCCTTAAGTAGTAGTATATTATAATTACAATAATAGTTGGTAACATACCAGGTGTTGAATGAAAAATTACTTGTGTAGGCTGTTTCCTTGTTCTTCGTCATCTATGTGGTGAACTTCTAAATACAATATCTAATTTAGATTATAACAGTGGTGCATAAAGTCAAAGATAAGATAGTACTAAAAATTTTCGGCGAGAATCGTAGGTTGTCGCCTACGCCTTCAGCTTATTATTTGCTAACGCATAAGCCGAACAAAACGGTACCCTATTTTTCAAATTCGTCCTTGACATAAACGCCCCACTTTTCCTAGTTCTAAGAAATATTTGCCTAACTGCATTTGGGGAAAGGAGAGGCAAGGCTAGATAAAACACGCAAATCACGTCTCAAATTGGTTCTAACACTACAACCGACTTGCACGCTTTGCCCTAGGCGGGTTTCCCCAATACGATGAAAAAGTTAGAAATGTGGACACTACGGTCATGGAAACACGTTTAGCTCTTATTGCGAATGACATAAGCTCTCGTATTTAGCTTGAAACTAACATAGAAAAAAAGATAGAATTTTGAACCAAGTCACGTAGCCCCATAAAATCGTATATTCGTGTTCCTGAAGACTTGCTGACCAAGAATATGTTGTTAGTTATCTAAATAGTCCATTAAATAATCAAATGTTGATAAAACAATACATAGAGCTCAGAGATACTGTCAGGTCAAGTCATATCTGCTTAGATTGGATCGCATATTTTTTTGGGAAAACAATTAGGTGAAAGCTAGGCTAAGATGGTACGATGCAGGGGATTGGGTGGAATTTGAAGTGAGACGAAATAGTATTGGCCGACCTCGTTCTAAACATATATCACCCGAGTAACGTAGTAGAAAATTGAATTGTATTTTTGAATGACTTTGTTTACAAGTGAAATAAGGGTAATCATTGGCCAGAGTAGTTGATATTGGGGAAAAAGCATTAGTTGGGGACGCCATTTCTAACAAAATTTTGACACGTAGTGATGAGATCAGGCTTGTGCAGTGAAAACCATATTTCTCAAAAGCCTGGACAGAACGGCAGATCGAAAGTGTGCCAGTCATCGTTCACTGTGTATTTCATTGAATAAATGTGGTAAGATTGACTTTATTAACATGTATCTGAAATAAAAAATGAATGTGAGATAATAATATATGTCTGTAAGTGAGTGGGTCTATAGCAACCATTAGGCAAAGCCTAAAGATTGATCCACCATGTGATAGACTGTCAGAGAGGTGTAAAACTACAAGAAAATATGTATGATTGTCATCAAGGAGCATAACACCTATCCTATTATATGGAAAGATGACAGCTGGAATTGCAGTGGCGTTGTAACTATTAGGGGAGAGGAATACTGGTGTACATTGTCACATCAAAAGATAATGGTGGCATGGGTTGGTATAAAGCTATGACCCTTTTCGTTGGTTTGTAATGTACCTGTATGTGGTGGATTTTGATGTTATGAATTGTTGTTAGGTATTATTATTGTAATAAATGAGATTAGCTATGAAGGTCCCTGAATTTACCCAATAGTATTGTGAACTTTTCAGGGTACCTTTCCGCTACCACCCCTTTTATCTCATTCAAAATGTATTTATATTATTATATTAAATGACTTCTTGTAGTGTCTAGGGTTATGAAGGTAGAGTGTAATGTACAATAATCAACAAACATACAAACAAATAGTTTATTATTCACAACAGCACACAGTACTACCACAATAACATACAAACGACACTTTAAAAGGCTATCTTATTTAAGACTGTGGTTGAAATTTGTGTAAATATAATTTTTACAATTTATTATCCTGATTCTAATTTATTTTGAACCAGGACTGACAATCAAAAGTGAAATCAAAAGAATCATTTACATTCAGTCAAATAGCACAGTAGATCTTCTGTCCATACATAAACTATTATTCTAGAATACGTCTGTAGTTGTATTCTCCTACTTTAAGGTAATACTGGTAGTACCCCTAGGTTGTTGTTTAAAATCACACCCTTTTAGTTATGTGTCGTGGAATATTCTAATCCACATATATAAATTATCAAGTAAATATAAAGCCTAATAAATACATATAATAAATAAAGGAAGAAGAATGGTAAAGAACAGTGCTGTCACAATGATTGTACTCGAAATCCCCCTTCTTTTCTGCTTCGTCTGCAAATTGTAACGCTTTCACGTTGATAGTAAAAGCTTACTATATTATTACCCGCGTTCTTCAATGAAACGTGTGCTGTATTTCTTGGAAAAACATTGAGAGGCAGACTGCGTAATGACCTAAATTAATCCTAACATTAATTATACTGCGTTACCAAAACGAACGAACAGATGGACTAAAGGATAAAGAGAGAGGGAGGGCTGAAAATCAGGAACGCATGCAACACGCGTCGCGCGATACACAATTACTACTATCACGCGGGTAAGACTACATGCACTAACTTTTTCGGACGGACAGTGATAAATTCACTACCCTTCCCAGAGTTAGGTTTTTAAATCCTGAAAAACGCTTATAAGGAAAGATGACAATAGATGGGTTTACGTTTGAAAACATTACAGTACCCAGACAGCACATCTTCGAAACAGGAGGTAGTAGAAATTGCATATTTTGAACGCAGCCACTTAGCTCTATTAAATATATATATTTGGGTTCCTTAGGGTTTGCTGACAAAGAATATGTACGGCGTTATGCAAATAGTCTAGGAATTAACAAGTTATAGCCAAAATAAAATGATAGTGCTGTCAGACAACACCCAAAATCAGAATCGCTCAGTGGTAGATTTTTTTTCACCACCATTGTACGGGAAATGGGCCACAAGTTACATTTGAACTGATTGGCTGGAATGATATGTAAGGCTAAACACGATTAGTCGGGCTATAAATACTATCTTTGGTTGTTAGGGGAGACGTAGGAAGTTAAAATTTTTTCAAACCCTTGTCGAAACGTGGCTCCATTGGCTAGACTCGCTGATATACTCACTTAGGAGCGTTAGTTCGAGACCACTAGTCAAATAAGCTTGATAAAGCAACAGTGCGTTGAAGCCAGCTCACATTTTTGCTAAAATAAAAGCCTGGAACATAAGCAGATGGGAATTTGTGTCTGTAATTGTGCCAGAATTCATTGCTAATCAACGTATCTGTGTTTGTTTCCATGAATTGTGGTAAGCTTGAAACATTCAGTATCTTTTAATGAAAATTGAATGTGAATTGTTAATTTATGCCTGTATATATGTGTAGTTCAGTAGCAAACATGATGTAAAGCCTATAATGCTCCCGCCTGAACAGAAGGTGTCGGAGGAAAGTAAAACTGCATGGAATGGCCAAACAGTACACTGACACCTAGATTATTGATTAGACAGAAATAATGCTGGAAGTGCAGAGGCGTGGTAACCATTAAGGAGGTAAATACTGGTATAAAATATTTCAGATGAAGCTGACAGTTGGCCTAACGCTCTGAACTCAATGTTTGTGATGTATTGTGCTCAGTGTAAAAAGAGAGTATAAATTAGTTATGAAGTAGAAGGTACATCCTTCTTGTTTTCAGGGACCGTGGTCTTGATGGTATTGAGCAGCACCTGGTCAGAGCTTTGCTGAATCCAGAGTCGGACAGCATACTCCTTGGTCCATTTAGCTATCAGTGAGGTGTCTCCAGAGCCGAGGGGAGAATCGAGCAGAGGAGTCTGTTCCTGCCGCCATCACGCAAGATAAGCTGATGTGGCCAGCTGAGCTCAAAATTATGTACCCCAGCTTAAAATGACCTTGTAAAAATAACATTAAGAGGGGAATTAAATTGTGTTAATATCAGGAACTGAGAACATCTCCAATAATAGTTCCCATAAAAACAAACTATTGAAGTCATGATGACAAATACCAACAGAGCTTGAACAAAACAAAACCAGTATTACCTCATATTACTACTACACAACTGACACACATAGGATACTTTTAATAATATATGTCATTACAATATTCATATTGATAAATTCTGTACATATAACTTGTAAGTAAAATTGATTGTGATTCCTGGTTCCCTTTGTATTTGAATCAGGACACATATTCATTCATAACAGCAATGAATACATATTGTTATTTGAAAAGTTATCAGTGACTCCTTTAAGATATCCTTTAGAGTGTTATATGTATGTGAGTGTCACAGTGTTGTCAAGTGTGGTGGAATAAATTAAATTGTTTATCTGTCTGTTGTTGTTATGACTTACACTTCATCATACACATACCCTAGACATACAACGTAGTCATCACACTATTCCAGAATAATTCTGACTGAGGTATACATATGTGGCAGCAAGTAAGGTTATATATAATACACTACTCTTATTAGATATATATACCTTCACAGCTGATCTCAGTCAGTACACTAAGTCCCCTATACATATTTATAACATCCCACTTCACCACATATATTGGGGTCTCGCTCTTGGGATTTTGAATCTTTCCCTATTAAAAATATTGGGGGTAATTCACTTCAGGGAATATAAGAATTAAAAGGTATCCTTGGGTGGAATTAAATAAGGTTGAGCTCACGGTGCCTGTGTTGTCCATTAGATATATATTTAGAGATTAAATTGTTGGTTAGACATTGTATAAACTTACCTGATAGACAATGGCGGACCTGGCCAAGTTTCGATCTGCTGCTGTTCAGACTGCAAAGGAGTTAGGATTAGATGGGCAAGTTATGGTTGCCTATGTCACTACGGAATGTGACAAATTTATTGAACGCGAAGAAAGAAGATTAGAAAAAGAGGCCGAAAGAAAGTTAGAGGCTGAGACTAAGAGGTTGCAGGCTGAGGCTGAGACTAAGAGGTTGCAGATTGAGGCTGAGGCTAAGAAATTGGAGGCAGAAAGAGAAGACAAAAGATTGGCTGCAGAAAGAGAAGAGAAGAAATTAGCTGCAGAAAGAGAAGAGAAGAAATTAGCTGCAGAAAGAGAAGAGAAGAGATTAGCTGCAGAAAGGGAAGCAGAAAAGGAGGAGAAGAGATTACAAAGGGAACATGAGTTACGACTAAGGGAGTTTGAGTTTCAGGGCCATGCTCCTGAAAATGGTGCCAGTCCCTTTGCCTCTGATGCCACTGCTAGCCAAGGAGCCTCAACCTCAGCTATGAATTTTCATTTAGATCATTTTGTTGAGAAAGACGATGATATAGAGAGCTACCTAAATAGGTATGAACTATTAGCTACCACGTATGGGTTAGAGAGAGAAAGGTGGAGCTTAAAGTTATCTCAAGGACTTCGTGGGGCAGCTTATGAAGTTTTTGCAAAAATGAGTAGAGGTGATCAGGAAAATTATGACATGCTAAAGCAGGCTCTTTTGTTAAGGTATGAAAAGAATGCAGAATTCTATAGGAAAAAATTTAGGAATGCTAAACTACTGTCAGGTGAAACCTATCACCAGTTCTCTGCACGAATAGAGACATACTTGGAGAAATGGACTTCTCTGGGGAAAACCCAAGATCTTAAGGAAATGGTCCTTATAGAGCAATTAAGAGAGTCCATGGCTCCAGACCTGAGAAAGTTTCTCATGGAACAAGGTGCAGAGAGGCTGGGTGAGTTGCTAAATGTTGCTGAAAGGTATCAAGCAGCTCAAGCAGAGGTAACAGGAAATAAAAAGAAACAAGTGGATAACTTTAGGGCACCACAGAACTTTAATAAATTTGATCCTAAGGATCAAAATAAAAGTAAGCACCAATTTGATAGGCCACGGTATGAAAATAAAAATAAATTCCCACAATTCGATGAAAGGAAATATGATGAAAGAAAATCTTTCAACCAAGGAAAAAGGTGGTGTAAAAATTGTCAGATGGACAATCATGACACTGACCGTTGCAGAAGGAAACCTGTGTATATGGCAACCCTTCAGGTCAGGTCGACCTCAAGACAGGAGGAGGATATTATGTTAGATACCACTCCAGAAGAGATGAGGAAGGCACAGGCTGGGGATAAAACACTCAAGCCTTGTTTCAGAAAATTGTCAACTTGTCATACAACTCCAGGCAAGGGAGATTTTTACATGAAAAACAAGTTGATGTATAGGAAGACTGGAGCTAGATCCAAAGGTCAGGGACAACTGGTACTTCCTAAAAGATATAGGGCAGACTTAATAAGGAGCCTACATGTGAAACCAGATGGGGACCATGAGATGATAGGTACCATCATTCAAAAGGTGGCTCACAATTATTATTGGCCCAAAGCAAGATGGGACATTGAGAATTTTGTAGAAAGGTGTAGCATAGCACATGAGGGAACACCCACAAGTGGGAACATGGATCAGGACCTGGACACGCCACGGGGCAAAATTAGGCCTGATAATAAAAAGAAAAATAGATTTGATAAAGTGGACCAAATGGAATGGGAAGCCCCTTTTCACGGACAAGCTTCACTTAACTGTTTTACAATGGCCACTATGCGGAGAGTGCAAAAGGATGTCTTACCCCAGGATAAGCCGAAAATCCCTCAATCGGACTTAAACAAACTGGAGGAAGAGGATGTAGAGAGGAAATCTCTCATCAAGAATTTTAAGTGGGGAGAAAGCCCCAAAAGAAAAATTGGTAGCGGTCGTTTTGTGAATGATAATTCTGGGAGGAAAAATCATCACTATAAAGCTTCGAGTGGAAGAGACCATACCGGTGCATGGACAAATAGGTCCACACAATTAAAGGTCCATATGTAGCTTTGCTAAGAACGTGGACTGATGAAAAGGCAGAGGAAAACATTACATCTTCATACCAATATGTGAATGAGCTGACCACTCGTTTAAAAACTGGTTGGAAACTTGCCAATGAAAATTTGAAACAAGCCAGGAAGAAACATGCTGCCTATTATAACAGGAAGGCGAAAGACAGAAATTTGGCTGTGGGAGAGAAAGTACTGCTTCTTTTGCCCGGGAGTCAGAATAAGTTACAAATTGGATGGCAGGGTCCATATACAGTTTTAGAGAAGGTATCTAGAACAAATTATAAGATAGATAAGAAGGGGAAAGAAAAAATCTATCATGTGAATCTCCTGAAGAAATATTTGGAAAGAGAACATCAGGAGGAGACACACTTGTTGACCTTGTCCATCGCCATGGAGATGAAAAAGGAACCACTTTCATCATTTGAGTATCCATTACACCCCTGTGAGACAGCAGCACAGGTGAAAATCAGTACACATTTAACGAAAACTCAGAAAGAGAGAGTGCAACAGGTTCTAAATAATCATGCAGAGGTGTTAACAGACCGACCAGGGCATACAAACCTATTGGAATATGATATGAAACTGATAGACCCCACACCTGTCTGTATGAAACCATATTCGATTCCGTTTGCTAAGGAGAAAGCTTTGAAGGAAGAGATAGACTATCTATTGAAGGAAGGAATTATTTCACACAGTGAATCTTCGTATAGTTCCGGTGTTGTACTCTTAAGGAAGCCCTCTGGAGAACATAGACTCTGTATAGATTACAGGAGACTGAATGCTATTACAGAAGGACAGGTGGATCCATTGCCGGATACAAATCAGCTGTTTGCCAGACTAAATAAAGCTAAATATTTCTCCAAAGTGGATCTGAGTAAAGGATATTATCAGATTCCAGTAAAGCCTGAGGTTAGACCATACCTAGCTTTTAGTACTTCAGAAGGACACTATGAGTTTAATAGATTGCCATTTGGATTGAAGAATGCGCCTAGTGTCTTCTCTAGAATGATGAGAAAATTATTGGACCCTCTGAATAATCCATGTATAACAAATTTTATGGATGATATCCTGATAGCAACAGAAACATTTGAGGAACACATTGACTCTCTGAACATGCTGTTTAATCGACTTAGGGAGGCAAATTTAACAGCCCGACCAACCAAATGTTGCGTTGGATGTAAAGAATTGGAATTTTTGGGACACACAGTTTATCAGGGAAACATGACCCCTGACCCAAAGAATTTAGAGAAACTACAGAAAGCCCCGAGACCACAAACCAAGAAGGACGTGAGATCCTTTGTCTCATTATGTGGTTTCTACCAGAAGTATATCAAAAACTTTAATTCCATATGTGCACCGTTAACTGATTTGACACGTAAAGGACATCCAGATCGCATTACATGGACACCACAATGTGAAATGACTTACCAAGAATTGAAGGAAAAGCTCACAAGTAAACCCATTTTGAAATTACCTGACTTAAGTCAAGAATTCATAGTAAGGACGGATGCAAGTAATATTGGGTTAGGTGCAACTCTACTACAGAAATCAGATGCATTGGATGGGGAATTAAGCCCAGTGGCATATGCTAGCAGAAAATTGAATAAAGCTGAAATCAATTACTCAACTAGCGAAAAAGAATGTCTTGCAGTAATATGGGCAATAAAGAAATTCAATATCTATCTGTATGGGAAGGCCTTTAAGTTGCAAACAGACCACAAACCTTTATCGTTTCTAGCACAGGCTAGGCATGAGAACTCCAGGTTACTCCGATGGTCTTTACTTTTGGCTCCATATAATTTTAGCATTGAGTATATATCTGGAAAAACAAATTTGGGAGCGGATTTTTTAAGCCGCCATCCGTGTGATGAGAATCACCGTAAACCCCAGAACTAATAATAAATTTCTCTATGTGTATATAGAATAAAGGACTGACATATAATGTCTGTTTTAAGAGGGGAGATGTCGTGGAATATTCTAATCCACATATATAAATTATCAAGTAAATATAAAGCCTAATAAATACATATAATAAATAAAGGAAGAAGAATGGTAAAGAACAGTGCTGTCACAATGATTGTACTCGAAATCCCCCTTGTTTTCTACTTCGTCTGCAAATTGTAACGCTTTCACGTTGATAGTAAAAGCTTACTATATTATTACCCGCGTTCTTCAATGAAACGTGTGCTGTATTTCTTGGAAAAACATTGAGAGGCAGACTGCGTAATGACCTAAATTAATCCTAACATTAATTATACTGCGTTACCAAAACGAACGAACAGATGGACTAAAGGATAAAGAGAGAGGGAGGGCTGAAAATCAGGAACGCATGCAACACGCGTCGCGCGATACACAATTACTACTATCACGCGGGTAAGACTACATGCACTAACTTTTTCGGACGGACAGTGATAAATTCACTACCCTTCCCAGAGTTAGGTTTTTAAATCCTGAAAAAACGCTTATAAGGAAAGATGACAATAGATGGGTTTACGTTTGAAAACATTACAGTACCCAGACAGCACATCTTCGAAACAGGAGGTAGTAGAAATTGCATATTTTGAACGCAGCCACTTAGCTCTATTAAATATATATATTTGGGTTCCTTAGGGTTTGCTGACAAAGAATATGTACGGCGTTATGCAAATAGTCTAGGAATTAACAAGTTATAGCCAAAATAAAATGATAGTGCTGTCAGACAACACCCAAAATCAGAATCGCTCAGTGGTAGATTTTTTTTTCACCACCATTGTACGGGAAATGGGCCACAAGTTACATTTGAACTGATTGGCTGGAATGATATGTAAGGCTAAACACGATTAGTCGGGCTATAAATACTATCTTTGGTTGTTAGGGGAGACGTAGGAAGTTAAAAATTTTTCAAACCCTTGTCGAAACGTGGCTCCATTGGCTAGACTCGCTGATATACTCACTTAGGAGCGTTAGTTCGAGACCACTAGTCAAATAAGCTTGATAAAGCAACAGTGCGTTGAAGCCAGCTCACATTTTTGCTAAAATAAAAGCCTGGAACATAAGCAGATGGGAATTTGTGCCTGTAATTGTGCCAGAATTCATTGCTAATCAACGTATCTGTGTTTGTTTCCATGAATTGTGGTAAGCTTGAAACATTCAGTATCTTTTAATGAAAATTGAATGTGAATTGTTAATTTATGCCTGTATATATGTGTAGTTCAGTAGCAAACATGATGTAAAGCCTATAATGCTCCCGCCTGAACAGAAGGTGTCGGAGGAAAGTAAAACTGCATGGAATGGCCAAACAGTACACTGACACCTAGATTATTGATTAGACAGAAATAATGCTGGAAGTGCAGAGGCGTGGTAACCATTAAGGAGGTAAATACTGGTATAAAATATTTCAGATGAAGCTGACAGTTGGCCTAACGCTCTGAACTCAATGTTTGTGATGTATTGTGCTCAGTGTAAAAAGAGAGTATAAATTATTTATGAAGTAGAAGGTACATCCTTCTTGTTTTCAGGGACCGTGGTCTTGATGGTATTGAGCAGCACCTGGTCAGAGCTTTGCTGAATCCAGAGTCGGACAGCATACTCCTTGGTCCATTTAGCTATCAGTGAGGTGTCTCCAGAGCCGAGGGGAGAATCGAGCAGAGGAGTCTGTTCCTGCCGCCATCACGCAAGATAAGCTGATGTGGCCAGCTGAGCTCAAAATTATGTACCCCAGCTTAAAATGACCTTGTAAAAATAACATTAAGAGGGGAATTAAATTGTGTTAATATCAGGAACTGAGAACATCTCCAATAATAGTTCCCATAAAAACAAACTATTGAAGTCATGATGACAAATACCAACAGAGCTTGAACAAAACAAAACCAGTATTACCTCATATTACTACTACACAACTGACACACATAGGATACTTTTAATAATATATGTCATTACAATATTCATATTGATAAATTCTGTACATATAACTTGTAAGTAAAATTGATTGTGATTCCTGGTTCCCTTTGTATTTGAATCAGGACACATATTCATTCATAACAGCAATGAATACATATTGTTATTTGAAAAGTTATCAGTGACTCCTTTAAGATATCCTTTAGAGTGTTATATGTATGTGAGTGTCACAGTGTTGTCAAGTGTGGTGGAATAAATTAAATTGTTTATCTGTCTGTTGTTGTTATGACTTACACTTCATCATACACATACCCTAGACATACAACGTAGTCATCACACTATTCCAGAATAATTCTGACTGAGGTATACATATGTGGCAGCAAGTAAGGTTATATATCATACACTACTCTTATTAGATATATATACCTTCACAGCTGATCTCAGTCAGTACACTAAGTCCCCTATACATATTTATAACATCCCACTTCACCACATTATGTTTGTTTTCGTTTGTCTCTTGTGGGACTATTAAATATGTGTCCCAGTTTTATTCACTGTCACTTTATATTCCTTTTTAAAGTTCTGTTAGTTGAGCTGTCAGGTGCCGAACATGAACTTAACTTGGCAGTAGAATACAGGTAGAACTTTTCCTCTGCTCGCTTGACAATCTGTTCCCTGTTTGATAGGCAATGGCCACTAGCATGGGCTCGCAGTATACAGACAGAGTCCTGAATCAATCAGTTTTCAAGCGTTTGGTACCACATCAACGTCAGTACCCAGGACCTCTGAAATGTGAAGGTTATGCATCCTTCTTAATACCTAGCATACACTAATAGTCCACATTCTAGGACAGGTACATTACAAACAAACAAAAAGGGTCATAGCCTTATACCAACCTATGCCACCATTATCTTTTGATGTGACAATGTACACCAGTATTCCTCTCCCCTAATAGTTACAACGCCACTGCAATTCCAGCTGTAATCTTTTCCATATAATAGGATAGGTGTTATGCTCCTTTATGACAATCATACATATTATTGTAGTTTTACACCTCTCTGACAGTCTATCACATGGTGGATCAATCTTTAGGCTTTGCCTCATGGTCGCTATAGACCCACTCATGTACAGACATATATTATTATTTCACATTCAATTTTTATATAAAATACATGTTAATAAATGTCAGTCTTACCACAATTTTTCAATGAAATACACAGTGACGATGACTGACACAGTTTCGATCTGTTTTATTGTCCAGGCTGCCTAGAAATTGTATTTGAAAGCACAGCCTGATCTCATCAATCGCTGGTCGAATTCTTCAAGAAATGGCGTCCCCCCTAACGCTTGTTCTGACAATATCGACTCAGTTGGCCAATCACTCTTAATATTACAGTGTAAACAGTCTTTCAAAAAATATCATTCAAACCTTCCTACGTTACTAGGCTATTTATGTTTATTCCGAGATCAGCCAATAATATTTCGTCTCACTTCAAATTCCACCCAATCGGATTCACTGTACTATCTTAGCCTATCTGTCACCTACTTTTTTCCCAAAAAATATGCGATCCAATCTAAGCAGATGTGACTTGACCTGACAGTATCTCTGATCTCTATGTATTGTTTTATCAATATTTGATTATTTAAGGGACTATTTAGATAACTAACAACATATTCTTGGTCAGCAAGTCTTCAGGTACACAAATATACGATTTTTAAGGGCTATGTGGTTTGGTTCAAAATTCTATCTTTTTTTCTATGTTAGTGGTTTATTTTTAAACTACCTCTCGTTCACTCTTTTTCCGTGTAATTTCAAGCGAAATACGAGAGCTTAGGTCATTCATAATAAGAGCTAAACGTGTTTCCATGACCGTAGTGTATACATTTCTAACTTTTTCATCGTATTGGGGAAACCCCTAAGGCAAAGCTTGCCACTGTGCTGTGGTTGGCTTTTAGTTTGAAATCAATGCGAAACGAATTAGCATTTTCATCTATCCTTGCCCCTCCTCGTTCCACAATGCATTTTAGGCAAATATTTCTTAGAACTAGGAAAAGTGGTTCGTTTATGTCAAGGAAAAATTTGAAAAATTGGGTACCGTTTTGTTCGGCTATTCGTTAGCAAATAATAGTCTGAAGGCGTAGGCGACACCAACTGTTCTAGCAGAAATTGTTTAGTAATATCCTATCTTTGCCTTTATGCCCTATACTGTTATATTCTAATTTATATATTGTATTTAGAAATTCACTACACTGTACTTAAATGTGGAATAGTATAGTATACTAGGTATAAAGAAGGATGCATAACCTTCACATTTCAGAGGTCCTGGGTACTGACGTTAATGTAGTACCAAACGCCTGAGAACTGTTCGATTCAGGACTCTGTCTGTATACTTCGAGCCCATGCTAGGGGCCATCGCCCATCAAAAGGTGGAAAAGATTGTCAAGCAAGCAGAGGAAACGTTCTACCTGTATTCTCCTGCCAAGATAAGTTCTTGTTCGGTACCTGGCAGCTCAACTAAAAAAACTTAACAGACTAGAAAGTGACATTAAAGAAAACTGTGCCTAGTATTAATATTTCCACAAGTAACAAACGAAAACAGACTTAACTTAAAGGGAGTGATTATAACCAACAACCTATGGTGTAATACCAGTATTATCTCAAAGTAGAAGAATATAACCACACACTTATATTATATTATAATAATATTGTATGTATGGACAGAAGATATTGTGTTATTGGAATGTTGTAAATGATTCTTTTGATTTCACTTTTGATTGTCAGTCCTGGTTCAAAATAAATTAGAATCAGGATAATAAATTGTACAAAATTTATTTGCACAAATTTCAACCCCTGTCTTAAATAAGATAGCCTTTTAAAGTGTCGTTGGTATGTTATTGTTGTAGTACTGTTGGTGGTTGTGGATAATAAACTATTTGTTTGTATATTTGTTGGTTATTGCACATTACACTCCACATTCATAACCCTAGACACTACATGAAGTCATTTTATATAATAATATAGATTAATTTTGAATGAGATCAAATGGGTGGTAGCGGAAAGGTACTCTGGAAAGTTTAAAATACTATTTGTTAAATTCAGGGACCTTCATAGCTGATCTCATTTAATACAATAATAATACATAACATCAAAACCCACCACAATCTTTATCTGCTGGGTTTCTTGTGAGATCGATGATGAGCTTGCTGCGTAAGTCTAATTTAGGTGGGCTTGTCTGCTCTGCTGTTGTAGTGATGTTGCTGATAATGTACTTTGTCTCAAATGTCTGGGTTGGTGGTGGTGCTGCTTTCCTAGTGGTTGGTGTGGATGTCGGTTCTGTTTTCTGTTCTGTTTCTGTGTCATCTGTGTCGGGGCTGTCTAGTGCCGAGTGTCGTCTTTGTCTTTTTTTGTCCCTTTTGTTGTTTCTGACAAGCTCGAAGTGCGCCGGTGGTGGGTCTCTTGCCTGCGACTCTTGGGGCCTCTCTCTGTTTTGCTTTCGCACTGCCGTTTCCTTTCGTGGCAGCTGTGACCACGAGGTGTTTCCCGTTGTGGTTGGTGCTGCTAGTGGTCTTGGTCGTCCTGGTTTCTTTGAGCACTTATTTGCCCAATGGGTGTCTTCCCCACAGTGAGGACATACCATCCTCCGACCTGGCATGGTGATGAGGACCTTGTGTTGTTCTTGGTCTGCAATTTTTAAGTCAATGAAATGTGGAACTGGGTTATCTTGCTGAAAAAGTACTCCCCATTTGTCAGGGGAATTTCTGATTCGGTAGACCTCTGCTTCGGGGTCGTTGGTTACTGTTCTGGCAATATTTTCCACCGCTTGCTGTTTGATTGTTGGAGGTAGACAGTGCAGTGTCGCCTTCACCCGCTCTTTCTCCAGGTGCTCAACCATGATGGTGAGCTCCGGATTCGTTAGTTGAATTTTCTTTCCATGCAATTTGGAATAGAGTCGTTTGTGTGCATCTGCCGACAGGTTTACGTACCAACTCACTGGGTTCTCGAAACGGTATAGAGTTGAAACGCCGTCCATAGGCACTCCCCCCGGGCCCATCAGAACACTGGTGAGAAACGACGGGGACGCCTTTGCCGCCGCCTGTGGTCCTGAGACGGTGAGAACCAAAGTTCCCGCCCGGTGGATATTCCCACCTTCGAAAGCGTCCATTGTGACGTCTACAGATGTAGTAATGTTACCTGTATTCATCGTTCAAAACTTGACTTGGTGAAAAAAAATGTGAAATCCGTGAAAATCTCGTAAAAAACAGGGTTGAAAACTTGAGTTGGTGTTTTAATTTATGGGCTTATGTCACACTTGTACACACGAAAAAGTTTTTTTAAAATTATTAACGTGTTTGCAAATAAACTGAAACTGCTTGATAAAATGTAACTACCTTTGATATAAACAGTAATAATAACTTAAATAAAGTTAGTTGCTTATCCTTTACAGGACGTGGCAATCAACCCCAGCTTTTATTGGCTGTTTGTGATTTTTCTAGGCAATTTTTTTCATTCAGTAGTTTGCCATTGCTTTCTGAACGGTACGGCGCTTATACCATTGTTAAAAATCCACACAAAGCGATCTGCTACCAAACCGCCTGCAGCAGGTTTCGAACCTGGTATATCTGGATTATGAAACTGCGTTCATATCCATTAGGCCACAGACGCCGACCAATAACTTAAATACTACAATAAAATAATATTTTCTTATATTTTTGCATAAAGCTTTTGTGTTTGTCTAAATAATTTAAATTGCGATGTAAAATAAAGAAATGTGACGTTGTAAATAACAACGTTTAATAATAATTTTATCGTTTGGATTGTTTCCCTTGATTCATAATTTTGATTGTTTCCCCTAATCAGTTAAGCACTTGTTTGAGTCATCATCATCAGTTGCCATCTCCAAAACGAAGGTTGGCTGTAATGGATCTCCAACGTCTTCTGTCTCTTGTCTTGGTGGTACACTCTGATAGACTCTTTCCCGTCCATCTCTTGATGTTATCTTCCCACTTATAGCGCTGTCTTCCCCATGTATGTATATATATATATATATATATATATATATATATATATATATATATATATATATATATATATATATATATATATATATATATATATATATATATATATATATATATATATATATAAAAGCTGCCCTCTTAAAAAGAAAAGAAAATTACAAGGTTAGTTTTACTTCAGGTACATTGAGCATATATTACAGACCTGAGCATTTATTATACAGCGAAAGCCAAGCCTACGTTTATTAAATTTCAAGTCATCTGAAATTGTGACTTTGTTGATAATGTTATGTCTTTATTTATTTAAAGTTCTTCAGTAATCAAAAGTTCAGTAAGATGGTTGATGTTTCCACAGCCGCAAACTTCCGACTGTCCGGTTCCACATACGGTATTTTATTTCGCATGTCTGGTTCCACATTAAGTCTGTTCCTTGTTTTTAATTAAACGCTTATTTTTTAAACTCTTTTATTTAATTTGATATGAATGTTGTTTGGATGTTTCAAATCTTAGAAGTCTTCGCTCTCTAGGTTTCAGATGATATAGGGGGCTCAAATTTTTCAGACGGACCTCTGTCGTGGTACATTTGCATACGCCCCGCACGATTTTACATTTTAAACTATCAAAATTTAAAGGAACCTCGAATAACCTGTCTCTGGCCAGCCTACAAAAACCTAAACCCGAAAAAGTCATAGATTTTTTTTCTTTACAAGATTACAGCTGTGTAAGGATCACTGACCTTGGTGATGTTGTACACAAAATTGTGAGCACAACCACAGAACATAGTGACGTATACAAAATTGTGAATATGATCGCAAAGCTTTTTCCATTTTAGTGCATTTAAAAATAAAAATGTTTAGCCTAAAACTTGTGTAATATTTTGTACAATATTACTTCAATACACTGCGGACCTACTCGGTCCTTGTCGCAGATCCCAGGTTGAGAACCACTGTTCTTCCGATTATCCGACTGGCGTCATCAATTTCCAACGCAAGTCGACCTGGTACTGATAATTTAAGAATATAATTCTCTTTCAAAATCGGGGTCAAGCGTGACCCCAGAACGTCATATTCTTTGTTCCGGCTTCTCAAGTGGTTCGTCATAGAGAGCGTTGGTGTTTCAATCCTTGTCAGCGAAGAGTGGCCCACGTCCCAGGTTGGACGAACAATTCCAAGTTTTCTGTGTGCGCAATGTTAAATAGTCCTTGCGTATGAATCTCGCAAAGATTGGGGCCTGCCAGATGCCCAGGCTGAAGTCATTAAAAACATCTGCCCTACAATGTTTCGCAGCATAACTATTGAGCACTGGCGGATCTAGGAATTGTCCAAAGGAGGGGCGATACATCAGAATGATCTTCTTCTTCTTCGTTCATCCTGAAAAGGACGTTGGTTGCGTTGTGTCCATTTACAGTGAAGCTGCGATATTTTTGCCTTTCGGCCGACACATCCGACTTCAGCACGGCATTTTTGGGACCGGGTTAGCCTTCCCTCTTCGATCCCTACTCACTCAGCCAGACTGCAGTGATGCAGCCTGTTTCCAGGACCACCACTTGGAGGTGGAGTAGGGTCTTGGTCAGCTCTGGTACGCTGACCCTGATGCAAGCAGTCTTGCTATGGGTCGCTAACTGCATTCCTCACTGTTGACGCTTCTTATGAGGTTCACTATCCCCCCCCTTTTTATTTACACATATATTTAGACAATTAAAAAACAAAATAACGAATTTTCAAAACATTTTTACAACTTGATAGTTTTATTATACAGTAAGTCAAAAGTATTCACTTTTATAATTAAAACAAAATTTAAAAAGTATGTGTAACATAATGACATGAAAGTTAGGTACAACTACAAAGAGACACAATTTTATAAAAATTCATAATACTTTATGTTATAGCATAACATTTTTACACGCTTTTCTTTAACTTGCCTTGTATGTCACTGTCGTATCACCTTCAAATCTTGCAATCGATTTTTCAATCACTTCCAGATGAGCAATAGCTCTGAAACTTGGCATAGTTGTGTATTACCGATGACAATACAATAATCAGTCGTAAAAATAATAAAATTAATCAAATTAAAATTAATAATCATTTTTTTTTTCTATTGAATCAGCTCGGAAATGGGCGATAACTGCAAATAATCTAAGTGTATTCTTTCCAACAAGATTGTCTCTCTTGAGAGAAATGTTGAAACTTCACGAAGTGCGTGAACTTTCGGCAAATCACTAAAAAGAAGAAAATAAAAAATTAATAACAATGTTTTTGTTAATTTGATGTTGCATTTTTTGACTGCAAGCTATAAACTCCTTGAAAAATTATTTTTGGCTTTTTAGTGCATTAAAAGCCAGTGTTTAAAATATTTTTTTAATATTTTTTATTTGATTTGGGATTGGCCGCCCGACACAGAAATAATCCGCCTCTTTTCACAAAATCCTCTGGTTTTTCGACTCGAGTGAAGTCCCCTTTTTTGAAAAGGCTTTTGACAGCATACATAGGGACAGTTTATGGAAAATACTGAGGGCTTATGGAATTCCAAGCTGCATAGTGTCAATCATAAAAAGCCTCTATGCCAACTTTACGTGTAGTGTTGGGCAGAGCAACCTAACCTTTGAGGTGAAGACAGGAGTACGACAGGGATGCCCCTTGTCAACCACTCTATTTTTAACAGTCATAGACTGGGTGATGCGCCAGACAACAGAGGGCAGTCCAAGAGGAATAAGATGGACAATATTTTCTACACTGGAAGATCTGGAATATGCAGATGACATTGCACTACTAGCACATTCACATCAACACATCCAGGAAAAAACGGATAGACTTAACAAGTTTAGCCAGCAGGTGGGCTTGAACATCAATTTAAAGAAGTCTGAGGTCATGACGCTCAATGTGAGCAACCCTGAGCCCATATCAGTAAGGAATCAGCAATTGGTACAGACAGATACCTTCACATACCTAGGAAGCATAGTAACACCAGACGGCGGGGCAGGCAAAGACATCAACATCAGAATGAATAAGGCAAGAACAGCCTTCTTTAGCCTAAACAACATCTGGAAGTCCTCCCAATACAGCACAAGCACAAAATTAAGATTATATCAGAGCTGTGTGCTTTCTGTGCTTCTCTATGGTGCGGAATGCTGGAGAGTTACAGAGAAGGAAATGTCGAAATTGTCCTCTTTTCACACAACATGCCTAAGAAAAATTCACCGAATCTTTTGGCCGAATACCATCACTAACCAAGATCTGCTTACTCGTAGCAAGCAAGAGGACATGCACACCATCATAGCTGGCAGACGCTGGAGCTGGGTTGGTCATGTCCTCAGAAGAGACCCCGATGCCATCACAAGAACAGCTATGCTTTGGACCCCTGAAGGAAAACGAAAGAGAGGCCGACCAAAAACAACCTGGCGGAGGACTGAAGAGGCTGAGATGCAGGGAATGAACCAGAGTTGGGGCACTGTACGAAGGATGGCCACCGACCGAGCAAAGTGGAATCAATTTGTTGTTGCCCTACAAGACGCCACTAGGCGTGATGGCCACTGACTGCTTTGACGGTCGTCGGCTAAGGATCAAAGAAGAAGAAGAAGTCCCCTTCTGTCGCCTGCCTGGCGCCATCTTTTGTCTCATTGTTGTATGTCAGTTCCATTTATTGTCTTTCATTGTCCCACCATGTAGAATGACTTATAAACTACGTTCGTAACCTATAGGGTACTTACCATTGTCCAGTACCAGACATGTTTTAATTCATCCGTCGTCCGACCTTATGATAACTTACATTAAAGTCTCAAGTGGGGGGAAAATACTAGAGCGGTTGATATGAAATGAAGGTTTTCAAAGCCCCAAGGGAGAGGCATCGCCCCGTCGTCACCCCTTTGGATTCGCCATTGCTATTGAACCCCCAGTGGTTTCCGGGGAGTAGGGTCTCTGATAAGATAAAGAGAGAATAGGATTACTGCTACCACTGGTGTGCGTGCGGTGGTCTTGCAGCTCTCGAGTTGTAAAAATCGGCTGTGTCCGTCCAGTGTTTTTTGTGATTAATTTTTGTTAGTTGCCAGGAATGCAGATTATTACAGTGACAGTGAGTTTCAAGTTGTAAGTTAATTAGTATTTCGGAGATAATTGACATATACCCCTAATAACTATTGTTGCGTAATTGAATATAGTTGGTTTTTAAATTAAGAGGGGAGGAAGCTAAATAGTAGGCGTAAATATTCATTTTAAGTAGCAGCACGCCTAGCTCGCATTACCAGGATACGCCACTGCTGCCATCCTCATTATATAAAGCTAAATGCTTCAGAAACTACCATAGCAAGATCACATAATTGCTTTGGTACAGGCTCCCTGTAAGAGAACCAGACCCCATGCATCATCGATATGATAATGATGATGATAACCATTGATGGCTAACAGAACTACAGCGCATAGTGACGTCTTCAGCTGCACGCCTGTCGCTTTATATATTTTCTGTTTTAAACACTTTAAATACTGTTTCTTTCAAACACTTTAAGCACTTTCTGTTTTAAACACTTTAAATACTTTATGGGACCCAAAGATGCAGCAATAGAGAATACAGTCAGCGACCCATAGCTTGACTGCTTGCATCAGGGTCAGCGAACCTGAGCTGACCAAGACCCTACTCCACCTCCACGTGGTGGTCCTGGAAACAGGCTGCATCACTGCAGTCTGGCTGAGAGAGTAGAGATCGAAAAGGGAAGGCAAACCCGGTCCCAAAAATTGCCGTGCTGAAGTCGGATGTGTCGGCCGAAAGGCGCAGATATCACAGCTCCGGCGTAAACAGACACAACGCAACCGACGTCCTTTTCAAGACAAACGAGGAAGAAGAAAAAGAAGAAATACTTTATGTTGTTTAAACACTATTAGCACTTTCTGTTTTAAACACTTAAAGCACCTTCCGTTACTTAAATACTTTAAGAACTTTCAATCACTTAAACGCTTAAATCACATTCTGTTTTGAACACTTTAAGCACTTTCTGTTTAAACACTATAAAAACTTTCTGTTTTTAACACTTAAGGAACTTTCTGTTTTAATCCCTTTAAGCCCTTTCAAAGTTAATCAGTTCAAGCACTTTATGTTTTAAACATTTAAAGCTCTTCCTATTTTAATTATTTTAAGCACTTTCTATTTTAAACACTTTAATCACTTTCTGTTTTAAAACTTTAAGCACTTTTTGTTTTACACTTCAAGCACTTTCTTTTTTTTTAAACACGTCATGTTATTTAATACTTTAAGCATTTTCTGTGTCTGGTTTGAATACTTTAAGAACGTTCTGTTTTCAACACTTTAAGTACTGTCTGTTTTAAACACTTTAAGCACTTCTTGTTTTAAAAAATTTATATTATTTAAACACTTCAAGCACTTTCTGATTTAAACCCTTTAATCACGTTCTGATTTAACGTTCTGATTTAAACACTTTAAGCATTTTCTGATTTAAACACTTTAAGCATTTTCTGAGTTGAACACTTTAAACATTTTCTGATTTAAACAGGTTAAGCATTTTCTGATTTAAACACTTTAAAGCACTTTCTATTTTAAAGACATTGTGACGAAATGCGTCCTATTTCGTTCGTTCGTTTAATTTTTTTGTCTTCACTCCTCTCGGTCAGTATTCACTCGATCATCTTTTTCAGCACTGTTTTTTCTTATTACTCGATTACACTAGTCAACAAATTTTCAAAAGTTATTTGTACCAGAAATTAAATATACCATTTCTTATTGATTTTGACATGCTGATTTCAAATATCATAATGAAATTCACCAATTGGCTCTGGTTTTGTTTTAAATGATGAATTTACATTACAGTAATACAAATAATGTATACTTGTTTAATTCTTTGGGGTGAACAGCTAGTCTTTCTACTTTAGCATTATAAAAATTGTGGTTACATACTCAATTAATTGATATTTCAACATAAAATGATAGAAAAAATAAAAACATTATTTAAAGTTCACATATCATGTTTTAAAAAGGCACATTTGAACCCATTCCGTCATTACTCAGTCGCTGTTCAAGCTCTCTTTGCTTGCTTCTTGTAGTCAATCGATGAGGTGTCTCTTGTCACAGTCCAACAGTAATCAGCGAGCATTGAAGGGCTCTAATTGCCTTGATACCTTGTCTCCATAGCAGCAATGTCCTGGTGAAATCGTTCACCATGCTCATCACTGACCGCTCCACAGTTTGACGTAAAGAAATCCAGATGAGAATCAAGAAAATGAATTTTCAGAGACATGTTGCAGCCAAGACTCTCATACTTCAGAAGGAGATTTTCTACAATTTCATTGTAATTATCAGATCACAAGAACAGCTATGCTTTGGACCCCTGAAGGAAAACGAAAGAGAGGCCGACCAAAAACAACCTGGCGGAACAAGGTGAAACAAGGCTGTATTATGTCACCACTACTTTTTGGAATAGCTATTGATTGGGTTATGAGAAACTATACCCACAATGAACAATTGGGTATAAAATGGACAAATGGAAAATTCCTGGGGGACCTGGATTTCGCAGATGATGTAGCATTCTTAAGTTCAACACCAAGACAATCCCAAGAAGCAATAAATAATTTGTGTCATCTCTCGGTTAAAATTGGTCTCCAAATAAATGCCTCTAAAACTAAAGCTATGAACTTTTCTAACGAGACCTTTGATATCATCTTGAACGGGGAAAAACTACAGAAAGTTGAAAGTTTCAATTATTTAGGCAGTAAAATGACTCAGGATGGTGACACAACAAGAGAAATCCATACTAGAATTGCTTTGGCAGCTAGCGCCTTCAATAGATTATCTAACATTTGGAAATTACGATCATTGAATATACATACCAAGCTTCGTCTGTTTAATTCAAATGTTATCTCAGTGTTAACATACGGCTGTGAGAGTTGGAAAATAACAAAATCATTGGAGAACAAGCTGAATACATTCGAGAACAAATGTCTTAGAAAACTCATGAACATCAGTTGGAAAGAATTCAAGACTAATCGACAAATAAGAGAAGACTCTAGGCAGAAATATGTCTCCGACTATATAAGGAAAAGACGATGGTCATATATCGGTCATGTCCTACGAATGCAAAACAACAGAATACCACTACAGGCGCTCACTTGGGTTCCTGAGGGTAAGCGGAAAAAAGGAAGACCAAAAGAAACACTCAGAAGAACAATAATAAGAGAAGGAAGAACGTTGGGCCTAAATAATGTGCAAGAGCTAAGAGGAGTGGCGTCACAACGAACAACCTGGAGAGCACTGGTTTCTGCCTTATGCGCCGTGTTTGGCGCTTAAAGAATTTATTATTATTATTATTATCAGATCTGTTGTTTCCAAGAAAATTTTCCACCACTGACTTAAATGCTAGCCATGCTGCTTTTTCCTTGCCATGCAACACGCAAAGAAACTCGTCATCATGAAGAAGTTTTCGAATTTGCGGACCAACAAATACTCCCTCTCTTATTTTAGCTTCACTCAGTCTTGGAAACTTTCTGAGGTATTTGAAAACCTCATCTGTTTTCTCCATTGCCTTGACAAAGTTTTTCATGAGACCCAGCTTAATATGCAAGGGTGGCAACAAAATCTTGCTAGTGTCGACAAGTGCTGGGTTCTCAACGTTCTTACTGCCAGGCTGCAATGACTGCCTGTTTGGCCAATGTCTTCTGATGTAATGGTCACTTCGTGCACGGCTATCCCACTCACAGAGAAAGCAACAGTACTTGGTGTATCCACCCTGTAGTCCAAGCAAAAGAGCGACCACTTTTAAGTCACCGCAAAATGACCAATGATGATGATCGTAGTTTATACACTTCAAAAGCTGCTTAATGTTTTCATAAGTTTCTTTCATATGAACTGCGTGACCAACTGGAATTGACGGTAACATTACCATTATTCAACAAAACAGCTTTAAGACTCGTCTTGGATGAATCAATGAAAAGCCTCCACTCTTCTGGTATGTAATTGATTTTGAGGGCTGCCATTAAACCAGAAATGTTGTGGCAAGCAGAAAGGTCTCCCTCTTTGAAAAAGAATGTAATAAGCGGCTTCTGGCGGTTCCTATACACAGAAATTGTAACATCTTCTGCCAGGAGATTCCACTGTTGCAATCTGGAACCCAAAAGCTCCGCCTTGTTCTTCAGTAAATTCAGATTTCTTACAAGATCATTCAGTTCACCTTGGGTTATTAAGTGTGGTTTTATGGATGTAGTTTGTTCAAAATCTGGGTCGCTTGAGGTTGATGGTTCAGGACCACCAATGTCCTCTTCTTCATCAGTGGAAACAGCTGAAAATGATTCTGGCACTTTGGGAACTGGTAGGTCATCGCCATGTGGTACTGGACGTATTGCAGAGGGGATGTTTGGATATTCCAGAGTCCATTTTTTCTTCTTTGATATGCCTTTCCCAATTGGAGGGACCATGCAAAAGTAACAGTTGTTGAGATGATCAGTGGGCTCTCTCCAAATCATTGGGACTGCAAAAGGCATAGCTTGCCTTTTGCCAGTCAACCACAGTTTAAGATGTGCTGCACATGTATTGCAGCATATGTGTGGCGCCCAGCTCTTATCTTGATCTCCTATTCTGCAGCCAAAATACAAACTGTACGCCTTCTTAATCACTTTAGTTATATTTCGTTTTTGTGATACAAATGTCACCTCACCACATATATAACAGAAATTATTAGCACTGTTCACACATGTCCTAGGCATTTCTAACTACGATACTTTTGATAAGGACAAATGCTCTAACTAATGGCAAAATTTTATCAGAGATAAGATATTTATACACAAAGGGGATGTAATCATAGGTAGGATTGCATCATCAACTTCTAGTTACATTTTTATTGGTCATTAGAAAAAAATTATGCATCATCAACTTCTAGTTACATTTTTATTGGTCATTAGAAAAAAATTATGCAATCGCCCACAACAGTGGCGTCATATATATAAATTGACCGCAATTAAATAAACTAGTAGGATATATCTTGAAAACTAGAGCCAATCAACATTTTTTAATGTCATTTTCGTTTTCAGCACACCAAAATTAGTTAAGATCAGCTATTTTCATTTCTGGTACATTTTGGTTGTTGACTAGTGTTATTATCTTCTGCTTAAGCTTACATCTACCCAGGATTATCTTCTCTTCGAGTTGACACCAGCTATTTTACCGTAGTGCAACCTTCCTGGCCGGTTTATCTTTTCTTTGTGGCCGACGGCGTTTAGCGAAGACAAGGATCAATGCCACCTTGATGTGTTTGCTTAAGATGCCAGTGATATACGTATTAAGCCGTCTATCCCCACACTATAATGCATAATTACTTCCACTTATCTGGTGAATGAGTGTGGTAATGGTTGTTGTTGCTGCTTAACTAGGGCTGCTGAGCTTCTCGCTCTTACTAAGATGAAGACTCCTTGAAGTTACAGTTTCCTCAGATTCCGGTTTTCCGTGTTAAAATGGTAGAGTTTTCGTCAAGATGCTCAAACAAGGTGTCCGGTCTTGTAAGTGAAATCTACTGCTATTCTTAGCTATGACAAGGTCTTTATGTCTTCTTGGCGCGAGGTGAATTTTCACAGTGTTCTAAACTGACTAAAGTGTCAGGTTATATTACACTTCGCTCCCCCCACAGTACTTTGTTACGATTCAGGTGGGGTCCAATCAGGAATTTTGTTCTTCCTTTGTTTCGAATGCCCTCCAATCGTTTAAAAACCTGTGTGTTTTGGTGGGGTCATTCAAAATATTTCCACCGAGGAATTGCTGTGCGTTAATGTAAAAGTCATGTCTTCCAAATATGGAAGTGAGATTTCCGTACTATTCTCGTCAGTGATTAAAAATAACTTCTTACTTTTATCTCACGTAATATCTTCGTAATCATTCTGCCGGAAGCTTATTACCGCTTTCCGACTGCGAAATGCGTGTCTGTAATCTATCCGCAAGCGGATGATTTATCGCCCGGCACGCCTTAGGTAAACACAACGTTCGGTCACCATATGAAAGCTGACCGGCTCATCCGGGTTTTTTACGTGTGCACCTAGTCTTAGCAAAGCCGAGAAGCTTAAAGCAACATGACGAATTATTACCTAAGGGAGTATACAATGATTTGCAAATACCGAGTATCTGCTTGACAGCAGAGAAAGAAAATGTGCCGACCACGGAAAATATCACGTAATCAGTGCTCACAACAAATGTAACGGACTACTGCCGAAGAGGAGAAGAGATCGACCCAATAATTCCGTCACATTTGTGTGCAGCTGTGTACACTGGAGCGCAACGCTACCTGGTTTAGAACTCATTATCTTTGCCTCGAAAAGCAAGTGCTCTAACCACTCTAAAATTGGAAACTCGGTCTGGCTTTAGCAAGACAAGTACCTTGCAACAGAACCAGGGTTGTGGAGTCAGCTAATACATTTTCCGAAGTTTTAGAAGTTTGGCTCCAACTACAGGTTTTTACTAATCATAAAGCATAATACTCGGATTCGGAGTCCAGACATTGTTTACCGACTCCGATTCTACTAACTTACCGACTCCCGACTCCTACTCACCAGCCCTGGACAGAACAAAATTGCATCTCACCCAGTTTTAACGGCTTAAGCGGAAGAGAAAATATAAGATGTCCGGACAACTCATTTTTAATATGTTACCTGCAGAAATGTGCCCATATGTAATCACCGGGGGTCACCGGTGACAATGAAAGAAATGGCAGGGTCGGTCTTTGTAATTTCCGGGTCCGATTAGGACCATTCTGGTTGGACCCTTGGACGTCAGATTATAGTTTTGTTGTAACACGTGTAAGACAAAACATAGCTTATATATATATATAGTTTTATTTTTAACGCAGCGTAGTAACACATATTCCTAATATCTAATTTAAAATAATCTTTATTCTTTATATTTCTCAAAGCTGAAAGTGGGATCCCGGGCACTGGGGCCCCTGTGACAGAATGGGGCAACCCCTGTCAAACTCTGTTTCACTACGGCAGTATCAGTTAAATTTTTGTGCTGATTTTTATTGCATGCTTTCAATTGTCGCACTTTCTATTTTCTTTCTCTGCTATGTGAAGCAGATATTTGGTATTTCATTCTTACACTCCTCTCAGCGATAGTCGTCAGGTATGTGTGTTTACCTGTCTATCCCTGCGGATAGATTAGACGGTGATGCAATGATGACCGACAGAAATCCTATTGTACGACATCAGCGTTTAGAATGATGATTTCAAGAACCACCACTGCCAACGGCTGGCGATTGCTTTGTTGCTAGTTTCTTAAATAGAACTAAATGCATAAAGAGTCCCAGGTTCCATATGATCTGCTGCGGGTCGGAAAATTAGCCCAACGGATTGTTGAAAGTTTGATAGTCAATCGTGGTACCTGGGTTTACAGTTCATCATTTTTGCATCGTGCCTTCGATGTTAATTACGCGAATGTGTGTTTAAATACTTTGAAACCATGATAGTCATAATTGAATTCCCAAATGTTCATAGACGGGATAAGTCATGTCTAGAGTCCAAACAAACAATTTATTATACATGCTGTAGACATCGTACGTTGATCATGAATTACATCACAAATATAATTTTGAATCCTATGTTGAGTTAGCTATCTTGCATATCAGTCCTTTGTCTCATACATCTGAATTACTGTAGGCAGAACGACATAACTATATGCACGCGTGGTTGGTAAATCCAACGACCGACAGTGAGATTATGCGTCTGGCACTAGTATTACCTAAAATGGACTGTTAATTCATCTCGACAAGGTTTAGTCAATTACTAACCTGTAACTTCATCTTTCTTCATCATAACAGTGGACTGACCCATGTCCATAATAAAATACAATATAACTGTGTGGCATTCCATGCCCGACACCATAAGAATATAAAGACACGTCTTCTCCGTTCGACGGTCATTCAAGAAAGGGTCCCGTTACTTGGTCACCGTGCGTGACTACCAACGCTGAAACGTCACAGCGTTCACTAGGCTAATAATACTTTTACATTACATTAAACGTTGTAACCCCTAAAATCGCATGCTGCTAACCTCTAGCAGACAATGCCAATTAATCTACCGTAACAATTCCCTGTCCACCGGGGAAAAAAAAATCTATTAGATAGATTTTTTTTTTCAAAAACCTATCTGAATGAATATCAAAAAATTTAACAACATCAAAAAAATTTAACAAAAATGCGGCATATGGCCTACGACGTTCTGTCTAGAACAAATGTCGTGGTCATGTCGACTAACTAACAGTCATCTAATATATTAATGATCATATTATACATAAATGTTATACATAAATTTTATATGAACTAAAAGAGAATGGCTAATGTTGGTATTTAATTAAATAATTAATTAACTTAAAATATGTCGCAATGAAATGTCACGTCAGACTAATCTAAAGAGTTAAAATTAAACTAATTAATTATATTGAGTGTGTAATAAGAATGAAGTTGTTGAAAATCTAATGTAAGAAAAATGAAAGGATATGTTAAAAAGAGAAATAAATAAATGAAGAATAAAGTAGAGAAAGAAAGTAATGTATAAATTTAACTTAGTTATGTGTGTTGGACATTAATTAAGTTTAGTATTAAGTTGTTAATACCTATCTAAATTAACCAATTTAAACAATAATGTAGTATGTAATGTATCAACCTAATTATTAACTATATAATATAATAGTTACATACAATAACATTATCTAAGAATCATGTGAGTTTTTATTTTTTCTTTCTTTCATTTTTTTTTTTTCAAATTTCATTTCATTTTTTTTTTTCATATTTATCTCACCTTTCATTTTAATTTCCATTATTTTAACGACTTAATTAAAATTAATTAAAGTTGGATATGATGATCCATCCGTAGGCTTGATCCTTGTGAATTCCGATTAGAAAAAAAAAATGTTTATGTGTTTCAGTTCATAAGTATCGACGTTATTGACAATAGTTCATGTCGCATACTGAGTTACTTTGATAGTATTTTCTATTATTTTCACTTGATGCACGAAAATGTTTCCAATAGTTTTACCATGACTGGATATCAAGCAAAGTCCTGGCGTAAATACGAACATAGAGTCAATTGATTTCGTTCATTTCGTATATAATATGTCTTTAGTAAGCAGATACGTGTATTGTAGGCAATTGTTTCTGTCTATGTAGAACAGCAATGATAGTGCTATGTCTCTTGAGTAAGTATCTGCGACGTTACTATAGTTCAGGACTCGACATCAGTAGGATTTCGAGACAGAGTATCTGCCAAGACGTTATCTGATCCTGTGATGTACTCGATTGAGAAGTCAAAAGGTTGAAGGAGAATAGCGAATCTGGTGAGCTTTGGACTTTTATGATTCGCCCGTCGTAGTGATGCTACGGCTTTTTGATCTGTCTGGACCACGAATGGGGCCCCTAACAGGAACTTCTCCAGTTTCGTTATCGCCCACACCACTGCTAACAGTTCGCGGTCGACAGTGGAGTATTTAATCTCTGGTGGTTTCAGTTTCCGTGAGACGTACAAGGATGGATGGAGGATGTCGTCATGATATTGGAGCAAACATGCGCCAATTCCGTACATACTCGCATCTGTGCGGAGAATAAACTTTTTGGAAGCATCAGGTAGTCTCAAAATAGGTGGGTTTGAAAAAATGTTAATAATATTAAGAAATACATTATTACACTCACTAGTCCATGTCACCTTCACTGGCATGTCCTTTTTTAACAGTGATGATAAGACAGCCGTGATAGATGACAGGTTAGGTACAAATCTGCTGTAATATTGGACTAGTCCTAACAAGCTTCTAACCTGTTTCTTCGTTTGAGGAACGGAAATGTTTAAAATTTTAGAAACCGTACTGGGTAGTGTTCGGATATATCCTGCTCCAATAATGTGACCCAAAAAAGTTATTTCGTGAAACGCTACTTGTAATTTTGTGGGTTTAGCAGTTAAATTGTTCCTTCTTAATGTGTCCAAAACGTATTCAAGACCCAAAAAATGTTCCTCAAAAGATGAACTAAATAAGCATATGTCGTCTATGTATGTAATAATGTCTGGTCTACCTGAAAAAATGTGTCGCATCATGCGAACAAAGGTAGCTGGAGCGTTAACAAGCCCAAAAGGCATAACATTCCACTGGTATAGACCTTGCGGAGTGGAAAACGCTGTGTAGTATTTAGCTTTTTCGGTTAGTGGTATCTGCCAATAACCTTTAGTTAAGTCTATCTTAGTGAATATAGTTGCGGTCGATAGACGTGGCAGTAAGTCGTCGAGAAGTGGATGTGGTTCGCTATCAACTATCGTTTGTGCATTTAATTTTCTATAGTCGACGCATAGTCTAATGTTATTGTCCTTCTTTCGGACAATAACTAATGGAGAAGAAAATGGGGAATTACTAGTTTCAATAATTCCTAAAGATAACATCTGTTCAAGTTCCTTAGTAGTTTTAGTAAGAAAGTGTAGAGGAACAGAATATGGATGTACCCGAATTGGAGTATCATCGTTAAGAGTGATGTCATGACTAATGACTGATGTGCGACCTGGAACGTCGGTCAACACATCTGGATAAGATTGTAGAAGTCCAGCAATCTGTTGATGCTGTTGCGGTGTAACCGACGAAGAGATGGTTACGTCCCGCCAAGATTCAGTAGGCTGTACTACAGGTACAGGTAATGCTAACTGTACCTCAGGAAAAGAAGATTCTTCTTCCTGGATAACAGACAAATTAGAATAGTGACATGTAGGTACGAAAGTGTCATCTAGTTCATGAAAAATAGCTTGTAGATGTTCAGGTCGAGTATGAAATTGTTTGAGCATATTTATGTGAAATATTTTGTGATGTCCCTTAATGTCCAGGACATAATCAACATCAGAAATCTTATTGATAACCTGGTATGGACCGTTCCACGAGATGAGTAGTTTATTATCGTTATGTGGCAATAACACATAAGCTTGATCTCCTGGAAATAATTGACGTAATCGTCTACTACTGTTTTGGAAAGTTCTAGCTTTCGCTTTAGCAGCCTCAGATGAAGCTGTTGCCATTTTGCAGGCATCAATAATGTTATTCCGGAGATTAATTACATACTCATAGGATGACTGGGTATCCTGAGTCATCTCGGAGTCAATCAATAAGTCTTTTATTAGTCCCATAGGACCTCTTGGTGGAGCGCCAAAGACTAATTGAAACGGAGAGAAGCCAGTTTGTTCATGTGGCACCTCTCGATAAGCGAATAACACGGCTGGGAGTACTCTGTCCCAGTCCTGTGGATGGTTAACTGTAACTTTATGTAACATTTGTTTGAGTGTGCGGTTAAGTCTTTCTACTGCACCATTACTCATTGGGTGATAAATGCTGCTGAGATTTCTATCTATATTCCAAGTCTTCATTACTTCAGTCATAGTCTCAGATATAAATTGAGATCCATGATCTGATAAAAGTTTCCTAGGAAAACCTACTCTAGAGAAGATCAGGTGTAGTGCATCAGCTACATCTGTGGTGGTGGTTGATTTCAATGGGATGGCTTCTGGCCATCGTGTGCATAAATCGATGCACGTGAGAATAAATCTATGTCCTCTGGCTGATGGTAAAAGTGGGCCAATAATATCAATGGCCATCTTGTCAAAGGGTCTCACAGATATGTCACAAGCCTGAATAGGCGCCGTGTGAAAGGCTCCTCGTGCTTTCACTTCCTGGCATATCGTACAGGAGCGTACGTACTGTGAAATATCTCGTGACACTCCCGGCCAAAAAAAAAGAAGATAATACTCGAGAACGTGTCCGAGTATATCCCATGTGACCTGCGCACTTAGAATCATGTGCGTGTTGAAGTATGTACCGTCTAAAAGCAAAAGGTACCATGACCTGTTGTCTTACATGAGTTTTATCCATAAAACATCTTAATAAAATGTCATTTTTAATAATAAACCAATGACTATTATTATTGTTCATAGCAAGATTGTCAACTTTGTTGACCAATGCAAAAAATTTTGTTAATGATCTGTCTTCCTTCTGTTTTGCAGCAAAGGATACTCGGTCAATAGTAGAATGAACCTCGATATTTTCATGTTTGTCTGTTTCCTTGTTTTCAGTGTCCATAGTCTCTAATTGTTTCGTATGTGCTCTGGTTATTACTGCATTTCCGATGCATAGATTATTTTTTTCCCATTCAATAATCTCTTCTGGTGTGCAATCTTTACTTCCGTGTATGCATCCCACCATAAGGTCGGCAATTGGGTTTCTTAACATGCATGCTTTAACGTTGCCTGTGAAAAAAGGTGTATTAATATATATAATAGCAGTTGGATAACATTCTATGGTTCCTCCAAAGGTCATGCACCTGACATGTTCTCCAGTTGCACAATTTGGATGAACAAGTGACTGACGGATTCCGATCGTTGTCGATCCCGAATCTCTTAAAACTGAGACGACGGATCCATTAACTTTTCCTCTGTTGAAGATCAGCGAGCCTGTTCCGTCATTGACTGCTAGACTGACTTCTGGTAGAATGTGTCCGCAGTTCAGAACTGTCTCTTTTGCCTTCTGAAATATAAGATTACATTCTGGGCAACTATTTGCCACGTTATAATTCATTGCATAACATGTAGATGAAGACTGTATTTTGTTATTAGTAGGTGAACTCTGAACCCCAGGGGTTGTAGCAGTAGTAACGGCTGCCCCTGTATTATGATTATAATTTGTCGATCTACGAGAATGAGAACGATGACGAGAATAATCAGTTGAATTATCCCGTTGTCCCCTATTGTAACTGTTATCTCGATGTCTCGAGTTATAATTATCGCTGTTGTTCCAATTGTTACCATTATTATAATTATATGACCGATTATAACTTGAGTTACGTGGATTATTGTTGTATCTGGACTGAGGTGAATAGTTTCTATTTTGTGGTCTTCCTCTATTAAAGTTATTGTTAAAACTATTACGTCCCTTATGAAAATTAATGTCATAGTTTCCTTTGAACCTACCTCTGTCCACACTGTGTGTTCTTGGTTTGTTATTACTATGATATGCCATATTGGAGGCTACAGGAAGAGGTTCTCTTATCAACGAGCCAGAAATGTTAGCATTCGGATGAGCGGTGCAGTAATTTAATGAAATTTTTTTCTAACTCATCAATAGTTTCTGGTTTACGTTCTTGCAGATAAGCAAAGAACGGTGGGCTGACAGAAGATAACACTTTATCCCTCAATAACAAATCGACTAACTTGTCGTAAGATTTGTTGACACCTGCCAGTTCAACCCATCTGTTAAAAGTATTGCGTATGTTAGCAATAAACCCTGTAAAGTCTTTATTATTATCTGGCAACAAACTTTTGAAACGTAATCTACATGCCTCTTCGTTCAAGTGGAACCGACGCAATAACAAAGTCTTAATGGCCTCATAGTCTGTGGCTAATGTCGGATCAATATTTTGTGCTGCACTTGCAGGTTCGCCATCCAGAAATTCTTTGAGTTTAAGTGCCCATGCAGTTTTGTCAAGGTTATTGACCTTGCATATATCCTCAAAGCGCGCCAGCCATGATGACAAATCGTCTACGTGTAACTTGAACGGTGGTAGCTTAAAGTAATAATTGCCCTTAAGTCGGTTGGATGAAGATCCCGATTGAGCATTATCATTTTGGCTTGCTGCAGCACCCTGCGAATGAAGTTTTGCTGTTTCCAATTTAAGCCGTTGCAATTCCATTTCTTGCTGCAGTATGATTTCCTGTCGTTTCAATTTATTCTCTTCTTCAATCCGTAGGATTTCATCTCTTGCCACCTTTCTTTCTTCTTTCTTGTCTTAATTCTTCTTTCTCTGCCTTAAATCTTAATTCTCTTTTCTCTTTAGCAATCTTTCTTTCAAAGTTCTTCCATCTCTGCCTTAGCAATAGCTTTCTTTTCAGCCTCTTTTCTTTCAAGTTCTTCCATCTCTGCCTTATATTTTGCAAGTTGTTGTTCCGCAAATTCCAGGAGTGCATCTCCCTTTTTATTACAATCTTTTCCAATTTTAATGAAATGATCCAAGGTAAGCATTCTTGAAGTTGATTTATTTAAGTATTCAATTACTTATGTCTAGTAATCACTAATAAAGTCTATGTAGATATTTGTAATTACTCAACGAATGAATAATCACTACAAGAAATTGCAATATTCCTGTACTGTTATTTATAAGTTCCACAAATCTATAATATTTTGTAAAAATATTATATATATACTCACTAATATCTATCATAAATAGTTATGATAGTTAGTTATCTAAGGTGCTGAAATTATATCATGCACTTAATATTAGTATTCAATAATTATGGGTATTATACCTAAATAATTAGGTTATTTAATCTTAATAGTTACTAAGTTCACACTGTAGTACTGAGAAAGTGTACTAATTAACATTTAATATGTCTTAATATGTTATAAATTTATAATAATTAATTATTGTATATTATGTCATAATCATGAGCTATAAAGTGCATTGCCCATTTCTTGGACCACCACTGCAAATTGGTGCAAAGTCCCTAATTCCTCCTTAAAACTCATAAAAATTTAATCATATTAATCTACACTCTTATTAATGAATAAATTATAGTATTAATATTATCTTATAAATGGATGAAATGAAGACAAACAACACAATTTGTTAACCAAGGATTACAGAACAGTATTACCATACGACAAAGACATTTTCACAATAAAAATGCATTTATAACTAAGTTGAATAAACCGGAAGTGAGAGATCAAAGAATGAACTGAATAGAAAATTAACCTGCGTACACAAAAATTAGTGACGTATACATGGACTCATTAACGGTTGTACAAAAAATATAAACGAAATAATAGTCAGATCAGAAAAACACGATAGATTACAAACATTGTTACAGAACTGAATAAAAATTAGAACTAAATACACTAGAATACCCCAGTTATAACACGACTAGACACCTAACATGCAAGGTCAATTAATTGCAAATACGAACGAACAAAAATCATCGGAAAGCCATCGATGGGTTCTTCGTAAAAATGCAATTAACTAACGGCCTTAAGAACAATTAAAATCAGTTCGTGGCATCCAAGGAGCCATAGAATTGATTTCAATCCGCCGCCCATCCATACCCACGAATAAGGGACAACATCAACGGAAAAAAACAGATATAACATAGATATATAACAAATAGAGTGGACATGCCTGCACAGAGAAATGGACTTAGTATTGTGCTATATGAATGACAATCGTCCTAAGTCTAGACTTATCTTTAAAAGGCACCGGCGATGTCAAGTTCATCAACGGACTAGATTCATGCCTAGTACTGTTTGCTCCTTGTTGGCTGATAACCGTATTCCATCGTCTGGTCTTCTTGATCATGTAAATCTTCATCAAACCTGGAATGCGTTGAAGGTTGTACTTTCGGAGCGCGGCATCTACGCATGATGTAGTGACGTCAGATTGGCATTTCGTAGTCATGCGTTTAACGTCATATTTATGTAAATCATGTGACTTTCTTGTAATCGTAAACAGTTTGTGAAAGTATGTAAACAAGAAAAATTTTCCTTTTTCTTTCGATCCCCAGCGATGGCCAACCACTTCTGTTGCGATTGGAAAATTAGCCCAACGGATTGTTGAAAGCTTGATAGTCAATCGTGGTACCTGGGTTTACAGTTCATCATTTTTGCATCGTGCCTTCGATGTTAATTACGCGAATGTGGGTTTAAATACTTTGAAACCATGATAGTAATAATTGAATCTCCCAAATGTTCATAGACGGGATAAGTCATGTCTAGAGTCCAAACAAACAATTTATTATACATTCTGTAGACATCGTACGTTGATCATGAATTACATCACAAATATAATTTTGAATCCTATGTTGAGTTAGCTATCTTGCATATCAGTCCTTTGTCTCATACATCTGAAATACTGTAGGCAGAACGACATAACTATATGCACGCGTGGTTGGTAAGTCCAACGACCGACAGTGAGATTATGCGTCTGGCACTAGTATTACCTAAAATGGACTGTTAATTCATCTCGACAAGGTTTAGTCAATTACTAACCTGTAACTTCATCTTTCTTCATCATAACAGTGGACTGACCCATGTCCATAATAAAATACAATATAACTGTGTGGCATTCCATGCCCGACACCATAAGAATATAAAAACACGTCTTCTCCGTTCGACGGTCATTCAAGAAAGGGTCCCGTTACTTGGTCACCGTGCGTGACTACCAACGCTGAAACGTCACAGCGTTCACTAGGCTAATAATACTTTTACATTACATTAAACGTTGTAACCCCTAAAATCGCATGCTGCTAACCTCTAGCAGACAATGCCAATTAATCTACCGTAACAGATTTCAAGAACCACCACTGCCAACGGCTGGCGATTGCTTTGTTGCTAGTTTCTTAAATAGAACTAAACACATAAAGAGTCCAAGGTTCCATATGAAACAGGGAGGAATAGATGAAGAAATGATGTACATTCTAATTATAATACTTACAGTTTCAAACCAGTGTAAATGTCGAGATTAACATATGCACTTTAAAATTAATGGAAGTTTCAAACTTTTCAAATCAATGTAAACGTAAATGAAAACATTTGCAATTTATATTGTGAACACTTTTCAATCAGTGGAAATGTAAATGTAAACATATCATATCTGTACTATTAACCTTTTCATTTAAATGTAATTTAAGGCTAAAGCTATGCAGTTTAAATGTAAAGAAAGTTTTATTCCGAGGGATAAAATTTAATTCTCATCAAGGGAACATTCTGAGATAAATGGGATGGTAGAATAGAGAAAAGGGGACACATAAGTCAGTGTCGTGAAACGCAATACTCAGGAGAGCGTTTCGTTTCTGTTCTTTATCATAGCGGTAGCATAGTGGTTAGTGCACTAGCTTCCTAGCTCAGTGGTCTATGGTTCGATCCCCAGATGAGGTTGGATTTTTTTAGGCCGCAAACGGCTTCTGGGTTCACCCAGCCCCAAATGGGTACCAGAGCAACTCTGGGAAGGTTAAGGTGGCCGGCGTGATGCTGACCACATCACCCCTAGTGTGCCGATGGTCAAGAAAATATGGGCCTAACATCATATTCCCAATATGCCTCAATAGGGCGTGTAACGGGATCCTTTACCTTTTTACTTTGGTAAGGAGTAGTAAATTTCTGCTATATCTGACTCCGAGCGTCCGTTTGGCAGAGTGGTTAGAGCGCCGGTCTCTCGCGACAAAGGTGCCTGGTTCGAATCACGGTACCGACACGCTCTAGTCTACCCAGCTTGTAAATGGGTACCTGACTCTGCTCTTTCAGTTAGGGACGAAAAATAAAGCGAGGAAGGGAACTGGTCACATCTTGCAGTGTCTAACGCTTCAATCCCCTACGTCTGTATCTACTATGGGACTATTATATTTAGATTTTATATCTGATTTTTAGATTTTATATCTGTTGTCTGTGCAATAAATTTTACTTTTTAAGCTGTTTTGTTTTTAATATTGCATTTATATCTTCATACGATGTCCTGTACTGTGGTTCAATTTTACTGTCCCCTTCTTTGTCAAGTACCTCAGCCTTGTCCTTTCCATATAATTTGCAGTGGGTAGGAATCTATTGATGTATACTAATTAATGAAAACTAAAAAAGAAAACAATAAAATCTTCTTCTGCGTTCGTCCTGACAAGGACGTTTGTTACCTTGTGTCGGCGTTTACAGCAAAGCTGCGATATTTGCGCCTTTCGGCCCGACACATCCGGTTTCAGCATGGCGTTTTTGAGACCGGGTTAGCCTTCCCTTTTCGATCCCTACTTACTCAGCCAGATTGCAGTGATGCAGCCTGTTTCCAGGACCACCACTTGGAGGTGGAGTAGGGTATTGGTCAGCTCTGGTTCGCTAACCCTGAACGCAAGCAGTCAAGCTATGGGTCGCTGACTGCATTTATCACTGTCGCTGCGTCTTCGGTCCCATAAAGTAAAATAAATATAGAAGCCACCATGATTTGAAAACACAAAGAAAATTATAAGGATCATCATTTTCCTTTGTGCTCCTTATGGAATTTGCAACCACAATAGCAACTGATCCCCTTGTACATGGTTCTACCATTAGAACCGTGCAATCCACTTAAACGCTAAGTTAAACTAGAACACTAATTGTGATCGCTTCTTTTGCGATCCCCGAGGATATCTAATGAGACGAAGAAAGAATAGGACGAATGCTCCATCAAGCGTGTCGTAATGTGATGTTGTGCATGAGGAGGCAACTTCATCGTGTAAAATAAATTGCTTTAGAAATCATTGCTGCAAGTACAAGGTACATGTGAATTTTGTCCCGAAGAAGCAGTTTAACCCGAACGACAAAATTTAGCACAAAAGAATTTCTGTAATATTTATTGTGTATTTTTAAAGGCAATTTTACCTTTTGTACGAAACTGAAGATAATTTCTTCAACACCCACGCATACTCTACGTGAGTATTAGCGCGTGTTTATATTTTAGTATTACTCACGGTAATTCTTACGAGGTCAGTGAACTTTAAAAAAAATTTTTTTATAAAATAGACAACGTGTTTAAGTCAGCGATCGGCATTTGTATTCTAGCCTAGCAAAGCGCGTACACGTGGATTATACGGTTATAATGGTAGACTCATCTACAAGCGTAACACATTTATGTAGACTGGGTTCTGCTCCTCAATCAGTCAATATCCTGTAGCTCCCGAAGGAGCATAGGCCTCCAACAAACATATGCTAAGTCTTCTCATCCCATGCCGTCAGCTTAAGCTCTTTCCACGTCTTCCTCATTATTTTCACTTATGTCTCCAGTAATATCCTTTACCAAGAAGAAGAAAAATATAGACATCCTACACGACCTGAACATCGAGGAAAACTGGCGACTAAACAATATCATGTCCCGGAAACTGAAATATTTTGGCCACATTAAACGCCACAGTGGCTTAGAGAGAGCAGTGATGGACGTTATGGTACCTGGAAGGCGAGGCAGGGGCCGACCAAGACGATGGAGGACACAGGACATTGAAGACACCTTGAACATGACATTGGAGGAGGCAGGAGGGCTGGCTAGAGATCGAGAGTCTTTCAGGCGGATTGTGATGAGAGCGACGTTCTGCAAAAGACATGCGCTACATGATGATGATGTCTCCAGTTCTCTTCTCCATGCGTATTTTGGTCTACCTCAGCCTCTCTTTCCTTGTGGATTCTAGAACAAGGGCTACCTTGTAATACTATTAACAGGTTTACCTCATGTGTCCTATCCATCGCCAGCGTCTTCTTCTCAACCTTTGTTCTACTGGCACTTGTCTAGTTCTTGTCAACAGTTCCACATTGGCGAAATTATCATACCATTTCAATCCTTCTCTTATACGCCAGGATCTGTTTATGAATGTCTGTGTTCTGCTTTCAGACACGCTAATTTCTGCAGCTTTACATGACTGCTGACCATCTACTTCAAAGGTGCCCACCACATGAGAAACAGAGAAACCACATATGGCCATCGCCAGTGCCATTCATAGAAAAGATCTACGTAGATGTCAACAGCTTCCGACTGAAAACTGTTTCTTTGAACATATTCAAGTTGACTTCTGAGGGTGAACGAAGATATTAACTGTGGCCTGTACGGTAAAACTGAAAAATAAAATACTCAAACCTTCGAGAACAACGACTCGCCTTATATTAACATTTAGGCTTTTCACCTCAATTAACAAAATACAGAGACAAAGAAGGATAAAGGTAGTCCCATAGCAGATGCTACCTTAGAGGAGTGGAGTGTTAGAAACTTCACTAATACTAGGTCTCAGCTTTATGAAATGGGATGACCAGTGCCCTTCGTTTGCTTTCCTTAATTCACAAGCAGAGTGCGGTGTCCACTTTAACAGCTGGGTAGACCAGAACCGTAAACTGAAAGGCATGAGTGCTCTTTTAATGGGTGTTAAATTTAGCGTTCTTGGAGCAGTACGGGCTCATTCCGTATTGTCTTGAAAAGCTGGCGAAATTTCTCAATGTTCTTTACAGGATGTTTCACTTTGACAGTCAACAATGTGGGAATTATTTGGTGACGAAATCATTCAGAATTCACTTCATCCTACATTACCTTTTAGCTCGTTATGGAGCATGGAGGACCTCCCCCTCCCCCCACAGCTGGTTCCCTTGTTGGAAGACTGCACAAAAGCAATCATGTGCTCTTGCAACCGTGTTTTGTTTAGCAATTCTTTTCTACATAGCAGAGAAATAAAAAAGTGCCGTCCATGGAAAAGCACGTAACCTAGTCAGTACAACAAATGTCACTGAATACTTCCGTAGTGAAGCAGAGATCGACCCAATAATGTCACAAATATTAACCTCATAGTAGATGCCTTTTAAAAGATTTCTGAGGGACATTTCTTCCTCTTCATTTAATTTCAGTTTATTCCGAAGTTCAGAGCGTCCGAGTGCTTAGAGCGCTTGCTTCTCGATGCAATGGGACTGTGTTCAAAACCAGGTCCAATCACGGGAGTAAGAAGAAGTATCAGAAGAGACAAGAGGAAATATGCTGATGAGTTGCCAAGAGAGTCAGTGAGAGGAATTTAGCCAAAGGAAACATGGCAGTCCTGCAGAGTAGTGCAATGAAACTATCATGCAATCAATGGCCATATCAAAGACAATAATAGAAAATTGCGTAGCAATACAAAACAGCAAATGAAGAGATAGAGGAAACGTTTTGAGAAACTTCTAAATCAGCTCCACGAACCACAGAAAAGCACATTTAGTAACAAGGTATTAACATTCAAACAGATTAGAGATAATTTTCTGCAAGTAAAACAAAACAAGACAAAAAGGAAATTAAAGTTTACCTGACAAACTAGTAATGAAAAGAGAAATAATAAAGGAAAATCAGAATTAGATAAATGCATTATATGACATATAAAAGATAGACAAAACTTTTTTGAAAACCACGGAAACAAACATTTTCTTGAAAACCATAATATTACGATAGGTTGACGGCAAGAAGGACAACATTGCTATAATTCGGGAGAAAACGGCAAGAGATGGACATAAACTATTCTATCATATTATTTCAAAGCAAGGTATAGACAATGTTGGAGATGTAACCACAGCCAATCTTCAAGGAGAAATGACGCTTGACCTGGTAAGATCTGAGGGTTTGTTTGTTCTTTCTATTATCAAGTTCCATTATTCAAATTAAAGACGCTTTCCCACCATTTTTCATGCTCAACCATCGCTCCTCTGTCACTCATGTCACAGTTAATTTTTGTAATAATCGTTCCAAAAAAAAAAAAAAAATGGTCACACCTTGTGTTACTAACCTCCAATAAGGTTAACGCTTTACCTTGACCCGGAAGCAGATAATTCATAACGCCAACTGCTTGTAACGCCACCGACCAAATAGGAGACGCGTCAACAAAAATCCATTGTTTGGACCTGGAAGGTACTTAGACATCGTTATCACAGGAAACAGGGCCGGTTCTTGGGCGGTGCGGGCGGTGCAAGAGTTTATTTTCCTCATCTGATGATAGAAAACTCTTTACAGAGCGATACAACAGGAGGCAATCTGATCATCAGAAGTGTCTCCCCCTCGACCAAGTGATTCGGCTCTTTAATATTCTTTACACTATAAAGGGGGGTGGGGCACTTGGACATGACTCCCAAGTGTCAGCCTCCTGTTATCTTGTGCTGGGAATTGAACCCACTCCACCTTGGTTGCAGCTTTAAACTTCACTCCTGTTTTTCTACCAGCTAGAGGCTATTGTAAAAGTAACCATTATGTTGTAAATAAATTACTGTCCTGAATTCCAAAGCCCGTTGTGATTGTTCCACAGCCAACACGATGCCCTTTCCGCAGTTTCACTGAGTCTCTTAAGTGCCCTTGTTCTTGGCTGTCCTTTCAAACTCACTAGTTTAAGTAGATCGTACACTGAGGCAGCCACAAGACATCTTGCACCACTTCAACAGCCGCGACCCTTGCTGTGAACCCGTCATGTCTCAAGCCTGTAACCAGATCATTATATTTGGCCACTATGATCGAATGTTGCTCGTCCAGTCTGGGATTCAAATGGCACGGTCAGTTCAATCATAATAATCTGGTGCAACGATGAGGAATGTAGCACTATATCGGGTTTTCCTTCGAGATTTCCCAATGCTTTCGGGATATGTCCCTCACGCAGGTAGATCTACTGCCATATCCCAGTCATTTGCACAGTCAAGAATAGATGGTAAACTGCTACTTGTTTACTTGGTCTGGGATGTGCTGACTTTTCTGCTCTCAGAAAGTATGTATTTGCAGTTCTCGATCAGACTTTGCTGTTCGCCTTCACCTTTGCCAGATCTGTTGTAGCAGCCAGCTCATTTAGTACTCAGTTTTGGCGCCAAGTACATCGCCCTTGCCCTAATGACACTTTGCAAGCTGAGAGCACATGTTCAAGTGTCTGTTTCTCTTGGCATACTAGGCACTGAGCATCATCGGACTTTCCCTATCTCTCAAGGTTTGCGGACGATGGCAGATTAAACATGGATCTGATAATGAAGTTGAGTCTAAGAGGCGCCATATGCCATATATCATTCCATGTCTAGGACATTTGCAGAGCTCCTTTCCATGTAGTCCACTGGCCGTGTTGCTCCTGCTGCACTACTTTTTGCATCCTCATATAATTCTATATATAGTACCTCGTTTGATGTTTTGAACCGCCAGCTGATGTCACCATGACAAATCCCCGTCAATTAGTAGTGTGTGTTTCCGATTACCTCCTTTCGCTTGAGTGACTCTTGGGCAGCACCAACAGCTTCATCCACTTTCCACTTCCTTCCAGTTTTCAGCGTGGGTTGAATAGACTTAACTACGTCATCTACTGATTTGCACAGCATCATTGTGAGCTTCACCTTTCCTGCTTTGTATTCTTTCACAGCTGACTAGAAAGGGAGCTCAAGCTTTGTCTTATTACAGTACAACAATACGTCTGACAGACCTGGTGACACTCCTAGTCATTTCCCTATGAACTTGTTGACTTTTCTCTCTATATGCATGGAGGCAGATCTGGAGTCATCCTTATATGACCACCAGCTTTGCACAATGCTTCAACATACATATGTGGAAGTGAACCTCTGTCTGTAAGGCTAATTACACCGTCATTGACTCTTGAAATCATCCATACGCTTTCAGGGATTACCCCGATGGTGAAACTTGTTGAGAATCCAGCATTGCACATTAAGCTTGGAGAAGTCACTTGAGTTCCAGACGTGATTCTTTGGCTTTGACCTGGTTGACTGCATGCAGGGGGATCTCACTGTGGACCCACGGGGAGCTGAGAAGTAGCTCTGTGCAGGACGTGACAATTCCTTGGGAGAGCCCCGAACAAGAGCACAGTATTTTAGCTCTGCTAGTTTTAGAGCCCCCATGAATGGCGGGGAATGCACAGCATGCCAAGCGCTTCTTACTCTTAGCTTGGGACCAGATGTGGCGATCTTTTAAATGCAAGTCAAGCTGGAGAAACTGGAGCTCATGACTTCCACTCAGCACGTTTCGGAATGGCAGAAAAGCCACAGGAAAAGCCTAGATCTACCGTGTAGATAATACCAAGGAGTCTTCAATATGGTATTGGTTGCAAAAGAGCGAGAAGTTTCGCAGCTGTAGTTCAACACCATCTACCACTGATGAGCTCCCATCCCCTTTTTCGTTTTCTCGATTTTCATGCCTCTTTCAGTAGAGAATTTCTTACCACAGGTACATCGATTTTCCAGCCGTTGGTCACAAATCAAAGTCCGTATAACTGGCCTGGCCGATTTCAGTATATTACCTGTGGGTTCATCATCATCCCCCCTTTTTCCGTGAATATTGGGGACATCTCAGCTGGTTTCTGGAGCCGCGGTTGCGCAGTGGTTAGTGCAATGGCTTTCTAGCTTGGTGGTCCTTGGTTCGATCCGCATTTGAGGTGGGATTTTTTAAACCGCAAACGGTTCCGTGGTCGACCCAGGTTAGTGCAATGGCTTTCTAGCTTGGTGGTCCTTGGTTCGATCCTATTATTGTAAATTTGAGGATACAACTGGCGGCAATCATTAGTTGGAGTTGGCTGTCCTGCACACATTTTAAATAACTGTGTGCATAATGCAACTGAAAAATAGATACAGACATTGAACACATGATTTTCAAAATATACCAATATTTTCATATACACACCATTCGTATGGAGGCTCTGAAAAAATATTGTGAATTTGTGGAAACTGGGTACAAACAACTGTTGTCCCACAGCTAGACTAGGTTGTTGTCATTATTCCCTGGCATTGGGAGAACGATAGAAATGTATCCTATATTGAAATCATTTTTCATTTCACAGGACAAACCTCCAAATGCAATCAAAAGGTTTTTTTGAAAATGAGATGAATGAATTATATCTTCTGCAAGTTTATTCTCTAATGGGTATTTTCCACATCAACATAGACAAAATAAAACAGTGTGCAAAGCTGTTGTGGAAGTTTTTAACTATGTTAAACATGTAATAGATATTTTAAAGCTTAGGATAAGTGAAGAGTTTGTGCCCATGAAAGTACAATCTTTGTTTGAAGAAAAGCAAAAAGAAGGACTATCAAGTGATAAGTTTTTAAATGAAAACTCCATATTGAAAGCAGATCTTCCAGACATTACTCTCATTGGACAGAAAATTGAAAGGCAGAACAAGTTGAAATACCTTGGAGTAACATTCGAACGCGGGCTATCATATAAGCACCATGTTGATGACATCATACAGAAGTGCAAGAGAGGTCAGGCAGCCTTAAAAACAATGGCTGCAGCGCACCTGTAGCAGAGATTACTGTCTCTCCTGTATCATCAGCTGATCCTGTCTGTAATCGAGTATGGTCTGGGAATACTCACGCTGTCAATATCACAATGTGAACGACTGGAACGCATTCAAAACGAAGGGATGCGTATAGTCTTGGGCTGTACGCGAGATATCCCCATTGTGATGCTGCGGCACATGCTTGGATTGTTGTCAATTAGATCCAGATATACTATCGCCCAGGTAAAAGCGTATATGCGAGTAACCACAGACAAAATGCATCCCCTGCATGGGAACATAGCTGACATCAAAGGAGCAAGAATAAAGAGGGGGATGTCGTGGATGGCGCAGACAGAGGAGATTATTAGACAGTTGACCACAGTTGAAAATATATTCAAGGGAGACGATGGAGTAAGTCAGATGAGAGCTGGATGAACTACCAGCAAGTCATCAGCTTTGGTAGAGATTGCAGAACGTGGGTCAATGGGACAGCAGAGCTGGACATTGATCAGCTTATAAATGTTTATGCTGGGTTTATGCTGGAGATGATGATGCCATTGTGTACACTGATGGGTCTGTAATCCGTGATAATAAATCAGGGTGGGGCTTCTCTGCTAGAGTAAAGGGTAGAACCGTCGCTGAACATAGCGGGGCTTACATAATAACAACTTACAGCATGCGAATGGAGGTAGAGGTAGTTACTGCTGTCTTAAGATGGCTGTCTGAGACTTTATTAACAAAGGCAGTTATGGTATCAGACTCACAATCCATGATTCGAAAGGTCCAAAATGCATGGCTCCGACATGAATGGAAAACCTCCATAGAAGCATCGAATCTTCAAGAACTGATATGGATCTCTGTCCTGGTCGTACAGGGGTACGCGGCAATGAAAGAGCTGTCAGACTAGCTTCAAGAGCACCCATAGAAGGTGCACTGGACATGGATAAGAGAGAAATACTGAAGGCAATTCATGTTCGCCTATTAGAGAATGACACTGCAATCGATGAATCATCAAGGCTAAGACTGCTAGAGTTCGGCATCAAACGTAAGACCAGCAGGGATGGACGTATGAGAGGACGCATCCGGCGTGTATACAACCAGTGCGCAACAGGAACAATTAGCATTCATACCCTTCGACATTTGCTGAGGAGACTGAGCACCTATGGGCTTGACCGGAGTGCAATGACGTCGATTCTGATTAACAGTAACATTAACATTAGAGGAAAACAAAAGTCTCTATGACAATTGTATCGAATACCTTGAGGTATGGTTAAAACCTTTAAAGGAGTTGAATTGTTTTGGTTGGATGACATTATTACAAGTTCCAACATGGAATAATGTTATGGCCTCCATCAAGTATTTAATGAGCAAGGACATGAAAATTGATGACATAAAATGTTTTGAAAAATTGAACAATTTGATCAATTTTGTCCAATCAAATCCGAAAGATACTATTCTATTGAATTATTGGCACATGAAAAGTGGACCAAATTCTTTGAACACTCCAGAAATGTAGAGCTACATTCTTAACTACTGCTAATTGCACAATATTTGTTTGCTGTTCCAGGACGTAATGCTAATATTGAGAAACTTTTTTCTTTAATGGAAAGTCAGTGGAAAAAAGGACAGAAGCCGATTCACTGTTGAATGTATTCAAGGAATATTACAAGTTCAGTACAATTATAAGAATGTTGCTTGTCCACAGTTCTATTAATATTTAGTTAGAAATTCAGACTTACTTAGAAAAATAATGTCAAGTAACAAGTACAGTGTTAAAGATTGAATATTTAGTGATGTTGTAAAAAAAATGCTTTGATGGAAACATTATTGAAACAAGCATTTTATAAAGATTAAAATTTCTTTTTTATTTCGTTGAAATATTTCTATATATTTTATCATGATTTTTTTTACATAAATGTATTAAATTGTGAAATTAATGTGTCCTCCTTTTTGTCTTCCTTTTCTTACAAAATGAAGTTCTCCTATTAGTCAAAAAATCAGAAAATGTCCTCCTTAAAAAAAAAAAATTTTGTCACCATAATTTATGAAAGTCTTGTATGTTTCTGAGGTTTTAAAAAAATATATTTCAGAGTCATACAGCAGAACTGACTTGGCATTTGATTTAAAGGTTCTTATTCTTGTTTTGGGCTTTACTTCTTCTGATATGTTTATATTTCCTAGTTCAGTGAAAGTAGCTCCTGCCTTTCAGACTCTCTTTTTTCATATTATCTGTTCCTCAGACTTTGAGTATACTGCTACAAGATATATGTTTTAAAGTATTGCCTTTGAAAAATTAAATGGACATCCATTTTGTAGCATGGGTGGGAAACCTTAAAAGTGCATTGGACAGAAAGAGTTGTTGTTGTTGTTGTTGTTTAACTAGAGTTGCAGAGCTTTTTGCTCTTTTGCAGCTAATACCAAGTTGAAGACTCCTTGTATTATCTACACTGTAGATCTAAGCTTGTCCTGTGACTTTTCTGCCATTCCAAAACATGCTGAGTTGAAGTCGTGAGCTTAAGTTTCTCCAGCTTGGCTTGCATTTAAAGGATCGTTACATCTGGTCCCAAGCTAGGAACTAGAAGCGTGTGGCATACTGTGCATTCCTCGCCATCCAAGGGGGCTCTCCAACTATGCAGAGCTAAAATACTGTGCTCTGGTTCTGGGCTCACCGGAGGAATTGTCACGTCCTGCACAGTCACTTCTCAGCGCCCCCCCCCCCCCCCCCCCCGCGCCTATCACTGGGTCCAAAGTGAGATTCTCCTGCATGCAGTCAACCAGGTCAAAGCCAAAGAATCACGTCTGAGGCTCAAGTGATTTCTCCAAGCTTAGTGTGCAATGCTGGGTTCTCAACAAGTTTCACCACAGGGGGAATCTATGAAAGTGTGTGGATGATTTCAAGAGTCAATGAAAGTGTAATTAGCCTCACAGACCGAGGTTCACTTCCACATATGTATATTGTAGCATTGTGCACAGCTGGTGGTCATATAAAGATGACTCCAGATATGCCTACATGCATGATAGAAAGAGTTAAGAGAAGTTACGTAAATGAAGCCGCTTGGTGCAGAACACTGGACGATGTTTATCTATATTTCCTTTTTGACTGCTTTGAATGTTGCTGATATTATTCTGGGTCACATTCCTTCCCATTCTAAGATTGCTTTCTGCGCTTACTTATAGCCACACCTTCACTGTAATGTGAACTTTCTTCCTGAAATCCTGAGAATAGTACCGTTTCTCATATAATTCAGTTTCTGTCTTTCTTTTTCATTCCGTCTTGTTTCGCGGTCTCAGACTGTCAATTTATATGTTAACATTTCTGCTGCTAGATGTGTAGTTTTGCATTGTTCGTTTAGTATACGAACATTCCAGTTGTAAAATCTGGATATTTTATTAGATAAAAGGAGAGTCAGCAACACAGACTGCATGAGGCTTTCTCTGAGTTGCTTCATATGCCTTTTTTTTACCAAAGCACCTTGCTCTATCTTGGATGGCTGAGAGATTAAATTATTTGCTTTTGGTTTACTTGTTCATACACTGAATAAGGAACTTCCAGAGACACAGCTGAATGTTCCTGAGGCTGAAAGTGACCTAGACGTAAATACAGACATTCCACGAAGAGAAGAAATCATCACAGCTATCGAAGGGTTAAAGAATGGAAAAGGGCCTGGTCAAAACAATTTAAATGCTGATCCTGAACTAGCAGCAGAACTATTAGAACCACTATTTGCACAAGTCTGGAAAACAAAGACAACACTAACGGAGTGGAGTAAAGGAACAATTGTAAAATTGCCCAAGAAGGGCGACCTTGCAAACTGCAACAACTGGAGAGGAATTACTCTCCTCTCAGTTCCCAATAAAATACTAGGCAGGATAATTCTCCAGAGAATTTCAAAAGCAGAAGACAACAAACTGAGGAAAGAACAAGCGGGATTCAGAAAGAATCTGTCTATCGGTTTATCAGAATCTGTCTATCAGAAAGAATAGAAGATATGCAGATCACTCCCAGGAACATTATCGAGCAGTGCTCAGAATGGCAGAGACAGCTATACATTAAATTTGTTGATTTTGAAAAGGCTTTTGACAGCATACACAGGGACAGCCTATGGAAAATACTGAGGGCTTATGGAATTCCTAGCTGCATTGTTTCCATTATAAAAAGCGTCTATTCTAACTTTACATGCAGTGTTGGGTTGACCAACCTAACTTTTGAGGTGAAGCCTTGAGTACGACAGGGATGCCCCATATCAACATCTTTATTTTTGACAGTCATAGACTGGGTGATGCGCCAGACAACAGAGGGTAGTCCAATAGGAATTAGATGGACAACATTTTCTACACTGGAAGACCTGGAATATGCAGATGACATTGCACTACTCGCACATTCACATTAACACATCCAAGAATAAACCGAAAGACAGAATAAGTATAGCCAGCATGTGGGTCTGAACATCAATCTGAAGAAGACAGAGGTCATGACACTCAGTGTAGGCAATCCTGAGCCAATAACAATAAGGAACCAGAAGCTAGAACAGACAGGCACATTTACATACTTAGGATGCATAGTAACACCAGACGGCGGAACAAGCAAGGACATCAACAACAGAATGAATAAAGCGAGAACAGCCGTTGCTAGTCTCAACAACATCTGGAAGTCTTCCCAGTACAGCACAAACACCAAATTCAGATTATATGAGAGCTGTGCACTTTCTGTGTTTCTGTATGGTGCAGAATGCTCTAGAGTAACAGAGAAGGAAATGTCGAAACTGTCCTCTTTCCACACAATGTGCCTAAGGAAAAGTCCCCGAATTTTTTGGCCGATTACCATCCTCAACCAAGAACTATTTATTCGGAGTAACTAAGAGGACATGCACACTATCATAGTTGGCAGACGCTGGAGTTGGGTTGGCCACGTTCTCAGAAAGGACCCTGATACCATTACAAGAACAGCTATGCTATGGACCCCCAAAGGAAAGCGAAAGAGAGGCCGACCAAAAAAACTTGGCGGAGAACTCTGGATTCTGAGATGCAAAGAATGAACCAAAGTTGGGGCCCTGTACGAAGGATGACCGCCGACCGAACAAGGTGGAAGCATTTTGTTGCTGCCCTACAAGACGCCACTACGCGTGATGACCACTGACTGCTTTGACAGTCTGTGGCTAAGGATCAAAGAAGAAGAAGACTTGTTCATAGCTGTTCAGTCTTTTTTTGTTTTTACATTTCTACAAAAGGAGGTAGCCAACCACAATCCTAATGAAGCATCTTCTACGACATGCATAATTTTTTCCTTTAAGGCCCCGGGTAACACATGCGTGAAAATCTTATACAAAACCTACTTTATTTTTCCAACAATTCACTCACAAAAAGACCCAGAGGTATAGCCGTTCACATTCAAGAGATTTTGTGGTTCGCAGCTAACTCAACTTGTCTGTGTGAAATGCGAGGCCTGAACTAGTCCTGGTAGCAAAGAATACATCTTCTGTCTACCAGCCAAGCATGTCAAAAGGCGGAAAGTTAGGGTTATATGCAGGTCAAACACCTGTATTTGTAATAACTTTGATGAAAAAGTACTATTAAAACGACACATACACACACACACAGACACACATGCACACAGGGGCAGAGACGAACTACAGAAAAATTCAACTGGATGAAAGAAAAGAATGAGGGAGGAAATGGTAGGTAAGACAGTAGAAGATTGGATTCATTTAGACAGAGTCAGATAATTGTTCCTCAGAGAAACAATTTTGAGAAGTCTTGTCTGTAACCTGTCTACACGTGCAGAATACAACAGAGCCTAATCATTGACATACTGGTCACATACAACAAAATTACGAAATATATTGGGGTATTGTTATTAAGACAACTCCGCCAATGCCGGTCCCAAGCCCGGATGAAAAAGGAGGAGGGCGGCCTGCATGGAGGCCGTAAGGAGGCAGCCCCTCCACCATGCAAAGGCACAACAGGCCAATCACCTGTTTGTCTTAAACTATGATTACGAGAAATACAAGAGAGAAAACCGGACTGATTCTAAAGGCGACGAACTGGAACGGACTACGGACTACGACTTATGGAACTTGGAACACAAGAAGTATAAATGGGAAGGAAGAGGAGCTGGTGGAAGAGATGAGGAAAGCAAAACTAGAAATCCTGGCTATAACGGAAACGAAGAAAAAAGGACAAGGAGTCATGGATCTCGATGGCAACACGTTGCTCTACAGTGGTGTACCCATATCTGAAAGAGCTAAAGGGGGCGTGGGTTGCATTGTGGCCCAAAATTAAAAAGATAGTATCAAGGGATGGAACTTTGTCTCGGAGCGCATTATGGTTGTAAAACTAAAAGAAGGAGAAACCATAGTCAACCTGGTCATAGTGTATGGGCCAAATGAGGATGAGAGAGCAGAGGTCAAGGAGGAATTCTTCGAGCTGCTTCAAAGGACAGTGGATGACTGCCTAGATGAAGTTATCATGATCGGAGATTTTAATGCCAGAGTTGGAAATGACCATGCTAGATGGGGTGGCGTTATCGGAAGATATGGAGAAGATACTCTCAATGACAATGGAAAGCGACTCCTTAGATTCTGCAGTGAGCAGAATCTGATCATTACAAACACAAAGTTCCCCCATAAGCGCATACATGCATACATTAGATGTGAACCAACCAAGAATGAGAAGTCAGTGATCGACTATGCCATTGTTCGGAGAAGCTCATTCAGATATGTCCGAGATGCAAGAGTCTGGAGGGGGCCAGAGATTGGAAGTGATCACTACCTGCTAACAATCAAACGAACAACTGAAAGAGTTGCTCAGCCTAGGAACTGCCCAACCTCACGCAAGAAACCAAGTAAACGAGCAGGAGAAATGAGCATCAGGACCTACAAGCTGAGAGAGCCAGAAATTAAGGCCAGATATCAGGGGCTTATTGCTACAGCAGTGAGCAACACAGAAGAACGACCTGATGACTTGGAAACCCTCTGGAATAAATTCAAGGATATCATAAAGACAGCTGCTGCAGAAGCATGCGGTGAAGTCCGACTTGGGAACCAGAGAAAGAGGACACCTTGGTGGACAGAGGAAGTCAAAGAGAAAATAAGAGAGAAGAAAATGGCATGGAAACAATACTTAGGAGCTAAAAACACAACAGGACAAATGGAAAAAAATAGAGAATATGTAACACTCAGAACAGAAGCAAAGAACAAAGTGCTAGCAGCAAAACAGAAGTCCTGGGAAGAATTTGGAGAAAAGCTAGAAAAAGATGCACAAGAAAACCAGAAATTGTTCTATAAGACCCTAAAGAACATGAGGAAGGAAAAACAATGCCCTCTCAAATTTATAAAGGACAAGCAAGGCAAATTGCTTACTGCCCCGAAGGAAGTAATGGAAAGATGGAAAGAATATTTCTCAGAACTCCTGGATGGTGAGCATGGTGAAGCAACAGAAATGATAACCACTAGCACAGAAGAGAAAACCAATGATGGTGAAGATGACATAAAGATGGAAGAACTAAGGGCAGCACTAGAGAAAATCAAGATGGGCAAAGCAGCAGGGCATGATGGTATAACACCAGAAATGGTTAAGTACATGGGAGCATCAGGCGACCTATTACTCTTAAAGGTCCTACAGGCAGCATGGTGCAACAAGACCATACCAAAGGATTGGGAGATTGCCATCATAACACCAATTTTCAAAAAGGGTGACAATCGACAATGTGGAAACCATAGAGGCATATCCCTTCTCAGTGTCCCTGGTAAAATCTACTCTAGAATCCTAGAGCAGAGACTCCGACGCCTAGCTGAGCCACAATTGGATGAGGTCCAGTGCGGATTCCGAGCAAACCGAAGTACTCAAGACCTAATCTTCACACTCAGACAGCTGAGTGAAAAGGCCCTTGAGTATAAGAGTGAGATCCATCTTTGTTTCATAGATCTGGAAAAGGCGTTTGACAGAGTCCCCTGGAGCAAACTTTGGGACTGTTTGGCAAGGAAGAATATTCCAGCACCTCTGATTCATGCTATACAGAGCTTCTACAAGTCTTGCAGAAATTATGTGAGGACAGCAAACCATAAGTCAGAAGAGTTCAGGACCACCACTGGTGTAAGACAAGGTGATATCCTGTCACCTTATCTTTTCATACTCCTCATGGACGATGTCATCAAGGCATTTAAGGAGAGAACAAGAAAGTATTCAGTGGGGTACTGGAAGATGAGACAGGTCTATATTTCGGAGCTGGCATTTGCTGATGATGTTGCCCTGATTGCTAAATCAGAGGCACATCTCCAATCCAACCTGCAAGTCTGGAAGGAAGAGCTGGAGAAGAGAGGGATGGTCATAAGCAGCTCTAAAACAAAATCCATGGTGATATCACGAGAAGAAAGAAAACATCAGATTAAGTTGGGAGAACAGGTCCTGGAGCAGGTCGACCACTTTAAATATCTCGGAGCTATTATAGACCGAATTGGCCACTCGAAAAGCAGCGGCTGGGAGACTTTTTCAGGCCATAAATCGTGGATTCCTCAGCAAGAAAGAGGTTGGTAAGAAAACGAAGATGGCTGTATACCGCTCCACCTATGTCCCAGTTTTGACATATGGATGCGAGTCGTGGGCAATGACTACAACCCACAAAAGCCAGATCCAAACCTCAGAAATGAGGTATCTGAGGAAAGTGGTTGAAGTAACAAGAAGAGACATGGTCCGCAACCAGACGATCCGTCAAGGCCTGAAATCCCATCCGCTGCAGATCTTTGAAGGACCGAGGACTAAAAATGAACCAGGCCAGGAAGAAGACAGCTGATAGAATGGTCTGGCGCTCTCTCTTCCAAACCTCTACACCTCACGGTAGAAGGGGAACGACTAAGTAAGTAAGTAAGTAAGTTATTAAGACACTGTATACAGAAAATTAGAGATGAAAATACAAGTTTCATTAACAACAATAGTAATCTTTAGAATTTATCGTATATATATATATATATATATATATATATATATATATATATATATATATATATATATATATATATATATATATATATATATATATATATATATATATATATATATATATATATATATATATATATATATATATATATATATATATATATATATCTTCTTCTTCTTCTGGGACCTAAGACTTGCGTCAGGGTCAGCGAACCAGAGCTGACAAAGACCCTACTCCACCTCCAAGTGGTGGTCCTGGAAACAGGCCGCATCACTGCAGTTTGGCTGAGAGAGTATGGATCGAAGTGAGAAGGCAGACCCGGTCCTAAAAAATGCCGTGCCGAATTATAACCAACGAGAAAATAATACCCAGAGACCTCCCCAGGAAAAATCGAAATTCTACAAAACCCGATTTCCCCCAAACAACAATTTTGATCAACCCACCAAGCCTACGTGGCAGCGCAACCACCAAGGTCAAGGAAAAGGGAAGACCCCTACACCAGGGACGTCTGACCAAGGCAAGCACACCGGGCCAAACTGCATCGGATGCCTGCATACAGCCTCGCAAGGTAGAGTCAATGTCAGTGATTCTCAACCTGAGAGGGACAGACCCTCAACGCGAGGAACTGTAATTTTGAATGGTACCTCAACTACGTGTCTCTTTGACACTGGATTAAGTTTTGATAGTATTGTCGCCAGGCATCTAGTCAAACCCGGTCAGGAGACAGAGGAAACCGTCAAACTTAGTGGAGTTTTCAAGAGTGATGCATCAAGGACGCTTCCTATCGCACTGGTAGAAATACACTCTGATTTTGTCAGAGGTGTTATCAAAGCGGCCATAATGGATGATCCGATCTACCCAGTTATCCTGGGATGTAGATATGTGTTTATTGGGAGACCAAAGGAGCCGATTGTGGCAGCGGTAACCACAAGAGGGCAAACTAAGAAGGAGAGGGAGCCTGCGCCAAATTTGTTGCCGAACTAACTGAAGGAGGCGCAACAAAAGGACCCTACTCTGGAGCCCTGCTTCAGAAAACTGCCCATGGCTAAGGACCCCAGACACCACGGAGACATCTTTTCTAAGGATGGCGTATTGTATCGTAGAACGGGCGACCCGGACACGGCGAATAACCAGCTCCTAGTACCGACGCAGTAAAGAAGCCAGATCTTAGAAATGGTGCACTTTCTTCCCTTTAGCGGACATATGGGACAAAACGCCACTATTCAGCGAATAAAAAACCACTATTGGTGGCCAGGAATGAACTCTGAAATTATCAGGTACGTTAAATCTTGCGCCCAGTGCCAACGGGTAGCACCCAAGCACTTGACACCCCCAGTACCCATGGGGCAAATGCCAATAGTGGGTACTCCATTTGAACGGGTTGCTGTCGACATCATTGGATCCCTGGAAAGGACCAAAAGAAGGAACAGGTTCATCCTGACCTTAGTCGACACTTGCACAATGTGGGCCAAAGCTATACCGCTAACATGCACAGATTCCAAGCATGTCGCAGAAGCCCTCGTGCAAATTTTTACACGGTTGGGATTCCCTCAACAAGTTTTGACGGACAATGGATCCTAATTCCGTAGCCTGTTAATGGAGGAGATCTTTAAGATCTTGAGGGCCAAACATATCCACACAAGTCCCTACCATCCGGCCGGAAATGGGCTCATGGAACGTTTTAACGGCAGCCTCACCATGATGTTACGTAAGCTGGGTCAGGAGAAACCGGAAGACCGGGACCTATATATATCTGCTGCCTTATTCGCCTACAGAGAGGTTACCCAAGCGTCTACGGGATTCGCGCCAGCTACACTTTTATTTGGCAGACCTATTAAGGGGCCACTGGAAGCCTTACTTCGGTCCCTGACAGACCAAAAGGCTGACGAGACAGTCGTCTCTGCAAGCAAGTATGTATCTGAGCTCAAGGAAAGGCTAAAGCTAGGATGGGATCTAGCTACGACCAAACTTAAGAAAGCCCGCGCTAAACATGCTAAAAGATACAACAAAGCTGCAAAAGAGAGAGAACTCAATCCAGGGGAGAAAGTTTTGTTGCTACTTCCAGCCGGAAGCAATAAACTTCGCATCGGATGGCAAGGACCCTTTACCGTCCTTAAAAAGATCTCACGCACCAATTACAAGATCTCCATTAAAAGAAAATAGAAGGTCTTTCACGTAAATCTCCTTAAGAAATATTTGGAAAGACCAGTGCCATCCTCCGAGCATCTCCTGGCTGTCACCATAGCAACGGAAGACGAGGAAGATGATGATGGTTGCATGGAGTACCCATTGCAACCCACAGAACCCTTTAAAGATGTCAAGTTCGGCGACAATCTCTCACAAGAACAACAAACAGAAACCAGGGCGCTACTAAAACAGTACAGTGCAGTCTTAACGGATGTACTTGGTCGAACAAATCTCATCGAATTTGATATGAAATTAACAAACGAGACCCCTGTTCGAACCAGAGTTTACCCCATCTCGTATGCTAAAGCTGATGCACTTCGTGGAGAAATCGACAAGCTGCGTCAGGCAGGTATTATCAGTGAGTCTACATCTCCTTACAGTTCGAGTGTAGTACTGTTGCAGAAGCCCAATAAGGAAGTTCGGCTGTGTATAGATTACCGGTTGCTAAACGCTGTAACGGAATTCCAGCCCGAACCTCTCCTGACTGTTTCTGAGTTGTTTACCAAGCTTAGCAAAGCAAGAATTTTCTCCAAGATTGACCTCAGTAAAGGTTACTATCAAATACCAGTCAAGGAGGAAATTAAACCTTTGTTAGCTTTCAGCACTAGTGAAGGACATTACACATTTAATGTGATGCCGTTCGGATTGCATAACGCACCAGGAGTGTTTACCAGGATGATGAGGAAGCTTCTAGAACCTTCGCAAAGTCCCCAGATCCATAATTTCATGGACATATTATCAGAAATACATCCAAAACTTCAACGGACTGACGGCACCTCTGACGGACATCACAAAGAAAGGTTGTCCTGATAAGGTCATATGGGATCAAAAGTGCGAACACGCGTACAGCACTTTAAAAAGCCAATTGTCTGCATACCCCATGCTGAGGTTACCTGACCTCAAGAAACCTTTCGTATTGCGGGTCGACGCGTCAGGTCAGGGCATCGGGTCAACACTGTTGCAAACTGAGGACAGTGACCCGAATATGCTATTTCCAGTTGCTTACGGCAGTCGGAAATTAAATAAAGTTGAACGGAACTACAGCGTAGTCGAAAGAGAATGTCTCGCTCTGATTGACGGTATCAGACGCCATCATGAGTTTCTCTATGGAACATCTTTCTCGGTGCAAACAGACCACGCTCCATTAGCTTTTCTTGGTGCCAATAAGGAATTCAACGCTAGGATCATGCGTTGGGCCCTACTTTTAAGTGTTTACTCCTTTAAAGTAGAATAAATTCCGGGTAAACAGAATGTCAGGGCTGATTTCCTGAGTAGAAACTGGACTACGGAGGAAAAGGATGAAATCGAACATATCAATCATTACCGATCAGGGCAGCTTCATTGTCATAACTGAAACATGAAAACGAGTTTCCATGTCTCAAAAAACGGACGATTGTGACGGACAACTCTGCTGTCCCTGAAAATTGTTAGATGATATGGAAAGCACCTCCCGTATAACCTCAGTTAACCCTGAATATTGTGGTATTTTTTTCGTCAATGGGGAATTCTTCTACCTGGTCTCGATTAGCATGCATAACAGAAAACGTGGGCTCATTAGAAATGCACAACTCTTCAACGTGGACTCATTAGTATGCAGCCTTTCCACGTAGATTGTCAACAAGTTGGCTACTTAATATGTACACTGTTATCTTCTGTGCTATCAGGACATCGCATTGTCTAAAAAGGGAGGTAAAGCCACGCCTACCGAACTCTCTAGAGCGATCAGAAGCAGTTATGTCCACAGTGTGCCAGTCCTCTTTTCTTTCTTACCGCCTTATAGGCATTGGCTAAATCAAAAGAAGGCAGCCGCGCACGATCTAAGACGACGACTATCTCAGAGCAGCCGAAGAAGCGTCTCGCCAGGAATTTCACATCCTTGTGTCAACCAGAGGAGAGCGCTGGAATCGCTCGGGAAGACGGACGAACGAGGAAGACGAAGCGACCACAGAATTGGATAACCGGGCGAGGAGCGGGCGGCTAGCATCTCAATATTGCCCGGAGATGAAGAAAGGTGTGAAATTCTAACATGCCGCATTTATCTTCTACTCGTTTCATATAAATTAAGATCACTGTAAAATGCAGTTATCATTCGTTAAGATTCACTAGCGTATAGTTGAATCCTGCTAGATTTTCATCTAAATTGTTGGCTATAATTGGAGTGAATTATTTCTGTGCAGACGGTAATATATACATTAGCTTCAAGTGATCAGTGGTCTAGTTATTTCATTTTATTTCACTGGATTTTGGTGTAAATTTAAACATACTAAATAAACCCATTTCAAAATTCTACTGCAAACTAATGTTACATCTGTAAGTTATTTTCCTAATACAATAGACGCGTAAATTAATTTTGCAGCCGTTAAGGGAATTATAACTATTTAATACAGTTTAGTTCTGTACATATAGACGTGTGTTTTAACTATTAGACCCGCGGGGAGCTTTTCTTGAAGTTATATAATTGAAGACGCGAGGTAGAAAATAGGGTAAACGTAAATTTATCGCGCGTCAGATTATAATATGATTTGTATTGCATTTCATGTTTTTCTATCTTTTATACAGAATGATCATTCAACCTTGCATCCCAGCAATTAATTAATTAATTATATACAGAGTCCTGCCGACTCAGTTCGATAACTCCAGTGACTTATGAACATTATTTAAAATTTAATCTTTGTGGCGATCCTGTTGAGATTCAGCTATCTGAAGTTTGCAGAAATAAAGCACACCCAAAGACTGTTTTAAAATCCCAATTCATAAAGTCGTTTTTTTTAAAGTTAAACTGGAGAAGAACACTTGCCAGTAGCAATATTTTACTTACTGCTCTATTTGTGAATGAGAACATAGATTTCCCTGAACACTGTTCGTCAAGTACTTTCACTGGATTTTTACACAACCCCGAAGAAACCATACCACAGTGTTTAATCTTTATCATGACGCGTAAGTTTTTCACCACCAGCGGCGAACCTAAGATACCCCACCAGTCTCACCACCTGTACCTACGACCGTGCCATTCCCTTGGAACTTTTTACATATAAACATAAAACAGTACATTAGGCTTCAACGTCCAGCGATTTCGGGACACTTTGTTAACTTCAAAAACCCGCTAATCTGGGGCTGTACACAGAAGAAAAGAATTTTACCTATACCAATGTTTTAGGGCTGTTTTTTCGTTGTAATTTCTAAGGAGTGCCAGATTCTACGAATTGGTAAGTGTGTGTGTATGACTGAGTGCTAGCCATCACGAGCGTGCTTGAATGAAAGGAGATTTAATTTTTCCACCATTATAATAACATGGTAATATTTTTTCCGTAATCATTGTATTGTTTTCTTTAAGTGGGATTTCCTAACTTTGTTTATTTTCCCCTCCCTTACGTTTGTTTAGTAAAGGGAAAACTCTTGGAGAACAATAAGATTTTTCTAACCCTATGTTACCGTATATTTACGGCCACCACGAATGTTATGTCCTTTTTTTATGTGACCACTACAAATGTAAAGGTGGGATTTACGTATGATATGTAGGAACGTAACAATCTCCTTGCTGTGTACTGTTGTGGTCCGTCCGACCTGGGCCAAGCAGCTTTGTTATGCATGAATAGCTCACCAGGCGTTGAGGCGCTGAAAGGGTGTCATGTTGACACTCGAACATCAGACATTTCTTGTATGTAAGGTACTCGAAGATTGTATGGTTGACAAGTGAGGTGGGTGTGTAGAGACACGAATGCGGATAGGATCTTTGAAATGTAAACAAGGCACCACTCACTCACATGCAGTAGTCAGTAATTGTAGAAAACTGCTGGAACTTTCAACCATTTAATTACGTGACACAGTGACATCAACAGGTACAGTCAAATGGACGAGAATCAAGAGACATCATGTATATTGGATATGACTGGCAAAACATCTGGTAAATAAAGCTTGAACCACTCATCTATAAGGACGTTATCGACAATGGTCTGTCCTTTAATAACTGTTCATAGGTGGTAATAATTAATAACATCGAACATCATCAGTTCCGTACAGCTCATAGGTATGGTGCCAATAACGCTGGCTTGACAACCCATTCTTTTCCTACTGTAACTCAGGGCCCCCTGACTGAACGCGTCAGGTAGTCCTTAAACAAATATAGTTGCTTAATATGGAAGTCTGTGAACTTGATAATACAGTCAAGACTTTATCTGGCTTCACCTTTCAGGTACTTCTTCTTCTGCTCATAGTTATAGGCCGTAATGACGGGCCTTATAATGGTTGATAAACAACTGTACATTTTTCCATAGGCATGTATTATCTTTCATGCTGAAACGTACCGCCATCCTGCGGGTTTCATAACAATATATGGTTATTGTGCTTCTATAAAGTACTTCGACGAATAGACCTAACTGGCTACGTCAAGCACACATAATGGACTCTGGATCACAAGAATTGTGAGCGCTACTCACAGGTTCATACTAAATGTTCTGCAAACTTTGCGTAATAATAAAGTAATTTTACCTTGGACAGAATTCCAAACACTACACAAATAACACCTGTCGTCATTCCAGACGAACAGAATAACTCTGGGGAAATCACTAATATGACAAGACTATCTTTTCCCCAGATAATGCAGAAGAAGAACAACGGACATCTTCGTCTGAAAGAAAACCAGCTCATAACCCACAGACGGAAGTCTGTTCGGTTCGCGCTAAAAGCTAGCGCAAGCGTAGACAGAACAGATTTGGGAACAGTTAACTACCCCGTCTTAAGAAAGAATAAACACAGGGAAGGTAATCCCTAATCAACCTGTGTCAGGGAGTTAGCATAGAGTTTTGTACCTTCGACCATCAAAAATATTTAATAGATTTACATCTTCTGGAACCGACAAAAATGACGATAACACCCTACTAAGTACGGTAACACCTCATTTTTTCAGAGTAATTAAGTTTACTGTTGGGTTACATCATCTATTTTTCTGATAATTACCTATCTTTGGACTGGGTTTATTTCTGTCTATTAGAAGCGGGAAGGGCGTATTGGATCTTACTCTACACACCCCCCACCCACCTTGTTATTTGTATTTTTCTGTACCTATGATATTTTGCTTGTAAACAACTGATACATGTCGTGACTGATTTTTTAATGATAAATAAACACGTAAAACTTTTTTAGTACTGTGTTGGAATACAAGCCCAAATTTCCCATATCTGTTTAATATAGTTTGTATTCACGTGCGTTTGTGTGTTTGAAGCACCAAATCGGTGTGAGCGCAGGTGTGTGTCTGGAAACTGGCTAATAATTGTTTGACCAGGAGAGTTTGGGGAGAAGATTGAGAGGAACGATTGTCGTAAAAAAGTCTGTCCTTACTCTCCCCAGCACTTTGTGAAGCAACTATTTACTCTCTAACCCTTTCTATCACTGAGCTTTAATCACCCTTCTCCACTCTGAACGGGATCACTATTTCTCAGACTCTTTTCTCTCAAATTAAATTTACGACAACAGTCCATGTTTCACATGCATAAAGCAGCATTGGAAGCTCCGCAGCTCTGTACACCTTCAGCTTTGTCTGTAGACTAATGCCACTTCGATGCCAAACGTTGGTGTATAGTTTGCCAAATGTGCTGCTGGCTTTGGAGATCCTGCTGTTCACCTCATCATCAAGACGATGTTCTGGGATAGTGTGCTACCAAGGTATGTGAATCTGTTCACAACATTCAGTTTCTCACCATTTACCTTGATGATTGGCTCAGTATAAATTGTGCCAGGAGCTGATTGGTACATGATTTCTGTTTTCTCCGTGTTGATGGTAAGCCCAAAGTTGGAACAGGTTTCGTAGAATCTATCCACGCTATGCTGCAGATCAGCCTCTGAGCCAGCATTGAGGGCACAATCGTCAGCAAACAGAAGATCTCTGATGGTGTATGATTTGACCTTGGTTTTTGCTTGAAGCCTCCTAAGGTTAAACAATTTTCCATCAATACGATATCTGATGTCGATTCCTGTGTCCCCGTCTCTGAAAGCATCAGTCAGCAGGGGGGTTTGGGATGTCAGGTGTTGGTAGTACCTCTGGTGAAGGAGCTGTCATGCCCTTTTCAGGGGAGACATGTATGTACTTGCTAAGTGGTTATACAAGTCATAAGAGGTTGGCAACCTCAACATATGAAAATAGTATGTTGATAAACCACTTCAGAAGCGCTGGTGTTTGTTTTATGCTAATTCGCTCAGAAAAGCGAAAGCAGCAGCAACCCCAGACTCAGAATGGAGCAGTGATGAGTGACGATTACGTCCCATGTGCATCAAGTGTATCGTATCATTTTTTGAGAAATGTAAATTGATAATTTTAGTTCAGGCACAAATCATTGTACTCGCGTTTCCTATTAGATTACCCAGAAGAATAGCGGTGATTTCTAATCATAATCCCCGAGTTACGCTGTGTATACTCAAAAGGTCTAATTATTCAGAGAGGCGAACAATGGTGGGTGGACAGCGAGACAATGCGCCTGTTAATCTTCCAACCCAGTGTACTTAGCAGAGGCATTTGTTCTTTTTATTTTGTCTAAAGTTCGTGGTACGAAGCTGCAAGACTAAAGTTTCTACGCCACCAGTGTGAGTCAAGAGCAGGGATTCAACACTAACCACCTACATTTGACGAGCTGTGTGGAGAAGTGCCCTCATCACAAAAGAATTGACGAAACCACTGCTGCAGGACTCACTTAGACCAGCTAAGTTCTTATTAAAGGAAACAGCAAAAAGACAAATTTTTTAAATAAATCCTAACCCCTGTCTCGGTGAAGACACTGTTGTATATACATCTAAAATTCACCACCGTTCATCGTTATTTTAACCTGTTAAAAACGAATTGATTTTTAAATTTGTTACATGTTATTTTAAAACAAAACAAACATTGTTGATTCAGTTATTATAGGTATGACAGCAAACGTATGAGCAAGACTCTTTAATATATATATATATATATATATATATATATATATATATATATATATATATATATATATATATATATATATATATATACACACACACACACACATCTAGACATATATTTACATCTAAAGAGCAAATACTTATAAAAGAATTTCGCTGGATTTACACCAGCTGGAGGCTTGAACGGGCTAAAACCATTGCTTAATTCTTCACGAAAGGCGACGGATCAAATAAAAGTTAATTGTGCTCTGCCCTATGCAGCATTGTTCTTCACTTCTGAAAACATCTTGTGAAACTCCCTTGAGATAGGAGCATCATTATCCTTCTATCTACAACTCTGCCAAGACCCATATTAGATACTCTTGAGTGCTGGCCACTGGTGGACCACTACTGCAGAGCTAATGGGAGGCAATCCGTGACAGTTTGTCGCCAGTCTTATTGTTTAAACAGACAGGCTAATGATAGATAAGCGAGTAATCTGCTTCATCCCAGCTTGCAAAAGCGACAAACAAAATTGTTGCCGGTAGTAGAAGACTGTGATTTAAGATAACGAATGTCTACTCGGGTGGGCATGACTTGCAGAAAAATGCAACTTTCCAGTTTATCTTGATTGTATCAATCTTGACATATCACGTAGTGATTTCCGACAAAGGTCTCTTAACAACCTTGAAGTATTAGGACACGAAGGGATATGATATAATCAGTTCCGGCAAGATGTCTTGTCATAATAGACAGAGATGGGAAGTAGAAATAAAAAGATTGTGAAATTAGGACAAGACATATTGCATACGGATTATCATCATATCATATTATAAGTAGTTGCAATACCTTATGTGGTCATGGACATAATTATCGTGATGATGGGTAGAACAAAATTTAATAAAATAAGACGCCTTACCTTGTGGTTGGATTTAAATTGGAAAATGAACAAAACTAAATTGTGATTGGGTTCCACTAGAAATAGCCTCACGATGTTACGTTTTTCGTGGAGAAAAATTTGATCTTCAAACCTAGAGCGTTTTGAATTTCCCCACTGCTTTTTCCATTCACGTCAAGGAGATCACGAACAGCCACAATAGGAATTAGTAATAATGATTCCATTATAGGACAGGCCAAAGTGATTAGAAGGAACTTTTAAAATTAAAAGTATAAAACGTCTGCTATAAAACTTAGAACCACAAGTCCGAGAAAACCTTCCTCAGGTGTCAGAAGTTAAGAATGTATATTAACCAGTAAACTTCATTTTAAACAGTTGCAAAACATATTACGGCCAATCTGTGCTTCAAAGTCTGGATATTTAATGGATTTGGGATACGTTGTTACATGTACATTTTATTATTTTATATTTGCATTTAACGTGTATGAAATGCTTAGTTCTGAAACGTTGTGTATGGGGCTGGCAACCTTATCATATAAAACAATTTCCCACATAAACCACCGTTGCAAGAGCTGATGACTGCTTCGTGCGGGTTTCTCCACAAGGAACCAATAGCATAGGTACCCCATGCTCCATAGGGAACAGAAAGAGGATGATGAAGACATCACGGAATACATACATTTTTACCTCAACAATTTTATTTCAGATTTGTTATGTATATATCTGTAAATGATGCATTGATCTTATTTCACTCTCCTAAACACTCTTTCATCTGTCTTGATGGCCTGAGAATTCATTCTTAGAAACATTCATTGAAAGATGAGATGGTGAAATGAAAGCGAAGAGATGTACTGTTTCATTTATTTCTCACTTTCTGGTACCAGTTACCAGTGATATACACCATCTGCAACAGATGGGTCTAGAGCAGAGGTTCTCAACATTTTTTTGCTCGTTGCCCCTTCTGAGCCTCATTTACCTCAGTGGCCCTCTCATAGTCACTGTTAGCTAAAAAAAGGTACTTTACCATCTTACTGTGGTCCCCTAGAATTATAGCATAGCCTCCGGGGGGGGGGGGGGGGGGAAAGGGGGGGGCATATGGCTCACGTTGAGAAACAATTTTCTAGCGGCTGCATTTTTTGGAAGTTACTCCTGCACAGCAGCTAATGTGCTCCAACATACCACTCGACTCCCGACTTGAGAAGGAACAGTCAAGACTTCACTGAGAACCAGCATCCGAAGACAACTCAATGCAACCACCTGTAAAGCAAAGTCCAAATTTACCGGTCTCAGTGAATGTACTAATTTTAATAAACGCCACCATACAGTAATAATTTCCGAGAAAGATACACAATCCATGACGTTTTTTTCTAAAAAATCAATTTTAATTCATTTAAGCCCTGTTGATAAAATATTTCATAAATGAATCTCGTGTTATTTATGTAAATATAAATCATTAGTTGGAGTTGATAACTTGGTTAAGTGAATTTGATGTCTGCACCTGTCTGACTCATTTCTTTAAATATGAAATTAACACTTTGCTGAATTACCTTCAGCTAGAGGCTCAGTAAATACGAGTAAAAAATAAATTGCTCACAGAAGGGGGCGGAAAATATAGAGTTTATAATCAACTTAGACGACGCAATTTTACTTGCAATCCTAAAATCCATGTGAGATCCCCTAAAATAGGGGCAGAAAACCCCTTATTCACATTTATGCAAAGAGTAATCTTGGGCAAAGGGTTATCTTCGGAAAACAATCACTTAAACGTAATAAGAGTCCTTTCTATATTTCAATTTCTGATGTTTGGGATCCGATTGGCAGAGTGGTTAGAGCATTTGCCTTTCGCGGCAAAGTTACTGGGTTTATAGATCGGAACATGGTAGCGAGATGCTCCAGTTTACCCAGTTGTCAATGGGTGCCTGACGCTGCTCTGTAGTAAGGGAAGGAAAACGTAGCAAAGAAGAGAACTGGTCACACTACCTCATAAAGCACGTATAGTGAACTTCGTATCACTTCCCTCCTCTACGGCCGTACTTGATGTGGGCAGTGATATTATGGAGGTGCGAGGAGGCGGTTTTCCCCGGGTGACAGCAAGGAGAGAAGTGCCATCGGACACTGCTACTACAGTATTGTACATTTTGAAATTCAACTTGTAAGCATTATATATTTTCTGTTCTTTAACTTATCGGGTGGGGGTGCCAACAAAAGGATCTGCCCCGGGTACCAAATACTTTAGGTACGCTCTTGACTGTGAGGCTACCTTTATCTACGTTCTAGAAAACTCGGTAAATTCTGTGTCTGCACCCTCTTCGTGGACGACCCTTTAGTTTGGCATCTTCAAACCCAAACACTCTCACTCTCAACTGATTTATTCTGTGAAATAAGGAATGCGGTAAAACAGTATTACATACATACTCGACTATTAAACCTATCAGTCAGTTCATTCACCCCACGACCTCGCTTGAGGGTTGCTCATCGCTGACCTCCCTGTGACCTTGCGTTACCATCGCGAGCGAGAACCTGTGGACGCCGCAGGCAGACAAAAAAGTACTTGCTGGTTTACATTAGGAGCATAAATTCCTACTTCGTTTAGTTTCCAGAACCAATGACTTAGCGAAAGATTTGATGTTTCCCGCCCAAAACAGAGAAAGACACATTGCTTTCTCGATTAAGTTTGGCGGTACTTTTAAACAAATGCATGAAGTAATCTACCGGTGAGCGTCCGACTGGTAGAGTGGGTAGAGCATAGGTGGTGGGTTCGAAACACGATGGCGTTACGTTCCAGTCTGCCTAGCTGTAAATGGCTACCTTACTCCGCTCTTGAGTTTAGGGAAGGAAAATGCTGCTAGGTCACTCCACCTCTCGATGCTGGACACTTAATTTGGTGAAGTCTTTAACACTTCACTCACCTACGGCAATATCTGTTATGAGATTATCATTTACCTTTAAATCTACCAGGCTCTACTCAACATACATGTTTAATACAAACAGAAAGGCCTGCTTATCTATGCAGTGGCTTAACTACAACGTAATGGGCCCCCGTGCACATGACCGTTTCGTAGGATTAACCAGAAAATTAGACAGGTCAGAACTTAACCTTCGTATGCTCTGAGGAAATCATCCTATGGCAGAGGTTATTAACTTTTCTTGTGCCATGGACCCACTTGATTGTCAGGTGAAGGCTACAGATCCGTTTGGTTGTATAGTGAAGGCTACGGATCCCTTTGTTTGTCATATGAAAGCTACAGACCCCTTTGATTGTCAGGTGAAAGCTACGGACCCCTTTGTTTGTCATGTGAAAGCTAGACCCCTTAGATTGTCAGTTTAAAGCTACGGACCCCTTTGTTTGTCATGTGAAAGCTACAGACCCCTTAGATTGTTAGTTTAAAGCTACGGACCCCTTTGTTTGTCATGTGAAAGCTAGACCCCTTAGATTGTCAGTTTAAAGCTACGGACCCCTTTGTTTGTCATATGAAAGCTACAGACCCCTTTGATTGTCAGGTGAAAGCTACGGACCCCTTTGTTTGTCATGTGAAAGCTAGACCCCTTAGATTGTCAGTTTAAAGCTACGGACCCCTTTGTTTGTCATATGAAAGCTACAGACTCCTTAGATTGTCAGTTTAAAGCTACGGACCCCTTTGTTTGTCATGTGAAAGCTAGACCCCTTAGATTGTCAGGTTAAAGCTACGGACCCCTTTGGTTGTCCAGTGAAGGCTGCGGAACCATTCTTAGAAAAATAAATGTACTTACGAGTGCATATTTACACGTTTTGCATACAAAGAATACATTTTATTACACGCAATAAACTTATTAAGCTTACACAAGTCATACTGAAATACAAAACAGGCTATAAAACGGATATATTTCTTTAAATGCAAAGAAATGTATGATAATTTTCTGAATGAAAATGTTGGTGAATATATAAATTCAAAATTTTAAGTTATTTACACAGACACCATAAAATGCACTCATAGACCAACAAGGAGGTTCCTTGGACTCCCGATTAAGAAACCCAGGGCATATGAGAAATTGGAAAATGATATTACGTTTAATACAAGAATAAATGAATCTTAAAGGATATATATGCCAGGGTCCCCCCCCCCCCCCCCACCACTAATTTCCGGGGTCCACTTGTGCCGGGGCCCAGGAACCTGCCTGGTCCACTAGAGCGTCAGTTACGTCACTGTATCTATTTTTTTTTTTTTTTTTTTTTTTTTTTTTCCTTAACCAGCGGCACTTAGGCTTTCAGCCCTTCGGCCCAATGATATGTCATTGCGAGGCTGGGGAACCTGAGGACTTTCCTTCCAACCCGGTCAGGAGCTTCGCTCCTTCCCATCCACAGAGGGTTTATCACAGGAGCCGTTCAGGCTATTCAGTCAAATTTCCGGCCGTAAACATTTCTTCAAACGCCGACGCCCGGGTTTGAACCATGAACACCTGGTCGCCAGTACAACGCCGAAGCCATTACACCAGCGCGGCTCCCTCACTGTATCTATAGAAACACGCTCCAACACGGACAAAGGACCTTCATACTAAGTCTGGTCTGGACTTGCTAGGTTATTTTTAATAATAAGCAGTACATGCACAGAAGGTATTCGATACCGGCCACTTCAGTAACCAGTGCCTGCAAATTGCTTAGAAAATTATAATAGCTCACAACAGAATTTTTGTATTTTCACATAAAATTTTGCCTCGTTTTAGCGAGGCGCGTTCTGTTCAACCTAGACACAGGAACCGTTGGTTAAATTAGGGCGCATGTTCAAATATAAACGACCAAATGGTCTGCTTATTCTGTTTTAAACTGAAAAAAGAATGTTAGATTTCAAACACGTTTATGTGAAGCGATACCAAAGGATGTATCGGTTTAGAAAGTCGGACTACAAAGAGGGCAGACATAAACGAAATGCAACTAATTGCCCGTGCAAAATCATTTTTTAAGCGACAAGCAACCAAAAAACAAGCAAACAAACGTAAGCGATTTACTTTCTTTCTTTTTTTTTTTCTTTTCGTGTGTGTTTTTACTTTCTCACTTTCTTTATTTCCTAATTAATTTCTTGGGCTTCTCAGTTCGAAAGTTTGTTAAATTCGCTTGTTTTCTCCTTCTTCTACTTCGTCCTGAAAAGGACGTTGGTTGCGTTGTGTCCGTTTACAGCGAAGCTGCGATATTTGCGCTTTTCGACCGACACATCCGACTTCAGCACGGCATTTTTGGGACCGATATAGGAGGCAGGAAGGACGTACCCGGAAACACGCACTGTACAGTGCTTCCTACCGTCAGGTAGGGAACACTGGACAAGTGATTCTTGCTTAGGTAGCAGGCACTTAACTCAGGCAGGAAACACTGTACAGTAGGAGGTAGGAAGGACGTGCCCGGCAACACGCACTGTATACAAGTACAGAATTTGTGCAGCAGATCTCTGCACCTATGGCACCAGCCCGATGACAGCCAAACACCTGCTGCAATATACAGCAATTAACGGAGTAGTGTATGGCAACAACTTATTTCACTCCACGAGAAAATTGTTTAAAGATGCCAGGAACCTTGAGCTGACTACTACCTTTAATTAGTCATTGATGTGGAAGTATGAACGCGAACGAGGAAGAAGAAGAACCCATGAAGTAAAAAGCGAAAAAGAATCTACCTATTATGGGTTCCAAAATGAGATCCTATAGAATTAGCTCGGGAGAAATGCAGCTGGATCATGATGTTACCCATTGGGCAGCTCCTGTAATTGGCCTCTACTTTAGTGGGAACAAAGACAACTTACAAGAATAAACAATAACAAAAGTGTAATTGTTCCTGTTTTGTTGCTTGTCTAGAAGATGAGTAGTATGTCATGCGCAAACGGGTGTTATTTCTGCAGGATGCGCTGACGTCTTTATAGGAAAATACTCCTATCGATAACGGAGGATCCGCGGACTTTTATGTAAGGAAATATATTAGATCAATAATGGCGGGTTACTAAGTGGTATTGTTTTGGTATTTTAAGTGTGTTGTTATGTTTCTTTATACAACATATTTGTACAATATATACATTTATACATATATACAACATACATACAATACATATTTTACGACATAGATTAACAAAGGCCAAGGTTTTTTAATAGAAGGATATATTTAATATCACAGTGTTTTTGTTACAGCTTCAGCCCAGAACAAATATATAAAAGTATGAATTAAATTAGAAAGTTACATGGAATGTTTTGGGTTAAGTTAGGTTCGTGGGGGTTGAGTGTGCAATTGGAGTTGGGGTAGTGGGGGTAGATAGATCCAAGACCATTCGATAACGGTGGTGGGGCGGACTTTTATATAAGGAAAAATATTAGATCAATAATGGCGGGGGTGGGTTAGTAGCGATAAGTATCTAGGTTTAATTATTGTCGTTAGCTGGTCGGTGGGGTTTTTCTTAAGTGAGAGTGTGGGGGTTATTGACTTTGGCTGGCGGGAGTGACGGCTCATGTGTGTGTAGGTTGGGGTGTAGCTGGCAGCCGGGGTGTGGGTGGTATTGTTTTAGTTTGTCTGGAATTTCCGTTGTTGGGTGAATGTAATTACATATTGATACGGGCTCTGGTCTACGGGGTAGTTTTTCTTTATTATTTATATTATATCATGAGTAATAAGTCTACTCAGGCCAATGTCCATCTAGTGGTATGTAAGTGACCCCGCACACAGCCGTATTCTCCAACACAAAAAATACTGGCAAAGGCCAGGCTTGACAATTCCAAATTGTCAGTTTTATTAAACACAACGATGCTCCGTAGAGATATATGTATATGCAGACTAGCTTATGGTGTCGACTAGACAGACCTTAGTGTCGTTGTACAGTCTGCAGCTGGAACAATGTCGAGGACATTTTCATTCATTTTTAATAAAGGTTTGGATGAGGTCCAGTGCGGATTCCGAGCAAACCGAAGTACTCAAGACCTAATCTTCACACTCAGACAGCTGAGTGAAAAGGCCCTTGAGTATAAGAGTGAGATGCATCTTTGTTTCATAGATCTGGAAAAGGCGTTTGACAGGGTCCCCTGGAGCAAACTTTGGGACTGTTTGGCAAGGAAGAATATTCCAGCACCTCTGATTCATGCTATACAGAGCTTCTACAAGTCTTGCAGAAATTATGTGAGGACAGCAAACCATAAGTCGGAAGAGTTCAGGACCACCACTGGTGTAAGACAAGGTGATATCCTATCACCTTACCTCTTCATACTCCTTATGGACGATCTCATCAAGGCATGTAAGGAGAGAACAAGAAAGTATTCAGTGGGGTACTGGAAGATGAGACAGGTCTATATTTCGGAGCTGGCATTTGCTGATGATGTTGCCCTGATTGCTAAATCAAAGGCACATCTCCAATCCAACCTGCAAGTCTGGAAGGAAGAGCTGGAGAAGAGAGGGATGGTCATAAGCAGCTCTAAAACAAAATCCATGGTGATATCACGAGAAGAAAGAAAACATCAGATTAAGCTGGAGAACAGGTCCTGGAGCAGGTCGACCACTTTAAATACCTCGGAGCTATTATAGACCGAAAGGGATGCATCAAAGAAGAGTTGGCCACTCGAAAAGCAGCAGCTGGGAGACTTTTTCAGGCCATAAATCGTGGATTCCTCAGCAAGAGAGAGGTTGGTAAGAAAACGAAGATGGCTGTATACCGCTCCACCTATGTCCCAGTCTTGACATACGGATGCGAGTCATGGGCAATGACTACAACCCATAAAAGCCAGATCCAAACCTCAGAAATGAGGTATCTGAGGAAGGTGGTTGAAGTAACAAGAAGAGACATGGTACGCAACCAGACGATACGTCAAGGCCTTAAATCCTACCCCCTGCAGACCCAAGTAGAACAGTCCCAATTAAGATGGTTTGGCCATGTCTGCAGAATGGGAGAAGATCGGATACCACGAAAAGCATGGGAAACAAAGAGCCAAGGATCCAGACCCCGAGGACGACCCAGAGTCCGCTGGGAGGACAACATTAGACAATCTTTGAAGGATCGAGGACTAGAATGGAACCAGGCCAGGAGGAAGACAGCCGATAGGATAGTCTGGCGCTCTCTCTTCCAAACCTCTACACCTCACGGTAGAAGGGGAACGACTAAGTAAGTAAGTTTAATAAAGGTCAAACACGTTCTTTTACCGCTAGTTATGAAACCCGATCGATGATCGGCGCAAAAGTTCGCGAGGAAACCATTGATCGTATACTTTATAAAATGCCGTTAGCGCAGAGATGGACTTTGAAATTGTGTCGGGGTTCTGCTGTTACCAACCTGTGTATCTTTTTTTTAAAACCAAAAATAGACTTTGAAATTGTGTCGGGATTCTGCAGTTACCATCCTATGCATCTAATTTCGTCTACTGCCGGATCAAATACGCTCGGACACACCTTTCGAATTCCAAAGGTCATTTTAAACTAGTAAACACAACTTAGGACTGGTTGTCACCTTACAAAGGTTCTGTTTTATTCGTAGATAGCCAGTCACAGACTTCTCGTTGTTCGTTTCAGGGATGACCTAATGGACAATAGGTATTTTACCTATCTAGAAAATCGTAATAAAAGTCTAACATGCGGAGTTTTGCGTATTGGTAGACGAAAAATCCTATCTGCTACGGGAGGTCCCAGCGAATTGTCTTTTTGAGCATTTCGACTTCGAAAATGTCATCGGTGACCTCGGTCAGGTTTTTAAAAAGGGGCTATTTATTAATTTTGTCGTCTCTTCACCCCTAACATACGAGACGTCGACGTGCTTCGCCTTATTCGTCAGGGTTTTGCCGTAAGCAGCGTTTCCTAACAACTTCATAGTTTCGCTAGTAATTGAGTAAAGGTTGTCTATATCCCCCTGTCGGCGGGCGTCAGAGACGGTATCACCGAACTGCTCAAAACAAGTCACTGGTTGATACTCGATGACCTGGTAAATATTGGTCACTACCAGACCATGTGTCAGATACCAGCGCAATAGGGGCGTGGCAAACAGAATTTTGTAACCTACATAACTTCCGATCAATCATTTTCTAGGGGTTGTCAAAAGCTTTTTTTTTGAGCGCGTGCTCACGCATGAAATCTCCTATATCGGCTCTCGTGACGTCGACATTTGTATTTGTTCCAGTTATCAAACGGGTATCTACTTTTTTTGTGGCCAGCAATTGTCAAACTTTAATGAAAACGTTTCTTCCAATCAATAAAGATGGTCCCAAAATGTTCTCCAAGTCCTGCTCAAATGTTCCAACCTGTAGGTAAATATTTATTAACCTGTTTTTAATTTTTGTATTTTTGCAGGTACCAAATATTTCTTTGAATATTTCTTGCATGTGTCAAATGTTTCTTACACTTGTCAAATATTTCTTCAAATGTTTTTTTTAGTTGTCAAATATTTCTTCAAACGTTTCTTACAGTTGTCAAATATTTCTTCACATGTTTTTCAGTTTTCAAATATTTTTTCAAACGTTTCTTACAGTTGTCAAATATTTCTTCAAATGTTTTTCAGTTGTCAAATATTTCTTTAAATGTTTTCCAGTTGTCAAATATTTTTTCAAATGTTTCTTACAGTTGTCAAATATTTCTTCAAATGTTTTTCAGTTGTCAAATATTTCTTCAAACGTTTTTTTCAAATTGGCAAATATTTCTTCAAATTTTTTTCCAGTTGTCAAATATTTTTTGTAATGTTTCTTACAGTTGTCAAATATTTCCTCAAATGTTTTTCAGTTGTCAAATATTTCTTCAAATGTTTTTCAGTTGTTAAATATTTTTTCAAACGTGTCTTACAGTTGTCAAATATTTCTTCAAATTTTTTTTTTTCCATTTGGCAAATATTTCTTCAACCGTTTCTTACAGTTGTCAAATATTAAAAAAAAATTTTTTTTTCCAGTTTTCAAATATTTTTTCAAACGTTTCTTACAGTTGTCAAATATTTCTTCAAATGTTTTTCAGTTGTCAAATATTTCTTCAAATGTTTTTCAGTTGTCAAATATTTTTTCAAACGTTTTTGAGAATCCCTGCTTCCACTCCGGGCTTTCGTCAAGTTCCGCGGATGCGCTATTTTTAGTATTCAGCAGATTGGCTTTTCCCGAAAACATACTACCTGAACGGGGATCCCAGTTCGTATCTGATGCTAGAAAGAGTTCGGTGAATTGCTTCACCAAAGCATGCAAGGCCTTTGAGCTCACCACAATAAGTCTAAAAAAAAACCAAATGTCATGAGTCAAGATGTAGGTGGTGCACCAGTTATTACTATCGATAACTATGAATTGGCAGTGATGCACCACACACATACCTTGTGTCTATCATCAGTGACAAACTCTCTCTGGACACATAAATTGACAGCCGCATTGACAAAGCTGCAGCTACCTTTGCCCGCCTCACATCACGTGTTTGGGGAAACTCCAAACTCACAACGACGACCAAAGCTGCGATATATAACGCCTGCATCACCAGCTTACTTCTATAGGACAGTGAGAAATATGTAAAAAGGGAAGAAATATTCGACAAAAATATGTGGCAGCTATAAGGAATTTTAAAGAGATATTTGGCAGTTAGAAGAAATAGTTGAAGAAATTTTGGTAGCTACAAGAAATATTTGAAGAAATATTTGGCAATTACGAGAAATGTTTGACAACTGGGAGACATTTTTGACAGCTGCAAGAATTATTTGAAGTACTTGACAACAGGAAAAAATATTTAATGACCAGTTAGGAAAACTGCAAGAAATATTTAAAGAAATATTTAAAGAAGTATTTGACAGCAGAAAGAAATATTGGCAACCGGCTTAGTCATTTGCTGAAATATGTGACACCTGCAAGACCTATTTGAAGAAATATTTGAAGAAATATTTGGCAACTGCAAGGAACATGTGAAGAAATATTTGACAACTGGAAGAAACATTTGAAGAAATATTTAAAGAAATATCTGAATAAATATTTGACAACTGGAAAAACATTTGAAGAAATATGTGACAACTGGAAAAAACATTTGAAGAAATATTTGACAACTGTAAGAAACGTTTGAAGAAATATTTGACAACTGTAAGAATCGTTTGAAGAAATATTTGACAACTGTAAGAAACATTTGAAAAAATATTTGACAACTGAAAAACATTTCAAGAAATATTTGACAACTGTAAGAAACGTTTGAAGAAATATTTGACAACTGGAAAAAAAAATTTGAAAAAATATTTGACAACTGGAAGACACGTTTGAAGAAATATTTGCCAAGTGGAAAAAAAAATTTGAGGAAATATTTGCCAATTTGAAAAAAACGTTTGAAGAAATATTTGACAACTGAAAAACATTTGAAGAAATATTTGCCAACTTGACAAAACGTTTGAAAAAATATTTGACAACTGAAAAACATTTGAAGAAATATTTGACAACTGACAAACATTTGAAGAAATATTTGACAACTGTAAGAAACATTTGAAAAAATATTTGACAACTGGAAAAAAAATTTCAAGAAATATTTAACAACTCAAATACACGTTTGAACAAATATATAACAACTGAAAAACATTTGAAGAAATATTTGACAACTGTAAGACACGCTTGAAAAAATATTTACAACTGAAAAACATTTGAAGAAAAATTTGACAACTGAAAAACATTTGAAGAAATATTTGGCAACTGTAAGAAACGTTTGAAAAAATATTTGACAACTGAAAAACATGTGAAGAAATATTTGACAACTGTAAGAAACGTTTGAAGAAATATTTGACAACTAAAAAAAACATTTGAAGAAATATTTGACAACTGGAAAAAACATTTGAAGAAATTTTTGACAATTGGAAAAAACATTTTAAGAAATATTTGACAAGTGTAAGAAACATTAGACACATGCAAGAAATATTCAAAGAAATATTTGGTACCTGCAAAAATAAAAAAAAAATAAAAACAGGTTAATAAATATTTACCTACAGGTTGGAACATTTGAGCAGGACTTGGAGAACATTTTGGGACCATCTTTATTGATTGGAAGAAACGTTTTCATTAAAGTTTGACAATTGCTGGCCACAAAAAAAAGTAGATACCCGTTTGATAACTGGGACAAATACAAATGTCGACGTCACGAGAGCCGATATAGGAGATTTCATGCGTGAGCACGCGCTCAAAAACAAGCTCTTGACAACCACTAGAAAATGATTGATCGGAAGTTACGTAGGTCACAAAATTCTGTTTGCTACGCCCCTATTGCGCTGGTATCTGACACATGGTCTGGTAGTGACCAATATTTACCAGGTCATCGAGTATCAACCAGTGACTTGTTTTGAGCAGTTTTGTGATACCGTCTCTGACGCCCGCCGACAGGGGATATAGACAACCTTTACTCAATTACTAGCGAAACTATGAAGCTGTTAAGAAATGCCGCTTACGGCAAAACCCTGACGAACAAGGCGAAGCACGTCGACGTCTCGTATGTTAGGGGTGAAGAGACGACAAAATTAATAAATAGCCCCGTTTTTAAAAACCTGACCGAGGTCACCGATGACATTTTCGAAGTCGAAATGCTCAAAAAGACAATTCGTTGGGACCTTCCGTTGCAGATAGGATTTTTCGTCTACCAATACGCAAAACTCCGCATGTTAGACTTTTATTACGATTTTCTAGATAGGTAAAATACCTATTGTCCATTACGTCATCCCTGAAACGAACAACGAGAAGTCTGTGACTGGCTCTCTAAGATTAAAACAGAATCTTTGCAAGGTGACAACCAGTCCTAAGTTGTGTTTACTAGTTTAAAATGACCTTTGGAATTCGAAAGGTGTGTCCGAGCGTATTTGATCCGGCAGTAGACGAAATTAGATGCCTAGGATGGTAACTGCAGAATCCCGACACAATTTCAAAGTCCATCTCTACGCTAACGGCATTTTATAAAGTATACGATCAATGGTTTTCTCGCGAACTTTTGCGCAGATTATCGATCGGGTTTCATAACTAGCGGTAAAAGAACGTGTTTGAACTTTATTAAAAATGAATGAAAATGTCCTCGACATTGTTCCAGATGCAGACTGTATAGCGACACTAAGGCCTGTCTAGTTGACACCATAGGCTAGTCTGCATATGAACAATATCTCTACGGAGCATCCTTGTGTTCAATAAATCTGTCTATTTGGAATTGTCCATCCTGGCTTTTGCCAGTATTTTTTATGTTGGAGAATACAGCTGTGTGCGAGGGTCACTTACATACCACTAGATGGACATTGGCCTGAGTAGACTTATTACTCATGATATAATATAAATAATAAAGAAAATTTACCCCGTGGACCAGAGCCCGTATCAATATGTAATTATTTTCAAACCAACAACGGAAATTCCCTGTCATATTTTTACATCAAAAGAGTAGTTGACTCCGATAGTTATATCCCGTCACCTCTCACCACCCTATATTCTCATCAATTTCTACACACAAAACACCAGACAAACCAAAATCAACACCATACCCAGCTCATTAGCCATCTGCCTCTTTAAAAATCATACTATGCGAATTTATCAATTTTTATCTTTTCCTCTATAAGCCTTTGCACCGTCATTTCATCGAGTTTTTGACGTCATATTTCCTTATATAAACCCACTCCTCTTCCAAAATGCGACTCGAACCCTCCGTCGTGATAATGAAAATTTATATATATATATATATATATATATATATATATATATATATATATATATATATATATATATACACACACTTATTACGCCTCTGTTTGCTTTAGATGTCATATACATCTGTATGTGCGTGCTTATGCATTGTCTCACTCCGGCGCCATTACACCCATGAGTCATCACCCCCGCCAGTCAGCATCAATACACCCTCCATTAAATTACCCACCGACCAACTAACGACAATAATTAGCCTTTGCTCCCCCATTTTATTGGTTTTTTGACGTCATATTTCCTTATATAAACCACTGCTCACTTACACCCAGCCCCCCCCCCCCCCCCCCCCCCCCAAAAAAAAAAAAAACCGGTCGAAATCTCCTCAGTGCTAATAAAAATTTATATATAAACACCTATTACGCCTCTATTTGCTTTAGCTGTCGTATATATCTCTGTGTGTGTGCTTATACAGTGTCTTACTCTGGCGCTCCGCTACACCCCAACACACACCCATGAGTCATCACCCCCCGCCAGCCAAAAGCGATACCACCCGCACTCTCCATTAAAAAACCCCACCGACCACCTAGCGACAATAATACCTGTGCGAAAATACTTTGGTGAATCAAATCTAAAGTTTCCTACCAAAATCGGCATTACGTTGACTCGTCAAGAATTTGAACATCTTCTGGCTTTACAAGGCACAATCCTCGCCGAATTTGACCGACTACAGTTACCAAACACAGATACCTGTCCTACTACTTGCCCCAGTAACACGTTTGACCACTACATCAACTCCCATTGTTATAAACCAATATTCCCAGAACCGAGTTGGTGTCCTCTTAACAACCCCAACTCTTGTACCCCTACATCAACTCCAACCATAGACAATCACCCCGGACGCTAACGATGTGTTTCTCTTTATCAATAAAAATATAAATTGTATTTAGACTAGTGTTTTTTCTTTATCGTATATATGTATATATATATTGTATCGGGGGTCGAAACCCCCCCTACTATACTACAAAAACAATAACGCACTCTACCAGTATTACATCCAGAGCTCTTGGCTCTATCTACCCCCACTACCCCAACGCCAATTGCACACTCAACGCCCACGAACCTAACTTAACCCAAAACATTCCATATAACTTTCTAATTTAATTCTCCTTCTTCTTCTTCTTCTTCGTTCGTCCTGAAAAGGACGGTGGTTGCGTTGTGTCTGTTTACGCCTAAGCTGTGATATCTGCACCTTTCGGTCGACACATCCGACTTCTGCACGGCATTTTTTAGGACCGGGTTTGCCTTCCCATTTCGATCCACACTCGCTCAGCCAGACTGCACAGCTGCAGACTGTTTCCAGGACCACCACGTGGAGGTGGAGTGCGGTCTTGACCAGCTCTGGTTCTCTGGTCCTGACGCAGGCAGTCAAGCTATGAGTCGTTGACTGCGGTCTCTATTGCTGCATCTTCTGGTCCCTCTAATTTAATTGATACTTTGTCTCGCAATATATACTTCTATTTATAAACCTTGGTATTTGTTATATTTATCTATGTTGTAAAATATATATTGTATGTATGTTGTGTGTGTGTGTGTGTGTGTATATATATATATATATATATATATATATATATATATATATATATATATATATATATATATATATATATATATATATATATATATATATATATATATATATATATATATATATATATATATATATATATACTAGTCACAAAAAGTAGGGGATATTTTAAGATGGTATGTATTATTTTACAAAAGAGTGGATTTCGTATTTTAATGGCTGTACGGACATATCGAGCACGCTCTTCTCCACTCTCACGGGCAATATCAAGTTGACCTGGTGACTCGTGATGAGTAAGCCAATCCCAAGAACAGAGGTGGGGCCCATCCGTAAAGTTTACACATTATTCTTTTTCACAAAAATGCGTGTATCTCGGGTTTGATGAACACTACTCACCATGGACAGGTATAAAAAAGACTCAGCAACAGATACAATTTCTTTTCTTCGTCATGGAACGTTTGACAGAACAGCAGAGATGGATAGGCATAGGCATGTTGCAAACTGGAAGTCAGCAAGTGGATGCTGCTCAGAACCTCAATGTTTCACAGTCAGTTGTCAGCAGACTGTGGAACAGGTATCAAAATTTCCGCACAGTGGCTGATCTGCCTCGGACTGGCCGCCCAAGAGTCACTACACGCCGCCAAGATCAACTTCTTGTTACTCAGGCCCTCAGAACTCGGACTCTAAATGCTACTCAACTTCAGCAACACCTTCAACAGACCACTGGCATCCGGGTCTCAACTCAGACAGTACGAAACCGTTTGCACCAAGTGCAACTGGCCTCACGCAGACCGTTTGTAGGTTTGCCCATGTCACCACAACAGAGGCGAGCAAGAATGGATTGGTGCCAACGTCATCATCGGTGGACCAATCAACAGTGGGCATCAGTGATGTTTTCTGATGAGTGTTGAAGGACTTTCGTGTGTGGTTACTGGTTGTGTTGCTTGAATTCTGATCGTGCTAATATTCGTACGCGAATGGGGTGAACCTCACCTTTGGTTTGTCGTAATGCCTGAACTTGGCATCAAGATGTAAACAACTGTTCATCTTATTAACTCAGCAACTTGATATAAAATGCATAATTCATAAGATTGAATGGTGTAACGTGATTCAATCAATAATGCATCCGGTTCGAGTCCTTCACAATTTAATATTGATTACACACATACATAAACAGTTCAATTCACACATGAGGTACATGCATCAATCAATCAATAGCGTAGACTGCTGTTTTACATGTCAATGTCCGTTTAAGGATACAATGCAGTAATTGTCGTCAGAACATCACAGCTATATGCACGCGCAGATAGAATGGCTACCTGCCGACAGTGAGACTGTGAGTCTAATTACTTCGTATAAAGTAGACGATTATCTTTCTCCTTCCAAGGATTTAGTTAATCACTAACCTCCATAAGTTTCCTCTCATGTAGAGTTCTAGGACTGACCCTGGTCCATCATAAATGCACATATAAACGGCTATATCATGCCATTGAATTGGAAGGTTAACAAAACGCAGCTATTCAGCTTGGCGGTCAAGTAACAAAGGGTAGCGTCTCCTAGTTACCGACTATGACCCAAACAACGCTAGACACGTCATAATCGATCGTGTATGGAGCGTTCAATAATTGAAACATCTATCGCAATATATTAAATGTCTTAACCTTTACATTTGCACGTCCGCTAACCTTTAGCAGACGGCGTTAATATCATATACCGTAACAATTCCCTGTACACCGGGGGAAAAAAATGGATAGATTTTTTTCAAGATCTATCCGACTTAACAATTTTTCAACAAAAAAAATTTAACACAATCGTGACATATGGCCGACGATGTTCTGAGTAGAACCGTGTCGCGGTCATGTCAACTAACTATTTGTCATAGTCATCTAACATTAATCACATTATATATCAATATTATGCATATTATTATATCAACTAAATAAAATGTCCAATGTTAATAGTGAATGATAGAATTAAATTAAAGTAAGGTCTGTCGTATTAGTATGTCATATAGGAATTAATTTGACTAATTAAAATTAAATTAATTAATTAAACTAAGAGTTAAATTATTAAGATTCTAATATAACGCGATGTTATGAGAGAAGAAAAGACAAAATAAGTGAGAAGAAATAGAAAGAAATTCGAATATAAGTTTAACTTAATTGGGTGTGTTAAGTGTTAGTGAATAATAACTATCTAATTTAACTAACTAAATAACGTATAGGTACTTAAAAAAAATATTAATCTAATACTTGTGTGAGATTTATTTTCTCTTTTCATAATTTCTTCTTTTTATATTTCGTTCTCTTTTTTTTTTTGTTCTTTCATTTCATTTTTTTTCTCACATTTCATTTTATTGATAATAATTCAATTAAGAAGTTAAGTTAACTAATTAATTAGTATAGGATATGATGATCCATCCGTAGTCTTGATCCTGATGAATTCTTTTAGGCAAAAATGTTCAAACGTTTACGTTGGAAAGAAATGTCATTTATCCTAGGATCCAAGAATTAAGTGCACATAGGATAATAAGTTCGACTTGTCGTCAGATATTGTTCCATGATTGTTCAACGAATATTCATATATCGTGTATGGACGTTAGACGAAGTTTCAATGTCAATATGTATACCTTGATTGTCTTTAGTTCAATTCTGTGATGCATATAGTGTTTATAAATATTAAATTGAAGGCAAGGTTAGTTCCCTTATAGTTGATACTTCGTTATATCCAATGTAGTGATGATTGACGTGTTTTAGGAATGTCAATGTTGATCATTCGTCGTCAATAGGATTACGTGACAACGCATCCGCCACAATATTTTCAGTGCCAGGAATATGTTCAATGGAGAATTCAAATGGCTGTAGGATGATTGCATATCTGGCGAGTTTTTGGCTCTTGTGGTTAGATCGACGCAAAGATGCTACAGCACGTTGGTCAGTTTGGATGGTGAATGGAGCACCAAGCAAAAACTTTTCAAGTTTAGTTATTGCCCATATAACTGATAAAAGTTCCTTGTCCACTGTGGAATACTTTGTTTCTGCCGGCTTTAGCTTTCTTGAAATATATAAGGTAGGATGTAGAACGCCATCATGGTTCTGGAGCAGGCATGCACCAATGCCGTAGGTACTAGCATCTGTTCGTAAGAAAAATCATTTGGAAGCATCGGGAAGTCTTAAAATTGGTTCATGCGAGAACAAATTTATAATTTTGTTGAAAGTTTCATTGCATATACCAGTCCATGTCACCTTCACCGGCATGTCTTTTTTTAACAATGAAGACAATACAGCCGTGATGGATGACAAGTTTGGTATGAATCTACTGTAATATTGAACAAGTCCTAACAAACTCCTGACCTGTTTCTTCGTCTGAGGAACTGCTATGTTTAGAATTTTGGAGACTGTACTAGGTAACGTTCGGATATATCCCGATCCAATGATATGTCCCAAAAAGATTATCTCATTACACGCGATCTGCACCTTTGTAGGTTTAGCAGTTAGATGATAATTCCTTAGAGTGTCGAAAACATATCTAAGTCCCGAAACATGTTCCTCAAACGACGAACTAAACAAGCATATGTCGTCAATATATGTAATAACGTCTGGTCTACCTGATAAAATTTGTCGCATCAGGCGAATGAAGGTAGCTGGCGCATTAACAAGCCCAAAAGGCATCACATTCCACTGGTATAGACCTTGTGGAGTGGAAAATGCGGTGTAGTACTTAGCCTTTTCGGTCAGTGGTATCTGCCAATAACCTTTAGTTAAGTCTATCTTACTAAATATAGTTGCGTTGGATAGACGTGGCAGTAAGTCGTCGATAAGTGGATGTGGTTCGCTGTCAACTGTAGTCTTAGCATTTAATTTCCTATAATCAACACATAGTCTGATGTTATTGTCCTTCTTCCGGACAATCACTAATGGAGAAGAGAATGGCGAATTACTAGTCTCAATGATTCCCAGAGACAACATCTGTTCAAGTTCCTTAGTAGTTTTAGCAAGGAAATGTAAAGGAACCGAATAGGGATGTACACGAATAGGTGTATCATCATTGAGAGTAATGTCATGACTGATAGCCGATGTGCGACCCGGGACGTCGGTCAACACATCCGGATAAGATTGTAATAGATTAGCAATCTGTAGACGCTGTTGCGGTGTAACCGTTGAAGAGATGGTTACATCCTGCCAAGATTCAGTAGGTTGAACTACTGGTACCGGTAACGGTAACTGTACCTCAGGAAAAGAAGATTCTTCTTCCTGGATGACGGATAAGTTGGAATAATAACAAGTAGATACTGTGTTGTCATCTAGTTCATGAAAAATTGACTGTAAGTGTTCAGGACGTGTATGAAATTGCTTGAGCATGTTAATATGAAATATCTTTTTGTGTCCCTTGATATCTAAGACGTAATCAACGTCGGAAATTTTATCAATGACTTTGTAAGGACCAGTAAAGAAAAGAAATGATGAATGACTATTATGAGTCATTAATGATATGAGACAATTGTATTACCATAGCATGTTATCTGCGTGACGCAGTATTAGGTACTAATTGTAACCGTAGACAATGATGGTTAAAGTAAGCACCATCATCATGCTCGATGACCATTCGAGCATCTCTATTGTTACGAAATGTAACTATCGCTTCACCATACCTGTCATTGGTAGGTGACAACAACCGTACAAACATAACGTCTGCCGTGTCATTAAAGAAATTGCTAAGTGCCTGCCATCTGGTACCTTGTGGCAGATTGCGCACTAACACGGTGCGAGAATATGCACCCTTCCCAATGTAAGTGGGATCAGTGTCACTAACGTGATAAATAGTTCTTCTATTTAATCTTTTGGATATGGTAGTCTTATGAGATGATGTCTCATAATGATTGGCATATTTATTTGTCCTAATTTTATTAGTTAAGTTCATAAGAACTTCACCATCATTACCTTTGTCTGGGATATTTTCTCTTTGCCCATTTTCAACAATTTCATTCAGATCACTGTTAATACGATCTTGTCGCCAACATATATTTTCTGACTTGGCAGTATTCTCTTGAGAAAAGGTATATCTGCCTCGAAATGATTTTCTAATCTTCCTAGGATGGACTGGTAGTTTAGTATACTTTTTATCCTGTAGGAGAGTCTTATCCTTCTCCTTATCGATTTCCAGAATGGTACTGAGACTGAAATTGGAGAAAACTGTGCCACATGTATTTATTTTGTTGGCCCGTAATGTAGCTGTTGCAATGACAGCGTTAGCATTGCAATAAGATTGCACATTCTTTAATTCCCATTCATCAATTTCCTGTGGGGAACAATCCTTACTACCATGGATGCGTCCCAACATCAGATCTGCAATTGGATTCTGAAGCATGCATACCTTAACTTGTCCTGAAAAGAAAGGTGTATTAACATGGACAAGAGCTGTGGGGTAAAACTCAATAGTTCCACCAAATGTCATGCAGCGTACATATTCTCCTGTCGCACACCTAGGATGTACCAGCGACTGACGTATACTAATCGTCGTGGATCCTGAATCCCTCAGCACTGAGACGACGGATCCATTAACTAATCCCCTGTTAAAAATTAGTAAGCCTGTTCCATCGTTGACTGCAAGACCTACCTCTGGTGTAATATGTCCGCAGTTAAGCACTGTTTCTTTCGCCTTCTGAAAAATAAGATTGCATTGTTGGCAACTATTTGCCACATTATAATTAATAGCAAAACATGCAGCAGAAGACTGTGTTGTATTATTGTCAAGTGGGACCTGAGCTATAGGGGTAGTATTATTTGTAACTGCCGCCCCTGTATTATGGTTGTAATGAGATGATCCCCGAGAATGAGATCGATTCCGAGTATAATTGTTAGAATTATCTCGTCGTCCTCTATAATAACTATTATCTCGATGTCTCGAGCCATGATTATTACCATTCCAGTTATTGTTATTATTGGGAGTATGTGATCGATTATAATTAGTGTTATGTTGACCATTGTGGTAGTTTGTTTGAGGTGAATAATTTCTATCTCGTGATCTACCTCTGTTGAACTCATTTTTATTGTTGAAATCATTATTATGTCCCTTCTGAAAGTTAACATTGTGATTTCTTTGGAACCTACTTCTGTCTACACTGTGATGTCTTTGTTTGTTTTTATGATTGTAGGCCATATTAGACGCCACAGGTAGAGGTTCTCTTAATGAGGAGTTAGAAATGGTTGCATTCGGATGTGCCGAACAGTAGTTTAAAGAAATTTTTTCTAACTCGTCGATAGTACCTGGTTTACGCTCCTGCAAATATGCAAAAAATGGCTGGCTAACCGAAGATAATACCTTATCCCGTAGTAGTAAATCAACTAATTTGTCGTATGATTTGTTGACTTCTGCCAGTTCAACCCATCTATTAAATGTATTGCGTATGTTCGCAATGAATCCTGCAAAATCTTTTGGAGATTCAGGTAAAATTCCCTTAAATTTCAACCTACAGTGTTCCTCGTCCAGGTGAAACCTTCGTAAAAGCAAGGACTTAATAGCACCGTAGTTATTTGCTATTGATGGGTCAGCATTTTGAGAAGCCGTCAATGGTTCTCCAACCAAGAATTCATTTAACTTGAGTACCCATGACTCTTCAGGCAAATGATTTGTTTTGCAAGTCTGTTCAAAACGTGACAGGAACGATGAAAGGTCGTCCACGTTTAAGTTGAGAGTGGGTAATTTAAAGTTGTAGAAATGTTTAGTTTGGCTGGATGACGATCCATTTTGTGCGTTATTATTCTGGTTTGCATCAGCACTTTGTGCTTGTAATCTTGCTGTCTCCAATTTAATACGCGCCAATTCCATTTCTTGTTGTAAAATAATTTCCTCTCGTTTCAATTTATTCTCTTCTTCCTGTTTGGTAATTGCTCTTTGCTCTTCTCTTTCACGTTGAGCAATCTCTCTTAATCTATTTTCCTTGGCAATTTGCTTCATCTCACGTTCCTCCTCCTCTTTCTTTAATGCAGCCTTTTGTTCCTCTATTTCTGCTTTATGTTTTTCCAGTTCTGCCTCAGCAAACTGACGAAGTTCTTGAGATTTATAACCATATTCCTTACCAATTTTAACGAAATGGTCTATAGTAAGCATTTTGACTTTTATCTGGTAAGTAATTATTGGTAATTACTGATTAAAATAGTCAATAGTAGCTTCAGAGTAATTATTATACTTACTCAACTTAGGAATATTCAATATAAATAATCACAATAGTACTGAACTCGTATGTCTAAGTTCAACTAATAGACAATATTTTGTAACAATATTGTATCTAAGTACTAACTATACCATAAATAGTTATGATATCTGTTAACTATAATGTAATTACATCACACAATTAATCTTAATATCCAATAATGTTGGGTATGATTCCTAGTAATTATATTGTTCAATGTACTAAGTCACTCTCTTAGTACTAGAAAAGTATATTAAATAATATACAATGGGTCTATTACCTCAAAGGTAGACTATAAGATTATTTTATTTGGTCAATATATATATATTATATTATTATGCCCTAGGCATCTCTTATAAATTGCAGTGCTAATTTCTTGGACTATCACTGCATAATTATGCAATGTCCCATATTAACCTTAAATGTCAGAAAAAATTAATTAAATTAAATTACAAGTGTATTATTGAATATAATGTTATAGTATTAATGTAGTATTTAATATATATCATGAGTACAAACAAAACAATGATGCAACTAAAGGGTACAAACAATGTCAAGACGCAAACAAGACATTTTCACAATTAAAAATGAATTTATGAACTAAATAAAACAAGCGGAAGTGTCACACGGAAAACGAAGGGTCAAAGATTGACCCGAGGTCAACTGAATATGCAAAGTACACAAAAAAAAAATGACTGCAAAAAATGATGACATCACAGGACTCATAACGGACGAACATTTAACAATCATAAAATAAATTGATAGTAAGAGTAGACTGGACGAAATAGTTAACGAACATGATACAAAACTGAATAAAAATGTGAACTTAGTACAAATAAAATACACCAGTTATCTACGGAACGGTACAGCTAACACAAATCGTCAAACGACAGCAGATTTGGACAGGCAGTCCAATGGCAAACCTCAATGGGGGTTCCAAAAGTGCAATCGTTTAACTGCCCTAAGACGACTGAAATCTAGGTGGTCAGCTGTTCGCGACATTCCCCAGAGATTTCAGTTCCCTCCAACCGGCCCGCTAATTAACAACACATTAAGACAACAAAAAGTACATTAAACATAGGTAAAAACATGCCGATGTAGGCAGAGGGCATGGACTCAGTTAGCACTGTCACGTTAACGACAATAGTTATTGAGCTAAACTTATCTTTATTTGCTGCTTCACTTGATGCTCGTTGTCGTCGACGGCTAGGCCTGTGCCTTTGACTGTCTGCTCCTGTAGTCCATATCGTGTGTTTGCTTCAATGGCTCATATTTCCCCTGGTTAGACTTAGAAACGGCTTTGGTTTCTCCGACAGTTCACCTACACGACTTTCGGTGACGTCACGTTGTTAGGCATTATAATGAGTACTGCGTCATCTTCGACTGGATCATGTGATCGAAAATTGATCGTAAATATTTGTGGTTAACATGTGCGTAAGGAACAGAAGTTTGTTTCTTTTTTCTGTCGTTCCCCGCATTCGGCCGCCACTTTTGTTGAAGGACTTTCGTGTGTGGTTACTGGTTGTGTTGCTTGAATTCTGATCGTGCTAATATTCGTACGCGAATGGGGTGAACCTCACCTTTGGTTTGTCGTAATGCCTGAACTTGGCATCAAGATGTAAACAACTGTTCATCTTATTAACTCAGCAACTTGATATAAAATGCATAATTCATAAGATTGAATGGTGTAACGTGATTCAATCAATAATGCCTCCGGTTCGAGTCCTTCACAATTTAATATTGATTACACACATACATAAACAGTTCAATTCACACATGAGGTACATGCATCAATCAATCAATAGCGTAGACTGCTGTTTTACATGTCAATGTCCGTTTAAGGATACAATGCAGTAATTGTCGTCAGAACATCACAGCTATATGCATGCGCAGATAGAATGGCTACCTGCCGACAGTGAGACTGTGAGTCTAATTACTTCGTATAAAGTAGACGATTATCTTTCTCCTTCCAAGGATTTAGTTAATCACTAACCTCCATAAGATTCCTCTCATGTAGAGTTCTAGGACTGACCCTGGTCCATCATAAATGCACATATAAACGGCTATATCATGCCATTGAATTGGAAGGTTAACAAAACGCAGCTATTCAGCTTAGCGGTCAAGTAACAAAGGGTAGCGTCTCCTAGTTACCGACTATGACCCAAACAACGCTAGACACGTCATAATCGATCGTGTATGGAGCGTTCAATAATTGAAACATCTATCGCAATATATTAAATGTCTTAACCTTTACATTTGCACGTCCGCTAACCTTTAGCAGACGGCGTTAATATCATATACCGTAACAATGAGTCCCGCTTCGTTTTGGATTTTCATGATCGTCGAATACGTGTCTGGTGACGGCGAGGTAAGCGTTACCAGCCTCCTGCAACTGTTGCACACAACCGTTATGGAGGTGGCAGTGTAATGGTGTGGACAGGCATCTGTATGAATGACAGGACCGACCTTCACATATGCCAGGTCAATATCACAGGGCTCTACTACAGTGACAACATCATCGAGCCTATCGTTGTGCCATTTGCTCAACTGTACGGACCAGATTTCATCTTCCAGGATGACAATGCACGTCCTCATCGTGCTCGCGTCGTCCAAGATCACCTTCAGATGCAGCATATCGAACGTTACCGTGGCCGCGGATGTCCCCCGACCTGTCTCCTATTGAGCATTTGTGGGACCTCCTGAATAGACGAGCCCAACAACGTCCAGCCACTCCATAGACTCTTCAGCAGTTTGCCCAGGCCCTTCAGCAGGAGTGGCAGAGAATTCCTCAAGACAACATCAGAAGGCTTATTTGCAGTATGAGACGTCGTTGCAATGAATTTTTAGCGACAAACGGGGGCCCTACACGTTTTTAGAAATATTGGAATATTTTTGTGAAAATGAAGTGCCTACCCCGCCTTGGTTGCAGTGCGACTAAAATCATGTGAGTAAAGCCATAACACTTCTTATACCGCAAATGTCTTGTTATTATGCTCAAGTTTACTTGCACGAAGGAATAAATGAACTAATTTGAAATATATTGTCTTTGGATAACTTTTAAATTCAATATCCCTACTTTTTGTGACAGGTGTATATATATATATATATATATATATATATATATATATATATATATATATATATATATATATATATATATACACATATATATATATATATATATATATATATATATATATATATATATATATATATATATTGTCACGAACGGTTTATAGAATGAATGTCAGTACTCATGCTCCGGTGGGAACTAGATAAGTTTATGTAAGTTGTGAGTTGAAGTGAGTGAATGTTAAGTTTGCTTGCGGGCATGAATGCATTAGTAGCAGTAAGCGCTAACGTCGAGTTCACGGGCATGGCTGAGTTGTTGTGAACGAAGTAGTGGTGAAGACTGGTCAGGTGTGAAAAGGGTCATGGGTAAAAAGGTCATTCGAGACAGAGATGAGAGCGAGGCGAGATTACGCGGAGAGTAAAGGCGAAATGGTTGAAGGAAAATAGGAAATATATTAAGATATTGTGAAATTCTTTCCATGAGATGCTGTTCTAATTATGCACATCATATATTGTGCTTTTCTTATGTGATGATTTATGGCCAAAGCGGCAGTCTGCCTGTGTTATTGTGTTATACTCAAGTTTGTGACATAAAGTCGTCGGATATCGTATCTACGTGTTGGAGTTTAGTGAGTTAACAATTAGCTGTGAAAAACGAGCCATGTTTGTCGCTCCATGTGTATGTAATACATATTTGTCAATGTGTACACACAGCAAGCACTTGACAATTTTGGAGGACTCGTAAATGGAAGAGAGGACCCACCCCTAATTTTCTGCAGAATTTTGGACAATTTCGCCTTCTCATGAATTGTTGTTGGAAAAATTACATCAAGCGGAACAGAGAACTAGGCCTATCTGTTTGAATCAGGTCACAAGAACTTAATGTGCAAAACTGAAGTCTTCATTTCAGTGATAGTCAGCAATGGTATAGCTGCAGAAGGACTGAATGAATATTTAAGAGCGAAAAATAGTTTAATCACTGGCGGAGAGGCGAAGGGACAGTTTTGACGAAATCGACAGTGTTATTTTGGAAAGTAGCACGAAGAATGAAAAGGCGGTAATCAGCCTTGTTTACCTCGGCGCACTGATATTGTGTTAGTCCGCCCCGTGACGAGTGTGCTGATCTGTTGTCAATTTATCTGTGCTGTGTAGTTCGACACGACTGTTGACACCGGAAAAATCGTCTGCTGGGTCTTGTGATGGAATAACAAGGCCATTGTTTTGATGGTGATCGGCTGAAATCATAACATCTTGCCTGGAGATGGTGTAAGCAGTGAGAGACGCATTTTCCTTTTCTGCCCCTTGTATCAGTACTGAAGAAGATCCAGGTTCAACGTGTACTGAGGTGCACGTAGGAGCTGAGTTCGATTTGACTGTGCTGTGTTGCAGCGTGAAGTGTGTTGTTTGTGGTGTCCATCATTGAGCTGTAACACCAGGACTCCAAGCCTGCGCCTATCTCAAGTGGAGCAGCGGACACAGGAAATTGTTAAGTTAAGTTTATTATTAATTTTGTAAATTTCAAGTCTTCTGTTTACTTGACTTATGCGTCTGGATATTTTCTTTTATATATATATAGGCTATACTTCTTTTAATTAATTTATTTGGTTATTTAGTTCTTCCTTGATAAGGTTATTGCCCGGAACTAATAGGGTTTTTTTTATTTATTTATTTTTATTTTTATTTTTTTAAATTCCATTCTTTCTTCAATAGCATTTTTGCAAATTAATTAACGTTATATTTGAACCCTATGATCTGTTATATCTAAAAATGTACTAAATTTAGTTTATTTTGATACTTCTTTTGTGGTGTTTTTCTGTCGTGATTCTCAGTCTTTTGCTCTGCTATCCGTGTATATAAGTTATTTTACGATATCCTGTTTTTGTTCGTTCGATAGGTTTGGGTGTAAATATAAGATCTATTCTTACTTTCTTGGTCTAGAACTTCCTCTCCACTGGCCTATCAGTTGTTGTAGTGTCGTGTGTTCTGTGATTATCATTTCAATCATCATCATACCATTTGTGTTAACATAAGCAGACACATTTTATTTTGGTCTATTACAGTTTGTAATGCATACAGACTGATACAAGAGATTGACCCAGTGTGTAGACCCAGTGTGAAGAGTTGTTCAAAATCTGTGGTGTATGACAGACGTTCCTCATAGGAGTAGGGTATCCATTATAGTTTTCCAGACACCATTTGACTTATCAGGTGGTATACATTTTTTTTCCCTCTCACCTTAATTGTTTTTTTGGTTGCATCATTTGTTCATAGTTATCATAGTTGATAAATATTGCAGGATGACTAGCCTCTTGGATTTTATCACCAAGGGACAGGCACTTGGTAAATCAGGGGATGAACTTGAATTATGGGCTGAGACTAAATTTGCGGATGCTGAGGAACGGAGGATACGCAATGATGAAAGAGATCTTAGGAAGTTAGAAATTGAGGCTGACAGGGAAGCAAAGAAGGAAGAAACAAGGAAAGCTGAAATTGAGGCTGAAAGAGAAGCAAAGAAGGAAGAAACAAGAAAAGCTGAAATTGAGGCTGAAAGAGAAGCAAAGAAGGAAGAAACAAGGAAAGCTGAAATTGAGGCTGAAAGAGAAGCAAAGAAAGAAGAAACAAGGAAAGCTGAAATCGCGGTAGAAGCAAAGAAGGAAGAGACAAGGAAAGCTGAAATTCAAGCGGATAAAGAAATTACTTTGAAGAAACTGGAACTTGAGGCTGCGAGTTCTAGACCAGCTACTAAGGAGTCTACTCGTCCTTTCAAGCTGCGACTCCCATCCTTTGTTGAGGGCGTCGATATGATGGACGTGTATCTAGAAAGGTTTCAACAAGAAGCAGTATCTTGGAAGGTTAAGAAAGAAGATTGGCCAAGTCTGCTCAATAATCTGCTCACCGGAAGAAGTTTACAATGTGTCTTTGCATTGCCAGTAGAGGATCGCATGAATTATGACACAGTGAAAGAAACACTTCTTCGAAGATTTAGACTGACAGCTCAAGGGTACCGTGAAAGATTTAAGGAGGCTATTCCTACAACAAGCAATGACTTTAGTGAGTTTATTGCTGAAATCAAGTTGCTGTTCAATAGGTGGATTGAACTATCAGGTATTGTGAAGGATTTTGATGGGCTAACCGACCTTATGCTACAGGACAAGGTTCTATCGTCTTGCAATCCAGAGTTAGTGGCTTTTCTACAAGAGCGAAAGCCAAAAGATATAAATATTATGTCAGAGCTAGGGCAGCAGTATGTCAATGCGCACCCGGGGAAGCCGATTCACAAGCAGACAGCTGCTGAGACCTTTCCAGCTTGTGTGGCTCAAGACAAAACTGAAAAGAAGCCATACATACATCCTCGGGCCCGCAGCTTAGACAGATATGTTGGGAAAGATGGTGGAAATAGAAGATGGAACGGGGACAGAAGATATTCTCCTAAGAGACAGTACCCTTCTTTTGGGTCAGGCTACAGTAGAAGGGGTTGTTATAAGTGTGGCTCAAGGCGTCATCTATCTTATCAATGTGGGAGGGACCCAGAGAGGTGTCCCTTCAACCCACAAAGAAGTCCATATGCCAGCCCAAAGAAAAATGAAGCCCGTACAAGCGCCAAGAGACGGATTCCCACTGCCCCAATTGTAATGAGAAAAGAAACAGTCGAAAAGAGAGCCCAAAGGAAAACACTGAGCATGCAAATTCAGCTACTGTACTTGATACATTTAATAGCGAGGAGTGTGAGGGGTGCAGACCATTGTTCGAGCCTGATGGCAAGCCTATTTTAATATGTGGCCATACTTTGCCTTGCCTTTCATCAGTTGATGGGAATGGCACCTTAACTTTACATAAGGGTTTTGTGGAGAATAAACCTGTATCTGTTTTGAGGGACACGGGATGTACGACCATTGGCATTAGGAAGACATTTATTAAGGATACGTATTATATTGGAAAGATGGCAAAATGCATTACATTTGGTGGTAAGGTCGAGTACTATCCATTGGCGATTGTGCAGATCGACACCCCTTTCTTGTCGGGTAGAGTTCGAGTATGCGTCCTTGATTCTCCCATCGCTGATCTCATTATTGGAAATGTTAATGGGGTTCATGATTGCACCAGTCAGGATATTGAGGAGGGGGAAAGTGGGCATGATTGGGTTGCTAACGCAGTAATGACGAGGGCTCAGACTAAGGCTGAGGATGCAAATATTATGATATCGCAACCCAATAATATCCCTTGGGTGCCTACGGTTGCTGGAATTACAGCATCGGATTTTGTAGACATGCAGAGGAAAGACATTTCACTTCTGCCTTTGTTTCAGTGGGCTGAGTCCAAGAACATCCGGCATACCAAGTCTGCTCGGTACTGGTTTGAGGTTAGGAACTCCATTCTAATCAGATGCTTTGCAGAGCAACATTCAGTCATTACACAAGTGGTTATTCCAGTGGAACTGAAGAATACAGTGTTAAGGACAGCACATGACATCCCTTTTGCGGGTCACATGGGTATTGCAAGAACTCGCTGTAGAGTGTTGTCCCAGTTTTACTGGCGTGGATACAATAAGGATGTGAAGGTTTACTGTCGGTCGTGTAAAGTGTGTCAGAAGACAAGCCAGAAAGGAAGGACTCCCAAGGCACCGTTAGTAGCAACAGATTTGGCATCTCGCCCTTTTCAGAAGGTTGCAATAGACATTATTGGGCCCCTTCCAGTTATGTCTGATCGGGGGTATAGATTTATTCTAACATTAGTTGATCTATGTACGAGGTGGCCGGAAGCATTGCCAATGAAATCCATCACATCAAAGGATATAGCAGAGGCTCTAATGAGCTTATTTAGCAGATTAGGTTTTCCTGAAGAGATTTTGTCTGACAGGGGCCGGCAATTCATTTCAGAAGAGATGAAACACATATCTAAACTGTTAGACATAGCCCAAGTGTTCACCACCCCGTATCATCCTCAGAGCAACGGGGTCTGCGAGCGGTTCAATGGAACACTGAAAAGAATGCTAGGTAAGGTGACAGGAGATTTTCCACAGTTGTGGGATAGATACCTACCGGGAGTTTTGTTTGCATACAGAGAGATGCCACAAGAGAGCACAGGATTCTCACCGTTTGAGCTAGTATTTGGCGCAAATCCTCGGGGTCCAATGAAAATTTTGAGAGACTTGCTGACCGGGAATTATGCTGATGATAGCGTCAAGTCAAGTTATGAGTATGTCATTGACTTGCGAGAACGCATAATTACATCGTGTTCGATAGCACGTGAGGCATTACAGACATCGGGTGCAAGGTATAGAGCATACGCCAATAGGAATAGCAAACTTGTATCCCTCAGTCCTGGCAGCGAGGTATGGTTGTTGCTACCTACCAAAGAAAATCACCTGCTAGTGAGCTGGCAAGGTCCATTTCAAGTAAAGAAACAGATTACTGATGTGGATTATCTGATATTAGTCCGAGGGAAGGAGAAGATTTTCCATATTAATATGCTAAAACCATATGTAGTACGTCCAAACTGAACTGGAACCAGTTGTGAGCGCTGTTCTTGATAGTACAGTTACTGTAGCTAGTGCAGCAGTCATCGAGGAAGATGGAGACAAAGGTGAGGAGGTCAATCTCCAGATCCCACTATTGCCATTGGTTGCTTCAGAATCATGGGGTGATGTAGAGGTCTCTGCATCTCTACCACAGCATCAGAGGAAACAGGTGAAGTCACTGCTGTGCGAATTTCAAGATGTGCTCACAGATATTCCTGGAAGAACTGATTTAGTTGAGCATGATATTAAACTGACCTATGGAGAGCCCATCCGGGTGAGACCATATCCTATTCCACTACATTATACTTCTGCTGTTGAAAAAGAAGTGAATGATATGTTACGCTTAGGTGTTATCTCCCCATCTGAATCATCATACTCATTTCCCATGGTCATCGTGCGGAAGAAGGATAAATCCCTACGGATATGTATAGACTTCCGCCGCTTGAATAGTGTCACAGTGATAGATGCGGAACCTATGCCCAACCAAGAGGTTCTCCTATCCCAAATAGCGGGGGCAAAGTATTTTACCAAACTAGACTTATCGAGGGGGTATTGGCAAATTCCCTTAGCAGAAGGCGCTAGGCCACTTACAGCATTTTGTACCCCTCAGGGTCTTTTCCAGTTTAATTATATGTGCTTTGGACTGGTGAATGCCCCTGCAACTTTTGTGAGAATGATGAGAATGCTTTTGAGGGGACAGAAGGATGTTATCACATATATTGATGACATCTGTTTGTTTCATGACACGTGGGAAGAACATGTAGAGGGATTGAAGTCACTGTTATCATGCCTTCGGGTGCATCACCTTACAGCAAGACCCAGTAAGATTAAGGTGGGGTTTCAGGAGTTAACATTTCTGGGGTATGTGGTAGGACAGGGTGTTTTAAAACCAGTTGATCAAACAGTTGGGAGGAATTTTGAATTTGCAACCTCCAAAAACAAAGAAACAAGTACGTAGTTTACTCGGTCTGATAAATTTTTATCATAAATTTATCCCCAGGTTCTCTTCATTGTCATCAGCTCTAACATCACTCACTAAAAAGGGCACGCCAAACAGAGTGGTCTGGACTGAAGAGTGTGATAGAGCACTGAGGAACATCAAGGCTGTATTCTCCAGCGAGCCCATTCTTCTACTGCCAGACTTGGCTAAGCCCTTTGTACTGAGAACTGATGCTTCTGCAGTGGGCATTGGTGCGTGTCTGATGCAAGAACATGATGGGTTTCTACATCCTGTCATGTATGTCAGCAGAAAGTTGCTTCCGGCTGAAACGCGATATGCCACTATAGAGAGAGAGAGTGTTTAGCTATTATTTGGGCTGTTTCCAAACTCTCTAGGTATTTGTTAGGATCTCATTTTGTGCTGGAAACGGACCATTGTCCATTGACTTTTCTTAAGTCATCTAGGTCACCAAATTCACGTTTAACAAGGTGGTCGTTGTTGTTACAACAGTACAACTTCACTGTTTTTCCTATTCAGGGTAAATTGAATGTCCTTGCAGATTCATTATCTAGATTATGAACACTTGCTTGTAGTAAATGGGTGTGTGTTTTTTTTTTAACCACCATTTCTATGTAGTATTTGATACTTGTACATGAGTAATGTTTTCTCAACTGTATTCTGCATGATTTTTGTATAAGCTAAGTTCTTATCATATGTTGGGTATCAAGTACAGGGTTATAGAACAGATATTCTCCGGTATAGGAGAATTTGGTGAAATTGATGTAATGTTATCACCTTCAATTTTGTGTGTAATTAGAGATGCATGATTTTTGCCATATGGTTGCTGTTGTATTTTTCTAGCAACTCGGTTCTATTGTAATTTTTTTATTTTTTATTTTTTATTTTTGTGTTCTTCAGAATGTTATTATTGATTATTTGTAGATGGCATATTTTCACACTGATGCTATAGATTTTGCCCACATATGTAATCAGAGGTTTTGGATGGTTGGTTTCCTGATATCTACCACCCATCCAGTGAAAAACTATGTTTTTCACTTGGAGAGGGAGGGGTGGATGTCACGAACGGTTTATAGAATGAATGTCAGTACTCATGCTCCGGTGGGAACTAGATATGTTTATGTAAGTTGTGAGTTGAAGTGAGTGAATGTTAAGTTTGCTTGCGGGCATGAATGCATTAGTAGCAGTAAGCGCTAATGTCGAGTTCACGGGCATGGCTGAGTTGTTGTGAACGAAGTAGTGGTGAAGACTGGTCAGGTGTGAAAAGGGTCATGGGTAAAAAGGTCATTCGAGACAGAGATGAGAGCGAGGCGAGATTACGTGGAGAGTGAAGGCGAAATGGTTGAAGGAAAATAGGAAATATATTAAGATATTGTGAAATTCTTTCCATGAGATGCTGTTCTAATTATGCACATCATATATTGTGCTTTTCTTATGTGATGATTTATGGCCAAAGCGGCAGTCTGCCTGTGTTATTGTGTTATACTCAAGTTTGTGACATAAAGTCGTCGGATATCGTATCTACGTGTTGGAGTTTAGTGAGTTAACAATTAGCTGTGAAAAACGAGCCATGTTTGTCGCTCCATGTGTATGTAATACATATTTGTCAATGTGTACACACAGCAAGCACTTGACATATATATATATATATATATATATATATATATATATATATATATATATATATATATACATTGTTAGCGTATAATTTACGCTAACCACGAATGATAAGGTGGGATTTACATATGATATGTAGGAACGTAACAATCACCTTGCTGTGTACTGTTGTAGTCCGTCCGACCTGGGCCAAGCAGCTTTGTTATGCATGAATAGCTCACCAGGCGTTGAGGCGCTGAAAGGGTGTCATGTTGACATTCGAACATCAGACATTTCTTGTATGTAAGGTACTCGAAGATTGTATGGTTGACAAGTGAGGTGGGTGTGTAGAGACACGAATGCGTATAGGATCTTTGAAATGTAAACAAGGCACCCACTCACTCACATGCAGTAGTCAGTAATTGTAGAAAACGGCTGGAACTTTCAACCATTTAATTACGTGACACAGTGACATCAACAGGTACAGTCAAATGGACGAGAATCAAGACACTTCATGTATATTGGATATGACTGGCAAAACATCTGGTAAATAAAGCTTGAACCACTCATCTATAAGGACGTTATCGACAATGGTCTGTCCTTTAAACACTGTTCATAGGTGGTAATAATTAATAACATCGAACATCATCAGTTCCGTATAGCTCATAGGTATGATGCTAATAACGCTGGCTTGACAACCCATTCTTTTCCTACTGTAACTCAGGGCCCCCCAGACTGAACGCGTCAGGTAGTCCTTAAACAAATATAGTTGCTTAATATGGAAGTCTGTGAACTTGATAATACAGTCAAGACTTTATCTGGCTTCACCTTTCAGGTACTTCTTCTTCTGCTCAAAGTTATAGGCCGTAATGACGGGCCTTATAATGGTTGATAAACAACTGTACATTTTTCCATAAGCATGTATTATCTTTCATGCTGAAACGTACCGCCATCCTGCGGGTTTCATAACAATATATGGTTATTGTGCTTCTATAAAGTACTTCAACGAATAGACCTAACTGGCTACGTCAAGCACACTAAAAGGACTCTGGATCACAAGAACTGTGAACGCTACTCACAGGTTCATACTAAATGTTCTGCAAACTTTGCGTAATAATAAAGTAATTTTACCTTGGACAGAATTCCAAACCATACACAAATAACACCTGTCGTCATTCCAGACGAACAGAATAACTCTGGGGAAATCACTAATATGACAAGACTATCTTTTCCCCAGATAATGAAGAAGAAGAACAACGGACATCTTCGTCCGGCAGAAGACCAGCTCATAACTCACAGACGGAAGTCTGCTCGGTTCGCGCTAAAAGCTAGCGCATGCGTAGACAGAACAGATTTGAGAACAGTTAACTATCCCGTCTTAAGAAAGAATAAACACAGGGAAGGTAACCCCTAATCAACTATTGTCAGGGAGTTAACATAGAGTTCTGTACCTTCGATTATCAAAAATATAAAATAGAATTACATCTTTTGGAACCGACAAAAAGGACTGTAACATATATATATGTTGTATAAAGAAACATAACAACAAACTGCTGAGTCATACACTTAAAATACCTACACACAACACACCAGACAAACCAAAAGCGATACCACCCACACTCCAGCTGCCAGCTACACCCCAACACACACACATGAGTCGTCAACCCCGCCAGCCAAAGTCAATAACCCCCACACTCTCACTTAAAAACCCCACCGACCAGCTAACGACAATAATTACACCTACCTACTTATTGCTACTAACCCACCCCCGCCATTATTGATCTAATATTTTTCATTATAAAAAAGTCCGCCCCACCACCATTGTCGATTGGTCTTGGATCTATCTACCCCCACTACCCCAACTCCAATTGCACACTCAACCCCCACGAACCTAACTTAGCCCAAAACATTCCATGTAACTTTCTAATTTAATTCATACTTTTATATATTTGTTCTGGTCAGAAACTGTAACAAAAACTCTGTGACATTAAATATATAATTCTATTAAAAAACCTTGGCCTTTGTTATCTATGTTGTAAAATATATATTGTATGTATGTTGTATAAATGGATATATTGTACAAATATGTTGTATAAAGAAACACAACAACACACTTAAAATACCAAAACAATACCACTTGGTATCCCGCCATTATTGATCTAATATATTTTCTTATATAAAAGTCCGCGCATCCTCCGTTATCGATTGGAGTATTTTCCTATATAAAAGTCAGCGCATCCTCCAGGAATAATACCCGTTTTGTGCGTGACATACTACTAAGATGTTCTGTCCACGCTGTGTCGTTAACTGTGGCTTTTTTAGTTTTAACCTTTTCCTGGTGAAACATTTCTAATGTTTTACAGATGTTGAAGTGGTGTCGTCATGGCCCCATCGATATATCGTCTTGATTTAATTATCTTTTTTTTTTTAAAGCAATTCCTGCAAGTTTTGTTGTTTAAACTCTAAGTTTCTGCAATTTTCCATTTCAAATCATTTAGTTATATGCAAGCAAATAATTTATCTTTGTTAGATTTTGGAACGCCACTGAAGTTAAACTAAACTCAAGGGGCGTTATGACCAGCAGTCTGCCTATTTTAGGATCCAGATATAAATAATGGCGTATCTGGTGCCCGCGACCTGAACTTGTGTCCAGGGATGACAGGAGAATGACTAATACCTATCTTCCAAGCTGGTTGGTAAGAGGTGACTAAGAAGGTTAACGATAGGCCACTCACGAATCTCGGTTTAGAAAAATTAATGGATGCTGAAGCTCCTAGAGCATATATTAAAGTTGTTACAGTTAAACAGCTTGAGAAAGAAGTTCTTTTGATCAGCAATAACGTATATTAGTTGCCTATTGATGACAACTGTTACTATTATTACTATGTTAAACACTAATGAACACCCGTGTGTTACCGGGCCCGAAAGGGGAGCAAAGAATAGTAACACTGTCCCCTACCAAGCATGTCGTAAAAAGCGACTAAGGAGGGTTGGGCATGGGGCCGGTTACACCATCCTGTAAAAAAATTTAAACCACAAAAAACTTCAACAAATATGGACAAGTCAAATAAAGAAAATAAAACACAGCCATCCAAGACAGGGGAAGGTCCTCTCGCGGGGAGGCGTATGATGCAACACAGAGAAAGCCGAAAGGAGTCTGTGTTGCTGACTAACCTTCTTTCTTCTAGGAGAACTTCCAGATTTGGCACCTGGAATGTTCGGACATTAAACGAACAAGGGAAAGTGGCGCAAGTAGCAGCAGAAATGAGGGAATACAAAATCGAGGTTCTGGGAATGTGTGAAACAAAGTGGAAGGGGGTAGACAGGAAGAAACTCATCACAGGTGAATTGGTGCTGTCCTCAGGACATGAAGACGAAAGTTCACACCACAGTGAAGGGGTAGCTCTTATGTCATCTAAAGAAGCACAGAAAGCACTAATTGAATGGGAAGCTGTTGGACCCAGAATAATAACAGCTTCTTTCAAAACAGCTAAAAAGAAAATTCATGTAAATGTCCTCCAATGTTATGCACCAACTAATGACAAAGAAGAGTCTGTGAAAGAAGCATTTTATACTAAACTACAGGAAATTATGGATAAAGTAAAAAGAAGAGACATCACAATTTTGATGGGTGACATGAATGCAAAGATAGGTACAGTCAACACTGGATTCGAAGAAGTCATGGGAAAACATGGGCTAGGAGTAATGAATGAAAATGGAGAGCTATTCGCAAACTTCTGTGCTTCATATCAACTGGCTATAGGAGGAAGCATGTTTCCACATAAGAGAATACACAAGGCAACATGGATATCACCAGACCATAGAACAGAAAATCAGATTGATCATATATGCATAAACAAGAAGTTTAGATCATCATTGCAGGATGTAAAGGTATATAGAGGAGCAGATGTGGCATCAGATCACCATCTTCTGATAGCCAAAGTAAAAATGAAACTCAAGAGATATGCAACAATGCAAAATTATAGACAACAGTTTAATGTAGGACAGCTAAGAAATCAAGAAACAAGAGACAAATTTGCGGTCACAGTATCCAACAAATTCCAAGTGCTCCAACAGCTGGAAGATGTAGAGAATACAGAAGACTATTGGCAGCAGGTCAAAACAGTATGGAAGGAGACATGTGAAGAAATACTGGGGAAAAGGGAAAGACAACAAAAAGCATGGATAACAACAGAAACCATCAATAAGATAAAAGACAGAAAAAACAAGAAAGCAGAGTTAAACACAAGCAAAACTAAAAGCGCCAAAGCCAAGGCTCAAGAAGTGTACACAGAAGCAAACAAAGAAGTAAAAAGAAAAATCAAAAGAGACAAGAGGAAGTATATTGAGGAGTTGGCAAGAGAGGCAGAAGATGCTGCAGCCAAAGGAAATATGAGAGAACTGTATAGCAGCACAAAGAAGCTAACAGGGAAATACAAGCAAACAAGTTGCCTCATAAAAGACAAGAATGGGAAACTGCTCAGCAATATACAAGAGCAAATGAAGAGGTGGACAGAATATTTTGGGGACCTTCTCAATAGACCAGCTCCACAAAACCCGCCGGACATCCAGCCAGCAGAAGAAGAGCTACAAATTAACGGTGAAAGACCAACGAAGGAAGAAATAAAGAAAGCCATAAAGCTTCTAAGAGAGGGAAAAGCGTCTGGACCTGATGGCATACCAGCAGAGGCCATCAAAGCAGATATCGACACGGCTACAGAGATGTTATATAAATTACTTGGTAAAGTCTGGGAAAAGGAAGAGATACCAGCAGAATGGAAAGAAGGATATCTGGTTAAGTTGCCTAAGAAGGGAAATTTACAAGAATGTACAAACTATAGAGGAATAATGTTACTATCAGTGCCAGGAAAAGTATTAAACAGGATTATCCTTGAGAGATTAAAAGAGTCCATAGACAAGAAACTGAGAGATGAACAAGCAGGTTTTCGACAAAACAGATCATGTACAGACCAGATAGCCACTTTGAGAATAATAGTTGAACAAAGTCTGGAATGGAATTCACCACTATACATCGGATTTGTGGACTACGAAAAGGCATTTAACAGTGTAGACAGAGAATCACTTTGGAAATTGATGAGGCATTATGGAGTTCCCCTGAAGATCATTAATTTAATAAAGAAAACATATGAAGACATGACATGCAGAGTTCTTCACGAAGGACAGCTTACAGAACCGTTTGGGATAAGAACAGGAGTGCGACAGGGATGCCTCTTGTCTCCATTTCTTTTCTTGCTGGCAATAGATTGGGTTATGAGATCATCGACAACACACAACAGAAATGGAATCCAGTGGACTCTGACTAAGCAGTTGGATGATCTGGATTTTGCTGATGACTTGGCTCTTCTGTCCCATAACCGTAATCAGATGCAGGACAAATTGAAAACACTCGATGAGAGGTCACAGCAATTGGGTCTGAAAATACACAGGGAAAAGACAAAAATAATGAGAATAAATGCAGGTAATGATAACAGGGTTGAACTTGAAGAAACACCAATACAAGATGTAGAATCATACACATATCTTGGCAGTAATATAGACAAAGTTGGAGGGACAGACAGTGATATCAAAATAAGAATACAAAAGGCAAGAGGAGCTTTCATTGCATTGGGAAATATATGGAGATCAAGAGAAATCGGATCCAACACGAAAATAAGAATCTTCAACTCAAATGTGAAGTCAGTCCTATTGTATGGCTCGGAGACATGGAGAACAACAAAGACAACAACCAAAAAGCTACAGACTTTCATAAATGGGTGCTTGCGTAGAATCTTCTTCTTCCGTCCTTAGCCAAAGACCGACCAAGCAGTCAGAGGCCATCACGCCTTGTGGCGTCTTAAGGGCAACCGCAGATTGATTTTCTCTGTTGTAGTTTCCCATCACGCCTAGCGGCGTCTTTAAGGCAACAACAAATAGATCCATCTGCCGTTGTTTCCGTAATCGGTGTGACAAGCCAACGGGTGATCAGCCCATTGGGCTGCTTGCGTAGAATAGAGGGATTAAAATGGTATGACAAGGTTACCAACGTGGAACTGATGACAAGAACTAGACAAGTGCCAGTGGAACAAGAGATGAGAAGAAGACGATGGCGATGGATAGGACACACACTGAGGAAACCTGTTGATAGCATTACAAGGCAGTCCTTGTTCTGGAACCCCCAGGGCAAGAGAGGCAGAGGAAGACCAAGAAGTACATGGAGAAGAGAGTTGGAAACAGAGGTGAAAATGATGAGGAGATAATGGAAAGAACTTGAGATGATGGCACGGGACAGGAGGACTTGGCATGTGTTTGTTGAAGGCCTATGCTCCTTTGGGAGTGGAGGGTTATGAATGAATGAAACACTAATGAAATTGAATGCGAGGTTTTGAAACGGCTGGCAACGCAATCATGTAAAAACGATTGGCATATAAACCACCACTGTGAGTAGCATGCACATTTTTGTGTGAAGGCTTACTGGAGACAAGGCTGCAATGGTGACTCCGTGGTCAGTAAGGAGCGCTTGAGCCAGTGCAGGCTCTCTAAGAACAACAACAGTGGGGGCTCCGTTTGGAGCAATCAAGAGAAAGAAGAAGAACAAGAAGCATACAAGCAGTGCACCACAGAAAAACCTAGTGATTTATGTCCATTATCTGCTGTAAAAACAATGGCGGAAAATATAAATCGTATTTTTTTCTGATATTTTGATAAATTGTTAAAATTAACTGACTGAAATAAGAAGCATTTTGATATATTGTTAAAATTAACCGTACTTGAAATAAGAAGCATTTTGATATACTGTTAAAATTAACCGAATTTGAAATAAGAAGCATTTTGATATATTGTTAAAGTTAACCGTATTTGAAATAAGAAGCATTTTGATATATTGTTAAAATTAACTACATTTGAAATAAGAAGCATTTTGATATATTGTTAAAATTTAAAAATTTTGAAATAAGAAGAATTTTGATATATTGTTAAAATTAACCGTATTTGAAATAAGAAATATTTTGATATATAGTTAAAGTTAACCATATTTGAAATAAGTAGCATTTTCATATATTGTTAAAATAAACAATATTCAAAATAAGAAGCATTTTGATATATTGTTAAAATTAACTGTATTTGAAATAAGAAGCATTTTGATATTGTTAAAGTTAACCATATTTGAAATAAGAAGCATTTTGATATATTGTTAAAATTAACTGTATTTAAAATAAGAAGCATTTTGATATATTGTTAAAATTAACCGTATTTGAAATAAGAAACATTTTGATATATTGTTAAAATTAACCGTATTTGAAATAAGAAACGTTTTGATATATTGTTAAATTTAACCGAATTTGAAATAAGAAACATTTTGATATATTGTTAAACTTAACCGTATTTGAAATAAGAAGCGTTTTGATATCTTGTTAAAGTTAACCGCATTTGAAATAAGAACATTTTGATATATTGTTAAAGTTAACCGTATTTGAAATAAGAAGCATTATGATATATCATTAAAATTAACTGTATTTGAAATAAGAAGCATTTTGATATATTATTAAAATTAACAGTATTTGAAAGAAGAAGCAAGACATAGAAGAATATAATATATTGTTAAAATTAACCGTATTTGAACTAACAAGATTTTTGATATTTTCATAAAATTAATTGTATTTGAAATAAGAAGCATTTTTATATATTGTTAAAGTTAACCATATTTGAAATAAGAAGGGGACCCAAAGACGCAGCAACAGAGAATGCAGTCAGCGACCCATAGCTTGACTGCTTGCGTCAGGGTCAGCGAACCAGAGCTGACTAAGACCCTACTCCACCTCCAAGTGATGGTCCTGGAAACAGGCTGCATCACAGCATTCTGGCTGAGAGAGTAGGGATCGAAGAGGTAAGGCAAACCCGGTCCCAAAAAATGCCGTGCCGAAAGGCGCAGATATCGCAGCTTCGCTGTAAACAGACACAACGCAACCAACGTCCTTTTCAGGACGAACGAAGAAGAAGAAGAAGAAATAAGAAGCATTTTGATATCTTGTTAAAGTGTACCGTATTTGAAATAAGAACATTTTGATATATTGTTAAAGATAACCGTATTTGAAATAAGAAACATTTTGAAATATTACTAAAATTAACCGAATTGTAAAATAAGAAACATTTTGATATATCACTAAAATTAACTGTTTTTTTAAATAAGAAGCATTTTGATATATTGTTAAAATTAACAGTATTTGAATGAAGAAACAAGACATAGAAGAATATGAAAGAATAAATGAAGAACTTGTTAAATAATGTAAGACAGCCAAAAAAGCTGGGGTAAACCATAAGTGCTGAGAGCTGGAAATGCAGCACAGAAAACACACAAAATCAATATCATCATCATCATTGTCACGAGTGGGTTATGTAATAGTCTGCCTGACGAGAACCAAGTCTGTGTGATGTCAGAGACAAGACAAAAATCTGAGAGAGGTCTGAGATGATAGACGAGAAATGGTGTTGATGGTGGATAGTGTAACTTATAGTGAGAACCTATACTGACTCTCCCCTCGCCACTCAGTGACCTTTCTCTCAACTACTGCCACACTGCCTCTTGCTCTGCTACTGTTTATTAATAATAAGGTTTATTACACTACCGTTAATCCACATACAACAGTACAAGTACAAGGTAAGGAGTACAGGTGCAGATTGGAAAAAAAATCTGATCCGTTAGGAAATTGTATTTTATTAAGGGGAGGTTAAACCCCCAAAATGAAAAACACAGAATTATAAGATAATAGCTATATCTGGTCATTTATACAAGCAAAATGACTGAAAAAAACACAAAACATCAAGGTATGTACTGAAAACTGGCAGTCTGAGGGGGAAAAACAGTAGAAAAAAGGCAAATTTTGGCTTTTTTGGGGTATTATGTTGCCCAAGATATCTCAAATGTGAGTACAGCTTCAGTTATGAAATTTGACTGTTTCATTTGTTCATATATGATAATGATTGTATACTAAAATAATTTTGATTGGTTTGATATCTGATTTTTTTTGGATTTTAACATACCGTTTGACAAATAGTTGTAACTTTTTAGGGGGGGTAACTTAGATATTTCTTAACTGTTTTGTAGTTTGTTAACATATATGCTTTATTTTAGTATGTGTACAGCATTTTTCATGGGCATGGGCAACGTGCCCATATTTGTGTGAAAAATGCAGCATGTGAAAATGAAGAAAAAAAGGGAAGAATTACACTTTTACACAAAAATTTACTCATTATCCCCCTGTATCACTAATAGTTTTTTGAGAAATTTATTTACCAAAGTTTAGACCTAAATTATCAAAGATGTTTTTTCTCCTCAGTTCCCCACAGTTGTACACAATCACTGCATCATTTACAGCTATTTGCAGCCTACTTTTTCCAATGAAAACATTCTTTGGGCACCTATACCATATGAGGTTATGAAATGATTCATTTGAATTCTGAGTCCCACCATGAGCACACTTTTCCAGAAGGGTATCAGCTGCAAGTTCCTCAAAAACTTCTTTAATAATCTCTTCTTCTTTGATCCATAACCGCCAACCGTCAAAGCAGTCAGCGGCCATCACGCCTGGTGGCGTCTTGTAGGGCAGCAACAAATTGATTCCACCTTGCTCGGTCGGCGGCCATCCTTCGTACAGTGCCCCAACCGTGGTCCACTCCCCGCATCTCAGCCTCCACAGCCCTCCGCCAAGCCGTTTTCGGCCGGCCTCTCCCTCGCCTTCCCCCGGGGGTCCACAGCACAGCTGTTCCTGCGATGGCATCAGGGTCCCCCCTGAGGACACGGCCAACCCAACTCCAGCGTCCGCCAGCTATGACGGCGTGCATGTCCTCCTGGTTACTCCGAATAAGTAGTTCTTGGTTGCTGATGGCGCCCGGCCAAAAGACTCGGAGAACCTTCCTTAGGCAGATTGTGCGGAAGGAGGACAGCCTCGACATCTCCCTCTCTGCTACTCTCCAACACCCTGCACCACAGAGAAGCACAGAAAGCACGCAGCTCTCACACAGTCTCAATTTGGTGTTTGTGCTGTACTGGGAAGACTTCCAAATGTTGTTGAGAATAGCAAAGGCTGTTCTCGCTTTATTCACTCTGCTGTTAATGTCCCCGCCTGTTCCGCCGTCAGGTGTCACCATGCCCCCTAGGTAAGTAAATGTGTCTGTCTGTTCTAACTTCTGGTTCCTTACTGTTATTGGCTCAGGATTGCCCACATTTAGCGTCATGACCTCTGCCTTCTTCAGACCGATGTCCAGGCCAACCTGCTGGCCATACTTATTCAGTCTATCAGTTTTGTCTTGAATGTGTTGGTGTGAATGCGCGAGCAGCGCAATGTCATCTGCATATTCCAAATCTTCCAGTGTAGAAAACGCTGTCCATCCAATTCCCCCTGGACTGCCCTCCGCCGTCCGGCGCATCACCCAATCTATGACTGTCAGAAATAATGTTGTTGACAAGGGGCATCCCTGCCGTACCCCCGCCCTCACCTCGAAAGTTACATTACTCGATCCAACACCGCACGTAAAGTTAGAATAGAGGCCTTTTATAATGGAAACAATGCGGCTGGGAATTCCACAAGCCCTCAGAACCTTCCACAGGCTGTCCCCGTGCATGCCGTCGAAAGCCCCCTCAAAATCAACAAAGTTAATGTACAGCTGTCTCTGCCACTCTGAGCACCGCTCCACAATGTTCCCGAGGGCAAACACATGATCCGCACATCTTCCGTTCTCTCCGAAGCCCGCCCGCTCCCTCCTCAGCTTATGGTCAACTGCCCTCGAAATTCTCTGGACGACCATCCTGCCCAGCATTTCGCCGGGAACCGAGAGGAGGGCAACTCCTCTCCAGCCGTTGCAGTCTGCAAGGTCGCCCCTCCCGGGCAATTTGACAACTGTTCCTTTACTCCACTCTGCTGGTGTTGTCTCAGTTTCCCAGACTTGTGCAAACAGTGGCTCCAATAGCTCCGCTGCCAGCCCAGGGTCTGTCCTGAATAGCTCAGCATTCAGATTGTCGTGACCAGGCGCTTTTCCATTTTTTAGCCCTTTGATAGCTGTGATAACCTCTTCCCCCCGTGGAATGTCTGTATTTACGTCTAAGTCACTTTCAGCCCCAGGAACATTCAGCCGAGTCTCTGGCGGTTCCCTATTCAGCGTCTCTCTGAAGTGCTCTGCCCACCCCGCCTCCTGCCCCTGTGCTGCGGTGATGAGACCCCCCTGCTCGTCTCTCACTAACGTTATGTTGTTTGCACCCCGTTTTCCACTGATAGCTTTAGCCATTTTATAAACTGTGCCCTGTTCATCTCCCAGCGCTGCCCCCTCCGCCTGTCCCGCAAGGTCATCCAGAAATGTCCCTTTGCCAGCACGGGTCTGACGTTCCACCTCCCTGTCCAGCCGACTGCACTGTTCACCACATATTGCCTCTAACCTGGGAGACTTAGCTTCTGCCCTCCTCCCTTTCACCTCCCCTCTCCTCGCCATGGTGTTCAGCGCCTCTGGTGCCATCCAGTCCCGGCTCTTTCCCTCCTGGAATCCCAAGCATGACCCGCTGCTTTCTTTATATATTGTTGAGATGGTGTTGAATTTCTGGTCCACATCGTCGGTCTCTGTTCTTTCCTGGCTTTTGGTAATCAGATATCGTCTCTTTACGTCGACCACAAACGCTTTTCTGGTGAGGGGGTCTTTAAGTTTCGTGATGTTGTATCTTTTCTGTTTGACTGCAACTGGTCCAGCAGCTCTGAGTTTCACCTTCAGTCTTGCCACTACTAGGTGATGATCACCTCCCACATCCGCGCCTCTTCCCACCCTCACGTCCTGCAGTGCATGTCTCCATCTGCCATTGATCATTATGTGATCCATCTGGTTTCCGTCCCGTCCGTCCGGCGACTCCCATGTCAACTTGTGCACTTCTTTGTGTTGAAAAAGTGTTCCTCCGATGACCAGGCTGTTAATACTGCAGAAGCTTATTAATTTGTCCCCATTCTCATTTACTGTTCCACTGCCGCATTTCCCCACTACTCCCTCGTTTCTTTAATAATAGAACACACAAATTCAGGAAGTTGATTCTTATTATCTGCAGCTGGGTCTTTCTTCACAGGGCACCAACTATCACAGTCTTCATGTATTCCTTGTCTGTGTTTCCAGATTGCCCATATGCTCTTCTTCATTGCTGGAACATCTCCTACATTTCTGCGTATGGCTGCCCCATAGTGTCCTTGAATCCGTTTTATGGCTAACTTGGTTAATCTACCTATTCCACCTATGCCGGTATAAGTTTTCCCATTCTCTGTGAACTTCTTGCATCTGTTTTCTGATACTTTATCCAGAAGTCTCTTCCCCATTCGCTTTTGAACATGTCCGCAACATTCAAGCTTTCTTATAGTTTTGCCATGGTAAATGGGTGGCTGATGCTGTGCTACTGTCTTGTAACTTTTAGAATCCCCATCTCCCAGATATCCTGTGTAACACAAATCATACTGTTTCTCTGAACGATTAAAGACTTTTAATATTCCATATGGCTCCATCAAACCTGCAGTACCGTCATGATTTTTCTCACATTCTCCTGATTCTGAATGATTCTGACTCCAGAGTTTGAATTCATGGTCTGACATTCTGCTCTTTGCTTTCATACAGCTATCACAATAATTGCTGCTTACTTCTACATCCAACACCTTTGCTGGTCCTTTTTGGCTAACAGAAAGAACTGTGGCCACACCATTTTTGCTTGTAAAGCCTCGCCGCTGCCAAGTACCATCACATGAAACTGTTACATCTTTACCTTCTAACAGTTTTATTTCTGCTGCTGCTTCTGCTTTGCACTCATCTGCAACTATAGAGGTGGCTTCCAATATCTTTTTTCTGTAGGTGGCACTTCTTATGTTACTTACTGGTGGTGGCAAATTCATGTTCCCCAAAAGTCTCCTTCCCTTCTCCATGTGACATCCAATGCTATAAATTGCAAAAGTGAATCTCAAGTTCATATTTTCTGAGTTCTTCTTCATGGTAATAACATGTTTACATTGTGAGCACATTATATAAAGCTGACTCTCTAGACCTACAAGCTTCTCTGAAATTATAAAATTATCTCCAGTGTCTGGTAGTTCAAAACAAGATGGACATGGAAATTGTTGAATCAGCTCAGTTACTTGTGTCATATTATACAACCTGTATCCACTCATTCCTTCTACATTTGAATCAGCATATTCATCATCTAGGATATTTGTGTGTAGCTTTTGATAAGATGATGATAATCTAGAAGTGCTCACAGGCTCACACTCAGAGGTACTAGCATTGTGTACGACAGTAGGCCTAAACTCTGTTAGTGGTTCACAGTTTATAAATTTGATAGTCTTATCTTCATTTAACCTTTTTTTCACATACCTGTTTCCTTGAAACTTTCTTTTCTTTGAACGATCCATTCTCTTTCGTGAATTTTTATCCATTATAATAAATAATAAAGAATTATTTCACACACTGCAATGGTCACTGGTTTACCTCGTGTTAGAATTTGACAAGCCTTTGTTTACTTCGAATAGAATAGTCCCTTTTGAGAGCTCGTTTCTGATTGGCTGAAAAGCCCCAAGCTATGGCAATGGTTAACACAGATTAGCCAATCAAAATTATTTTTACACATGAAATGATGTTTGAAAAACTTTAATTAGGTTTACTTCAGGGAAATGAATACCGAAAAAATTTTTAAAATCCATGCATTAGAAGCGAAGATATACCAATTTGTACATTTTGCATATATAATTAGGTAAACAATACACTTACCTGACCTACTTTAAAAATTTATATAAAATCATCCACAAAGGTTTTAGTGAAAATAAACATAAAGAAATGTAGGCAAATGAATGTACTTTCCAGTTCAATATATATCTAAAATTTGATATTTTCAATGAAATTCTTCATTTTTGGGGGTTACACCTCCCCTTAACAACAGTCAAAAAAAAAAAAACTATTGTAAAAGCATCATGAAATCTATCCCTATAACAAAGACAACCTCGCTACGATGCAGATGGCAAGGATGAAGCACAACAACAAAAGGAAGGTTAGTATAAAAAAATTTGAAAATACTCCAGAAAAAAAAACCCCCATAGATACGCGTGCGTTGATGCTTCACTGGGATCACGGTTAGCCGTTGGAGAAATTATAACCCTATCTTCTCCAGGGTAATTGCTGATTAATCCGTGAATTGACTGCACCCGGCTGTAAATCATGGAAATAGGGGGATGCGATGGCAACACGCAAGATAAAATAAATGATGAATAAATAATCTACCTTTTGAGTAATAGCCCACTACTCCTATAGCGGTCCTCACTGATAAGGGACGATGTAGCTTTGTAAAGAGAACTGGTGCTCCTCTTATTAGGTGTTTGGCGAAGTATTTATACTCTAAGCAAAGGCCAATCATTAATGTGCCCGTAAAAGGGTGATGAACTAGGCATGAATGTAGTTACGTGCAACCCAGCTGTAAATGGGTCGTTGACTGGTGCGACCCTTCCTCCAGGAAGGTAATCAGGCCTGAGGCTTCAGCGTATGGCCTGAAATAACCGGGGTTAGCTGTAAAGAAAACACAAACAATTTATATATCATCGTGCTAAATAAGTCATAAACATTACAACACGTCACATCAATAAACGGGTCTTAACTAGATACAGGAAAACATACGCTCCTCCCCTTCTATTCATCTGATCAAGGCTGAACTGCGCTGCAGTTTTATCTTACTCTCCCCCCGCTCACCGTCCGATCACAATAAGTGCAGGATCGGCTTTTGCGTAATGCTACGAAGCCCGGTTCCGGACGTCTAACGCCAGAATGGTTTCAGGCATGTTTACAAACTGCCCCTCCCCTTCTATTTTCTACTGGCGCGCGTGACCTTAGTATGGGTCCGGCCAGCTAGCTACATAATTTGTACAAGCTCGTCTAACTAGTAGCGCTGGCGTGAGACATATTTAAACATTACATAATAGAAGTATGCGCTAGTTAAGTATACAAATTGCATTTAAGATACCTATTAATACCCAAGTACACACTTAGATGCAAAGTACATGTTGCGAAAACAAATTATTTACACAGACCGCCACTGAGGCCCAAAAAAATTACATTTGCTCAGGTTAACCTTGTGTGTGTGTTAAAGATTTCCTACTTTGGTTATCCATAGGTGAAGGAAACCGATTATACTGATGATGCACTACATCAGCCGTAAAATCCTCTACCCAGTATGTTCTTATATAGTAACAGCACACCAATCCAAAAAAAAACCTGGCTATAGCTTTAGATCTCTGGTTGAATGATTGCTGTAATTACCACATTACTAAAAACCCTCTATGAAGGCTTACTCTGACTTATCACATATCCCAAGCACAAAATTTATACTAAGTACCAATTTCTAAACTTGCTTACCGCGACTGTCAGAATCTCCCACTCTATTAATCATAAACAGGCAAACTGGTGTTAAGTCTGCTACCTTCTCCCGGCATGAATTTTTTAGACTGAAGCCCTGAGAGACAACAAGAGTCTGCCTATATATGGGGAATACGGGTTGCAAGTGTTCGAGGCGGGCTCTAACATCAGCGTAGAGAATGCCAAAATAACGTAATAATTACTCAGAGAATTCGCAAGGAGACCTGCTACAAAGAATTTGGCGCAACAGGGAAGCGAGGGTTACGCTAGCGAGTCCCAGACTCTCCTGGCCATCAAAACACAAGGAACTTCTTTGTGACCGTCATCTCACAGTGCAGGTGTCTCGGCAAGTCGCTCCCTCGCCCGGCCCGCTACTTAACATGACGGTATCTGTGACAATTTGTTTTACACGATGAAGTTGCCAGCCACATGCCCAACCTTATATTAGTCCCGTTGTACGACATGCTTGAGGGCGGAGTAGTGTTATTCTAGCTTTGTCTCTTCAGAGATCCACCGGGAACTACACAAAATCTGCGTACAAGCAAACAAATATCCTAAATATAAAATCCCAGCTTTTTCTGTCAGTGCGTAACGCTAAGGGAAGCAGCTTTGGTTGAAAGTTAGACATTAATTGTATTGTTTCCCTTATATGTATGCTCCCGAAAATAGTAACACTTACCAAAGAAGAATGCGCACATAACGGTGCCACTAACATCTCTCTTTCATACTTTGTGCAAAATTATTTGGTTCCCTTAAATCGGTGTATTTTTTCATTAAAAATGACCTAAAAATATATTAAAATTAAAGGGTGTAAAACAACATTATTAGTAAAATTTTACTGGAAAATGCGGAGATCCATGATTTAAGTTGTACCAGATTAAAACAACAGAAAATCAAGATGCTCTTCTGTCATGTTCAGACTTTTAACATCAGATGTAAAACAAATATTTTGGTTTTTTAAAATACCTTTGAATAAGTAAAATTGCCGTTTGGTATTGGTGCTTTTGAATCTAATTCCCGTCTTATGACGGGCTTTTACACTAGTATCAGATAGAAAAACACAACCAGCCACTAGCTGTTTCAAGTCAAAGGAATGAATACAGTTGATGGGCCATGAGAACGTAATAAAAAGATTGATAGACTACATATGGGGGCGCTGACCTGGAAATGATTGTGGACTTTGACTTGACGACGGCTTGCAGATTTAACATGACTACAAATTAAACGCAGAACAAGAAAAAGAAGAAAAAAGACTTCATAAAGGAGCTCTATGTTGATGTAAGATCAAAATAAAATATTAAAGACAACTGTGAAGGACCACTACTGCTCGTGGCAGCAGCTGAGGAAGCCATGCACCACAATTAAGAAAGGCAAAACTCCTGAACCAAAATATAACGGTAGAGAAGATTGAGGATGTTAAAAAATATCTCAGAGGAAGGGCCCGGCCTTAGTAATAGCGAGGCCCGATTCGGACCATTCTGGTGGGACCTGTCTGTCTTCTTAAGATTGTAGCTTTGTTGTAAAGCGTTTTATGATAAAATGTGATAACATGTGGATAAGGGGCCGTTCAAAAATTACATAAGGGAAAGAAGAAAAAAGAGGGGGGGGGGGGGGGGGGGGGCCGAGATGATACGCTTTGGTGTGGGGGGTTTATGAAATGTTATGGGTTTTTGTTACGCACACATTGTTTGGGTTAAAATGTCAAAAATTGCATTACGTAATGTGTGAACGACCCCTAATTGTTGTGGACGTTATTTTTATTTTTCATAAAATGGTAATAGTATTTATTACAAACAAATTTAAAATGTGATTTCATAATACAATGTAATAGCATTATATTTCTGATACCTAATTTGAAAATAATCGTCGCTTCTTATGTTTTCAAAGCCGGAGGTGGGAACTAGTGTGCGGAGCCCCCTGTGAAGGTCCGACTGGGTCAAAAATGTTAAATCAGCCCAAAGCCCTCCTTGCTCAGAGGACACACACCAGATGACCTACTACAATCCATATTCATAGCTTTGCAAGCGACCACAGCACAATTCGTCTAACGAGTCATGTGATCAAAGTTTTATTAAAAATTATTCTGACGAGAGTGAGAAGTAAATTAACAACAGTAACTGATGATGAATAGTGTTGTTTTGTAGATGGTAATGGCACAGACAACGTCATGTCCATTCTTCTTCTTCTTCTTTGATCTTTAGCCGCCGACCGTCAAAGCAGTCAGTGGTCATCACGCCTGGTGGTGTCTTGTAGGGCGGCAACAAATTGCTTCCACCTTGCTCGATCGGCAGCCATCCTTCGTGCAGTGCCCCAGCTGTGGTTCACTCTTTGCATCTCAGCCTCCACAGTTCTCCACCAAGTTATGTTTGGTCGGCCTCTCTTTCGTTTTCCTTCCGGAGTCCATAGCATAGCTGTTCCGGTGATGGCATCGGGGTCTACCCCGAGGGCATGGCTAACCCAACTCCAGCGCCTGCTAGTTAAGATGGTGGGCATGTCCTCTTGGTTGCTTCGAGTAAGCAGTTCTTGGTTCGTGATGGTATTCGGCCAAAAGATTCGGAGAATTTTTCTTAAGCAGATTATGTGGAAAGAGGACAATTTCAACTTTTCCTTCTTTGTTACTATCCAGCATTCCGCACCATAGAGAAGCCCAGAAAGTACACAGCTCTCATATAATCTAAATTTTGTGTTTGTGCTGTACTAAGAGGACTTCCAGATGTTGTTTAGACTAATAAAGGATGTTCTTGCCCTGTTCACTCCGTTATTGATGTCTTTCCTTGCTCCGCCGTCTGGTGCAACTATGCATCCTAGGTATGTGAAGGTGTCTGTCTTTTCCAGTTTCTGATTCCTTACTGTTACGGGCTCAGGATTGCCCACATTGAGTGTCATGACTTCTGTCTTCTTTAGATTGATGTTCAGATCCATCTGCTGGCTATACTTATTAAGTCTATCCGTTTTTTCCTGGATGTGTTAATGAGAATGTGCGAGTAGTGCAATGTCATCTGCATTTTCCAGATCTTCCAATGTAGAAAACGTAGTCCATCTTATTCCTCTTGGACTTCCCTCTGTTGTATGACGCATCACCCAGTCTATCACTGTTAAAAATAAAGTGGTTGATAAGGGGCATCCCTGTCGTATTCCTGTCTTCACCTCAAAAGTTAGGTTGCTCTGCCCAACGCTACATGTAAAGTTGGCACAGAGGCTTTTTATGATAGATTAATATCAGGCTCTGTGCAGGCAAGCAGATATTTAGCAGCGGAATTTGTTCTTTTATTCCATCTAAAGTTTGTGTGTATATATATATATATATATATATATATATATATATATATATATATATATATATATATATACGAGGGAAGGTCAAAAAGTAATGCCTCCTATTTTTTATGTATGTAAATACTGCATCGGTGTGCAATTTGTAAATTTAGCAGGATTCCTCAAACACTCTTCTGCACTGTATAGCATTAGCAACCTGTTTCAGTAACAGGTGGCACCACTGTAACAGTTTAAAAATGGATGCCAAAGACGTTCGGTTAAAACAACGTTATGTCATAGAATTCCTCAATGCTGAAGGCGAGACCCCAATTCGCATCCACGAACGTTTGAAGAATGTTTATGGAGATTCAACAGTGGATGTTAGCACTGTCCGACGTTGGGTACATCGTTGTGACGAAGCTGAAGTAGGTCATCGTGACGCAAAGCGGACTTTCTATGACTTTCATCGAGTATCATGTGGTTTAACACTAAATTATTCAAAAGTTTGTGCACGGTGGGTACCCACAATGTTGACAGACAGACATAAAGAAACAAGGAAAACCATAGTGTTGCGTGATAAATTCTCGCAACATCGTTTTATTTCAATATCTGTTTTATAACGCAAGGGCAACAACTGCTTGGAATTTATAGTCACTTTTCTCGGTAAGCATTTGTCTTCTCGCGTTGGTATCGAATGCAGTTAAGTTTGAGCTGTGGTCGTTTTTGCGCTGGACTGCGCATGACTTGTCTTGCTTCTTTGTCGATCGGTTTCCGCCCACCACTAGTGGGAGTGAGCGATTTGGAATGGCGAAAGAGATGCCTCGTTGAAGAGGGGATCTCCGCTATTTTTGTTCTGTCAGGGATGTGTAGTCCTCTTATGGATATTTCGTTTATTCGAGATAATACCTCTAGTGTTTCCCACATGTCGGGAGGCGTGATATTTCTGTGTATTTCATGAAAGCAAGGTAAATTGACTCTTTCATTAACTCTATTGATTTTGGGTCGTGAACGATTTCGATTCATAGCCTGTCTGCGAAAGTCGTCGTCACGAGATGTTTTCCTAGCTCACATGTCGCTGCATTGTACTGCATCGGTTGATGCAGGTACCAAGGACCATTACTTGCTACTTTGTTAAATGAACTAGGTTTGGAAAACCTTTATTATCTAGAGGATATTTTTGAGGACATTATTTATACTTCGGCAGACGTGTCTGTCTTGCTGAAGTCAAACTAAGGAGAGTGAACTGATCTCATACATCTGGTTATCTCCTGGCTGTTATAGAAAAGGATGGAGTTTTCACCTGACTACATTTACAGCACTTTGAAATATAACATGCATCTGACTCATCATTGTAATGCTGTCTACCGTTTATTGCTGTATTGAATGTTGCTGTGATAATGACTGTTTGATGTGCCTACACATTTGCGTAACCATTTTGTCACTGTGGCGTCCACAATAAATAATGAAGAAAAACGTCAACGGCTGTTTCAAGACTCATTGACTTTATACGTCGTGAGTTTACTGACGTCCTATGTGGATTGCCCTGTTATTGTTGCATGAACATTGTTTTGACTGAACACATCTACACACTACACAAAACCAGACATGCGGATGCCATCCATCATCATATGGCATCACGCATCATTTGGTGGCCATAAGCTGGTTTGATTCTGGTACCAGCAAACACGGGGTCCCTTACCCACTTCATTTTCAACAAGAATTCATCAGCATCCTTCAAGAAATTAACATTCTTCAATACAGTCAACATCTTCAAAATTTTCAAAGTACTCGGCGTTGCCCGGTAAAAGTCAAATTTCAATTTTTTGACGGAAACAAGAATTTGACAGTACCCGGCGTTGTTACATGTTGCCGGATAACTCGGACTGCTGTTATCTTTTACGCAAGTCAAGCAAGTTGCTGCTGTCAAGGTTCCAGTGCTGTCGTTTTTTGAGAAGGTCAAGTGCCGGTTGAAACGGGTTGTTTTCTGAAGAAGGCCAAGTACCGATTTCCATCAACTTACTTTTGGATTAGAAGGTCAAGTGCCGAAACAACTCAACACACAGTATGTCAGAAGCTCTTGTACCATCGTGTTAGCAGTGGAAGCAGTTCAGATGTGCCATCATCGTTGGAGCTTCGCTCTTTAGGACGTTGATTGACATCCGTTTTTTTCTGCTGTTCTACGATTGGAAGCCTATAAGTTAAGTGGCCTGTTTGTATGTAAACTGTGCCCTTATACTTCTGCTGAGTCTTCTGTGTATCATCTCATTCTATATGTTATATGTTTATATGTTATTTGTATATTTATATGTTTATATTTCAGCGGGTTCTCGGTTGGGTGGTGTCTCCGTTAGATTATGCCACGTCATAGAGGTCGTCTATTGTGAGCGTTTTCTGTAAGGTTTGCAAATTTCCAATACTGGAATTTGCTAAGCGACTTCTGTTGCTATTTATGTTAGCTGTGATGACATGTTTTAATATTGTTTTCGTTATTATTTCGCATTCTTTAGTTTTGTTTTGATTTGTTTGTGTTTGTTAGCCTACTCTTGTCTATAATTTAGTTTCATACAACATTTTTGTTTATACACTGTGGTGTCATGTATTTTGTTTAATTCTATCGCAGATATCGTCACATTTTTTGTGATATTTCATTAATTTCTGCTTTATTTTTAGTTGATTTCTGCGAAAGTTTTTGTATTGTTGCTGATCTTTGTTATTGTTTACATTGTTATTGTTTACATTGTTTGTATTGTTTACATTTTCAATGTTTACATTCTGCATGTGTTTACATAGTCATTGTTTACAGTTATAGTAATTAGTTAATGGGCTATGCTAATGCACTGTTACTACTATACTGATGATAAATGAATGATGAATAGTGTCGTGCACTATTGAATGAGAAGTGCACTTATGATCAAGAATTGAGTGCTGATATTTCATATACAAGTTCTTTGATTGGAGACTTGTTTCCCACAGAGACTGGGATAATATAAGGTGATGTGAATATACAAGTGCTTAATTAAGACTTGTTACACTTAGGTTTGAAATAAATTAGTTAATTATTTCAGGTTTTGGACTCATATGTTAGACAACATGTCTACATTTGAGCACTTTATTGAGCAGGGTAAATTGCTTGGGAAGACTGGTGATAAGTTAGAAGAATTTGCAACTGCTCGATATGATAAAGCAATGGAAGCTGAACAAAAGAAACTGCAGATGCAGGTGGATGAAAAAAGATTCCAAATGGAAATGGAAAAACAAAAAAGGGAATCAGAAGCTGAGGAGAGAAAACTCCAGCTACAGCTAGAAGCTGAAAGACTTCAAAAAGAGGCTGAGAATAAAAAACTTGAAAAAGAGGCTGAAAATAAAAGACTTGAAAAAGAAGCTGAAAATAAAAGACTTGAAAAAGAGTCTGAAAATAAAAGACTTGAAAAAGAAGCTGAAAATGAAAGACTTCAAAAAGAGGCTCAGGCTGAGGAAAGAAGATTACAGAGAGAGTCTGATGAGAGGAAAGAGAAAGCAAAAATGGAACATGAAGAAAAGGTCTTAGCTTTAGAGTTGGAAAAATTGAAATTGACGAGCATGAGTAATGGTAATGATTCAAACAAGGGTTCATCTTCTGGTAAGGCTAATAATGATACTTTTAAGATTAAGTTACCAACATTTAGTCCTTCCAGCGATGACATAATGTTCTATCTGGACAGATTTGAACAAGCATGTACAGCTCATAACATAGACAAAGCAAAATATGTTTATCAGTTATCAGGGATACTGACAGGTAAAGCTCTAAGTATATTAAATATGGTGGATGAACCTGACAAGAACAATTATGAGGTTGTCAGGGCCGCTTTGTTAAAGAAATATCAGCTTAACGAAGACGGCTATCGTCTACAATTTAAAAACATGTTACCTGAAAATGGAGTTGAATTCTCCGAGTTTATTGCAAGAATACGCATTACTTTCTCACGATGGGTTGAACTATCTAAGACGGAAAAAACTTATGAAGGACTTATGGACTTAATACTTAGAGACAAAGTCATGTCGTCTGTCAATGAGTCTTTCCTTGCTTTCCTTCATGAACGTAAACCTAAAACAATAAAAGAAATGGAAGATTTCTGTTGCCAATACGTAACTGCGCACCCACACATAACCATGGGTAACTCTAAGGTGAAAGAAGGTTTACCAGTTGCTTCGGCAGCTCCGTATGGTCAAAACTTTGCTCGTAGATCCCAACAAAATTTTGATAGAAAGAGTAGCGGTAATTTCTGTCAAAATCATGGAAATCAATTTCATGGTGATTCTTCTTCGAAGAATTGGAGACAACCTGATAGTACTCGTTACTATCACCCTAATAATTATAAGCATTTCAAAAGAGGATATGGTAATAGAGGTTATTCCTGCCGAAGACCTCAAAACCAAACAAATAGATGTTCGCATCAATGTGAACATGATAGTAATCGTGGAAACTGGAATTCGAACCAGTATAACAATTACAATAGAGACAATAATAACTGCAGAGATAATAATAACTCTGATAACTTCAGAGGTAATAATAGTCGGGGTAGATCTCAACACAAAAAAAAAGAGATATCAGCAGGCTAATGCTGTACAACAGGAAACTGAGGCAGCCTGTAATCATGTTGTTGATAGTAAAAACTTTGACGCTGTCACTAGTTCTGCTTTTGACTTTGAGAGAGCAAACAAATGTCCCCAATGCAGTACTTTATTCGAACCGGGTACCATAACTACTTTGAGTTGTGGTCACCCACTTCCCGCTCTTCCTGCTGCTGTTGCGCATGACGGGAGGGGTTCTTTAATTCTACATAAGGGTCTTGTTAATGATACTCCGGTCTCACTACTTTTCGATTCCGGATGCACCACTATTGGTGTTAGACAATCGCTTGTAGATCCATCTTGTGCTACAGGAAGGGTTATTAAATGTGTCACATTTGGCGGCACTCTAGAAAAAATATCCTACTGCTGTAATTCGCATTGCCACTCCTTTCTTTACTGGAGATGTGCATGCTTGTCTCTTACCTAATCCTATTGCGGACCTTATTATTGGTCGTATTCACGGAGTTAGGGAGTGTACCCCACAGCAGATTGCTGCTTGGGAACATAATAACATGCAAGCTACAAATGCAGTAGTTACAAGAGCACAAGCTCTACAAACACCCGAAACTTCACTGAATAGTGATAATGAAGTTGATAGCCAAGATAGTCACTTAGTAATCACTCGTGACTCTTTCATAAAATTGCAAGAAGAAGATTCTTCTTTAAAAAAATTTCTTCGTTCTTGCGAAGAAAGGTGATCCGAATCAGGATACAAATAGAAAATCTTGGATTGCAATGAGAAACGGCGTACTTGTACGTATGGTACAAGATTCGGCTACGTCGGCACATTCGCAAATTCTTGTTCCCAAGAGCATGAGAGTCCAAATATTGCAACATGCTCATGACTCGCAATGTGCTGGACATATGGGTTTTGCCCGTACGAAGTCGAGAGTCCTTGCGGCTTTCTTTTGGCCTTTTGTCAATAAGGACATTCGTATTTACTGCCGATCATGCAAGGTATGTCAGGAGGTCAAATCTAGAGGACCACGACATGCTGCGCCTATCCAGGCTGCTGACATTCCTATTCGGCCGTTTCAGAAAATGGCCATAGATATTATTGGCCCTTTTAAGGTCAAGTCGGCCAGAGGACATCAGTTTATCCTTACATGTGTCGATATGTGCACACGTTGGCCAGAGGCTATTCCTCTTAAGAGCATATCTACTACAGATATCGCAGATGCTCTTTGGTTGATATTTTCTCGCTTGGGGTTCCCCAGAGAAATATTGTCAGACCATGGCACTCAACTCATATCTGACACTATGTCACAGGTAATGTCTACCTTACATATTGAACGATCTCTCAGTAGTATCTACCATCCTATGTCTAATGGGTTAGTTGAGCGTCTGAATAGAACGCTCAAGACTTTGCTTGGTAAGATAACTGAAGATCATCCTCAAGATTGGGACAGGGTTTTACCCGCGGCTCTCTTTGCCTATAGAGAAGTCCCTAATGAACACACAGGATTTTCTCCCTTCGAACTTGTCTTTGGCGCGCGTCCACGCGGCCCTATGTCTTTATTACACGATCTCATCACTGCCGATGATATTAGCGATGAAACTCAATCCTCATATGAGTATGTCATTGCTCTTAGACAAAAGATCATTGAGGCATGTAAGCTAGCAACTGCTTCATCAGAAATTGCTAAAGAGAAGGCAAGGCAGTTTGCTAACAAGAATAGATGTCTACGACAACTTTGTCCAGGTGACAAAGCATTCGTCCTACTCCCCAGTAGGGAAAATAGACTTATTATTGCATGGAAAGGTCCGTATGCAATAGTCTCTCGGATTTCCGATGTTGACTATGTGGTCGATATTGATGGAAAGCATAAAACTTTCCACATAAACATGCTTTCGGAATTTCACGAACGTCCGGACTATTTGCTGCCTATTTTCCAGGCAACGGATGATGCTCCTGCACCTCACGGTCATTATTCATCCCTGTCTGTCATTCAGGATGAGGAAGCTACCTTCTCTGATGTCAACCTTCCCCTTCCAGTGGTTCCATTACATTCCACGGAATCTTGGAAAAAACGTTTCTGTTTCTCCTAATCTTTCTGGTGACGAACATCGACAAGTCTCGTCGATGTTACAAACATTTCAGGATGTTCTCACTGACATTCCTGGACACACAGATGTCATAGAACATGACATAATTCTTACCGACAATAATCCAATTAGGGTTAGGCCGTATCCTATTCCTATACACTTTCAGTCGCAAGTGGAAAAGGAATTGGATGAAATGATTCAATTAAATATAATTGAACCATCGACTTCACCATATTCTTCTTCCATGGTTATTGTCCGGAAGAAGGATAAGAACATACGAATTTGCGTTGATTATCGCAAATTGAATCAGGTCACAAAGTTCGACGCTGAACCGATGCCTTTGTTAGAAGATCTACTGATTAGACTTTCTAATTCTAGATTCTTCACTAAACTTGACTTGTCTAAAGGTTATTGGCAAGTGCCTTTAGCAGAGCATGCCAAACCTCTTACTGCTTTTTCTACACCTAGGGGTCTATTTCAATGGAATGTTATGCCCTTTGGTCTCATGAACGCCCCTGCCACTTTCGTTCGCATGATGCGTCGAATTCTGTCACATCGTTCGGATGTCATCGCATACTTAGATGACATCTGTCTCTTCAGTGATACCTGGGAAGATCACTATTTAGGGTTATATGACTTACTGTCCACTCTACGTGAGAATAATTTGACAGCAAAACCTTCTAAAGCTTTTGTTGGTTTTGGTGAAATCTCTTTCCTGGGTCATCGTGTTGGTCATGGTCTCTTGAAGACAGAAGACCACAATACTTCCAAAATACTGAACATCTCTGTTCCTAAAACGAAGAAACAAGTTAGGAGTCTCTTAGGTTTAATTCAATTTTATGGGAGATTTATTCCAAATTTATCTTCGATCATGGCACCTCTATCAACATTGTTGAAGAAAGGTTCGCCTAATCTGGTCCGTTGGTCTGAAGAATGCCAATCTTCACTAGACCAAATCAAGAATATATTTTCTTCTCCTCCCATCTTAAGATTACCTACTCTTGATAGGACTTTTGTTCTTCGGAGTGATGCTTCATCCACTGGGATTGGAGCAGCACTGATGCAAGAATATGCAAATACTCTGCATCCTGTTATGTACATTTCTAGAAAACTAAATGCGGCAGAGAGGAACTACTCGGTTTTAGACCGTGAGTTGTTAGCGATGGTTTGGTCAATTCTAAAGCTACAAAGATTCCTTCTGGGCGCACATTTCATTCTAGAGACTGATCAGAAAGCTCTTACAGCTATTCAGACTAAGAATTTGAAGAGTTCGAGATCCACTCGATATGCTATAGCTCTTCAACCTTTTCACTTCACGGTACGAGCTATCCGTGGTGCGGATAATGTGATGGCTGACATTTTGTCTAGATGCCCACATGACTCCAATTAATACTTCTGTCCTATATTCCTATATATTACAGAGTCATAACACACCTATATTTCTACAATAGATTAGCACATCTGTACTTACTTTATATGTACACACTATCGTGCTTTGTTGTCATCTTCTTCTGTTCGTTTTTTAAAGTGATAGAGGAGGACTGAGTAGTTAATATAAGGGCCGTTAGTTTACTAAACAGCCACAATTATTAATAATGTATTGTACCTTATGAAGCATATTAGTTATTAATTAGCATTATATTGCTTGTACTTTCTCAGAATGTCATTGTTGAGCTGAGGACTTACCTTACGAGTTCTAGATTGTGTACTTACCCTCGGAATACCAGAGCATATGTCCTGGATCGTCATGTAGTTTAACTTTACTATGTACTTATGTCATTACATGTCAAAGAATGTACTATCTAAATTTTCCTATCAGATTTGTACATCCATTTTTAAAGACAATATTAGAGTATGCTGTTTAATGATGATTATAGTAACTTGCATACGTATATTGTGTTTACATGCTAACGTGATGTGTGTTGGTGACACCTCCCCGATGTGAATATTTTTTGAGACATATTTATTTTTCTGTTGAGGTATATCCTCACCAGACACTCTATAATTAGCCTATTGTTTGGCAATTTAGTTAATTATCAGCGCATAATTCGTGCGTTTTGAGCCGCTTATCGCTTGCTCTTTGATATTGAAAAAAAAAATATGTTCCACATTTTTTTTTTATCGGGAGGAGGTGGTGATATGTTGCGTGATAAATTCTCGCAACATCGTTTTATTTCAATCTCTGTTTTATAACGCAAGGGCAACAACTGCTTGGAATTTATAGTCACTTTTCTCGGTAAGCATTTGTCTTCTCGCGTTGGTATCGAATGCAGTTAAGTTTGAGCTGTGGTCGTTTTGCGCTGGACTGCGCATGACTTGTCTTGCTTCTTTGTCGATCGGTTTCCGCCCACCACTAGTGGGAGTGAGCGATTTGGAATGGCGAAAGAGATGCCTCGTTGAAGAGGGGATCTCCGCTATTTTTGTTCTGTCAGGGATGTGTAGTCCTCTTATGGATATTTCGTTTATTCGGGATAATACCTCTAGTGTATTTGCACATGCCGGGAGGCGTGATATTTCTGTATTTCATGAAAGCAAGGTAAATTGACTCTTTCATTAACTCTATTGATTTTTGGTCGTGAACGATTTCGATTCATAGCCTGTCTGCGAAAGTCGTCGTCACGAGATGTTTTCCTAGCTCACATGTCGCTGCATTGTACTGCATCGGTTGATGCAGGTACCAAGGACCATTACTTGCTACTTTGTTAAATGAACTAGGTTTGGAAAACCTTTATTATCTAGAGGATATTTTTGAGGACATTATTTATACTTCGGCAGACGTGTCTGTCTTGCTGAAGTCAAACTAAGGAGAGTGAACTGATCTCATACATCTGGTTATCTCCTGGCTGTTATAGAAAAGGATGGAGTTGTTCACCTGACTACATTTACAGCACTTTGAAATATAACATGCATCTGACTCATCATTGTAATGCTGTCTACCGTTATTGCTGTATTGAATGTTGCTGTGATAATGACTGTTTGATGTGCCTACACATTTGCGTAACCATTTTGTCACTGTGGCGTCCACAATAAATAATGAAGAAAAACGTCAACGGCTGTTTCAAGACTCATTGACTTTATACGTCGTGAGTTTACTGACGTCCTATGTGGATTGCCCTGTTATTGTTGCATGAACATTGTTTTGACTGAACACATCTACACACTACACAAAACCAGACATGTGGATGCCATCCATCATCATATGGCATCACGCATCACATAGCCATCAACCTCCTGCACCGTTACGAAACTGAAGGAGAAGAGTTTTTATCGAATATTGTGACAGGTGATAAGACTTGGGTTCATTTTTTTGAACCAGAATCCAAGAAACTTTGAAGAAGCTTAGAGGTCGTCTTCGGCGACTTTACACATTAAAAGATCAGAAAACTGCACTACTGATGTACGATAATGCCACGCCACACACCGCTAAACGCACCATTGATGCGATTGCAGAATTTGGCTGGACATTATTACCACATCCCCCTTACAGTCCCTATCTTGCACCTTCTGACTTCCATCTGTTTGGACCACTGAAAGAAGATCTTCGCGGACATCACTTTGAGGACACCGAGACCCTTAAATGCGCCGTACGCCAGTGGTTTAGGAAAAAGGATACAAATTTTTACCGTGCGGGGATACATGCCCTTGTGCGAAGATCGACAAAAACTGTAACAAATAACGGAGACTACATTGAGAAATAAATTTTTCAAGTTCCGACTTGGGGCTACATTTCAATGTGAATTTTATCTGTTTTCTTGCCTATTGAATGAACTTAAAAATTACGAGGCATTACTTTTTGACCGTCCCTCGTGTATATATTCATAATATGTCACATATATATATATATATATATATATATATATATATATATATATATATATATATATATATATATATATATATATATATATATATATATATATATATATATATATATATATATATATATATATATATATATATATCTGTCTGTGACATATTATGAATATAGTTTTCATCTATCTATTTCATTATCTACACTTTTCTTTTACCTTTTTTTTCACCTATGCCCGTTCTTAACATAAAACCATTCTAACACTCAGAGATCTGTCTCTTTTTCTATTTAGCACGCATTTTATTGCGGTTCGCTATTTTTCTTTGATGTATGTTCTTGAGCAGACCTATTAGCTAAAGTTTGAGCTGTAATTATTAACGCCAGCGATTGAAAATCGTGTAATAAGATCAGACAGCGATCAGAGCAGATTATTGTGAACTAAGGTGAGGCCAATTTTTATTACCTCCCTTGTAATCCGTTCGCTAGTAAAGTAATTAAACACGGCGAATTGCCAGATCAAAGACGGGCTTCGCTCGATGACCACGTCCGCGGGCGGTACTTAGTGTGATTTTTCTCGATCGAAGAAATCTCGCACGGTCTGGTCAATTACGTTATCCCTGATCTAAGAAAGAGTGTGAGTTCTGGTTTTCGGCTCTAGTGTGGAGAATGGATTTGATTTACGCGAAAGCCGAAAGCTGAACGAAGAATTCTCCGAAGGTGCTAAGATCTGGCAGAGAGTCTGGTTTTCGGTAATAGTGAACCATCCCCTTTGATTTCAGATATATATATACCCCAGCCTTCTAACTGAAATTTATCCAGTACTCATCAGACTGTAAAGACATCTAGCTCGATTTCTATAATCCTTTGTATTAAGTGAAGTTCTTAGTTTTTTGCTGGAGAATAGTCTTAGAAGTTTGTGTGAAGGTAATATATCTACTAGTAGTTGGAGTGATTTAAGTGGTAAAATCGTCAATTATATTTCTCTAAGATGTGTGCAGAGCAATTTGCTAGATGGGTCCCTCAATTATATTACTCTAGTTTTACTGTGTTACAGTGGATAGCAGAACAAATAATAATTTGTATCTAAACTCTTCCAGCTATAACATAAATTTAATTAACTGCTAGTAACCAGTCAGATAATATTTTAACCAACTAGTAAAGGCACTGATTCATCATGAGTATTGGCGGAATATGTATGTATTTCTAATTCAGGATGACTGATTGTTTTTAAATGACTAGAATATATTTCACGGGAGTTTTAAACGATAAGACAAGCTCTAAGCTTGTAGTTATAATCTAAAGTTAAAGAACTGAAGTGGATAAAAATATATTATATTTTACGCGGGGGTAAGGATAGGATTGTGAATACTATATATTATGTTAAGTATTTTGTACGTTTTTCTCTTTACACAGTATTTGGGTCAAACCCTAAATCTTACCCGCGGCTTCCATATGAATCTGAAAATAACTTTACAAAAAGAACATTCTGATATAATTATCGGGTTTTTTCAAGGTGACTTGTCTGGCCTCGTGGTTTACACCCAGAAAGAGACAGAGTACCAACCCAAAGAATATTAAGAATAAATTGTAAATGGACTTATAGAATATCCAGATTTCTTTTCCCAAGTTCATATACATTCAGCCAGTTGAAGTGACATAATCAAACATTGACATTACCTGAATAACGACCACTGTGTTGTGAAGAAAATCGATCCTGAACAGATTTATTTACCTGACAATCGATTTAACGATTGAAGATTCCAAGCTACTATACATTGTGAACATTAGATCTCTTAATTATTTTACTACCTGGACAAAAATTGAAGTGACATAATCAGCATCCTACTAACAGTAGCGAATCAAGCGTTTCCCAACATGTAAATTAATTAGTCTTTGGAGAAACTGGGGCTTGATTCGCCAACAATCCAACCGTGGATGTGTCTAACTCTTTAATTAATTCATTAACCTATGTTTAAATTGAATGTGATTTGATATTCAAAAATATATTATGGTTGTGAAGTTCTTTATGATAAATAAAATTTACATAAACTTTATTTACGTGCGTGGGTCTGCTCGTTCCAAAAGATCCCTATTCAGTTGATATAGTTTTTTTCCACGTCTGTGCGTCTAACTGTCGTTACTTCTGTGGGTGTGTAGATGTGAGTGGGTGATATATATATATATATATACTGAAGCACATTAAAAACGCACCACCGGTATAATCCAGGAACAGAGTGTGAAATGTAAATATAAGTGTTTACAAGTTTACATATTTGGAATCTTTATTCATTTTCCTATGAATCCATGCTGGTCATTAATTTGTACATTTGATTGTTATGAAATTAATTGCATTCTGTGCAGGCAAGGGAGAAAACCAAAAATACAAAAAAATGCACGTGCGTTATCCTGCTGGAGAAGCTGCAAGTCTGGATAAATTGTGAACAAAGGAG